>JAIGNY010001128.1:1040000-1215225 GCA_020152595.1 Chiridota heheva
ATTCATTTTCTGCACCCGTGCCCAGAGCTCCTTCCGGCACCCCTGTATATAGTATTTTCCGCCCATCTGCCCATGTGCTTAGGCCTATATACTATTCAAAAGTACAATATCATTAAGATATATTGATACAAAAATGGAAAAATATATGTTTGCCTCTACTGCAAACTTGAGGGAATATAACAAAATTGCAAGGAAGCGTCGTCAGTTCTTGCTCTGACAGTCTGCCGATATCCCACAAGTGGAAAGGGATCTCCCAAATTATATGTAGTCTGGCAATTGTTGGGCTTGTCATCTGTCAACTTCTGTTAACATGTCCCAAATTATTTCACATTCAATGAAATAGATACAATTCGATTATGAAGTTTGATGACCTTTATCAAGGTACAGTGACAGTTTGATGTGCATTCTATACAAAGCACCGACTGCATGTGTGTGTGTGGTTGGGGAAGGGAGGGGTGGTGAGGGGGGGGGGGGGGTATAAGCTCCTAATACGCATTTAAACAATTGGTCAAATGAGAAAAAATTACCCAAAAAGTGTACATTCCCTGCCTGCACGAATGACAGATATTCTCCAATCATTATCTTGGGCCCTAATAAGTACATCTAACAAACTTTCACAGAAGTTATTTAATGTCATATCAATAATGGCTTGTTATCATATCCCTACGTTTCTGTGTGCCCATTGATGACCAGAAGCTAGTTTGCCTTTGTGCATATCCATATAGAAATGAAAAAAGATTAGGAAATTAGTACAAGATGTTGCTGGTCTATGTTTATACAAATTACTTTGTTAACTCCCTGAAGAAGAAGCAGATATCCTCCTCAAATGCTTACTATAATGTCATTATTTTTTGTACTTGTAATCCCACTTCCATCTCGATTGAATGTCTGAATTTTATGAAATTAATGTTTTTACCTCAGGCCCCTTATCAACACATGAATCATCATCTAATAATGATACATACCTGTTTCGTTCTTGTCAAATAAAAATAAAGTGCTGCTTCTTCAAGACGTCATCGTGAACATTTCTTTGGTTGGCGGCAAATTGTCGGGCATTTAGCGTGTAATGGGGTTAAAAATTCATCGTTTGTACATCTTATCGAAAAAACAACAAATACTGTGGCTTATAAACGAAGAAGGGTGTCGCGGGAAAATGTGAGTTGAGTAAAAAAAAAATTAAATTAAGATTCGCGAGTGATAAAAAAAATTAATTTTCAAATACGGCTCAAAAGTCGCGGTAAGACTCAGTGAGAGGTGACTTATCTGGTTAAAGGCTATATATTATGAGTATATATATATAGCCTATATATATATATATATATATATATATATATATATATATATATATATATATATATATATATATATATATATATATATATATATATATATATATATATATATATATATATATATATATATATATATATATATATATATATATATATATATATATATATATATATATATATATATATATATATATATATATATATATATATATATATATATATATATATATATATATATATATATATATATATATATATATATATATATATATATATATATATATATATATATATATATATATCTATATATATATATATATATATATATATATATATATATATATATATATATATATATATATATATATATATATATATATATATATATATATATATATATATATATATATATATATATATATATATATATATAGGCCTAGGCCTAACGCTAGAACACCTGTGTGTACTACGGCGTTAGACCTACTGCATGTACTGTTGTTTCAGCAGTTTAGATTTCGATCGACATCGAGTGTGACTGAGTGAGGGCTCCATGAAGTCTGGAGAACAAAGGTAATTTATTCAGTGTAGGCCAAGATGTAATTGGAACAGACATCAGGAGAAATTTTATGTCTACTTGTGAAGTCAAATTTTAGCCTAGCGTTACGCCCTAGGCCTATGATCATGCACAAAACACAGTGTGGACAACTGTAAGTTAGTGTAGTATAGTATTCAATAGCTTCGAAAACTCACGCAGCAATTCAACAGTTCGGCAGCTTGGATCAGGCTCTACAAATAAATACGACAGAGGAATATGCTTGGAGAGAAATGTACAACAGACAAACTCCATACGGTGTATGTGTACATGTATGGCTAACAACAGTTTGGTGAAGTACAAGTTTGAAGCCCAAGTTAGTATGGATGGGGTTATTCGTTAGGCCTAATCTGATTTATTTTATTTTTAAACGTTGGAATTTTTTGTTTTTACTATGGACAAAAATCAATTAAAATCTGGCATAATCAGGTTTGTCAGCAAGAAATTTGTTGCTGCTGAAATATAAATTGCATATTTTCGGCTTTATTGATTTTGTACGTACAATTATTAATGATACATGGTTCATCCACGGTTGCTAGGGGTGGTTGCCGTGATGAATGTAGCAGCCACATTAGAAACTGTTAATCTAATGAATATGTAACTGCCTGGTTATTGACTGAGAGGGCCATCATTGGTTAAATTTTTCATCTACTGTCCGTTCGTTGAGTAATAACCGGTCATTAGAAGTATACAATTTAGCCTTCTTACTGTCCTATCCAATCAGGTAGCTTTTTATGAATAACTGGACACTAGCAGTGCTATAATTTTGTTTTTAAGGCAACGCGTATACAGGTATATGATTTTTTGGTTCGTTAAAGGATTAGTTCAGGGGTCAAACAAGTCCATCTCATATGAAAGAGGACTTAAAAAGAAACAGAATGGGTGAAGAAGCAACGTTAATATCGTATTCCATTACGGAGATATTTAGGTTTAAAGTTTGGTATCGTTTATGTAAAAACGACTGAAATCAGACTACTTGTGACGTCACATACTCAGAGTTCTCAGTCTTTATGTATTCTATCATATTTTGCAATGGAATTTTGTGGCTTGAAAACCATTAGATATGTCAGAAAAGTAGTAAAACAGAATCTAGTAGGGGTAATTAAAATTTTCCACCTGAAGAAATTCCGAGGAAAAATAATTAAGATAGTGAAAAATTTAAATAAATTTTCTTTAAAATACATTAACAATTGCTAAGAATTTGAAGATAAGGACGCCAACCTTCCATAGTAGATTTACTACACAGATAAGATAGACCTTTAAACCTGAATATTTCCTTGACGGAGTAAGATTTTGTAATGCTTTCTTCACCATTTTGTTTCTCTTAAAGTCTTCTTTCGTATAATTTGCTTGACCATTGACTAATCCTTTAATGATAAAATTACGAAAGAGATATATTTGTATTAGCTGGTATTCAAGGCCAGATATCGTGTTAATATGGCCATTAATATTCAACATATATACAAGTCAACGTTTCTGATTGGTTATACACAAATACCAACAACCAATCATTAACCGCCACCAAAGTGACTAGCACACTGTACACCACACACACACACACACCCACACACACACACACACACAATGTGTATCGTATACGTACTTAATTAGAAACTATCCTTAACTGGAAATGACGTGAAAGATATGGACATCACAATTTTAAAGAAACGAGATTCCTTCTTTAATGATGAAATGAACCAACTCAGTTTTAGTAAAGTACAAATGGGAAGTGTAAAGCTTACACATCTTTTGTATGGGGATGATTTGGTTTTATTCCGTTATTCTATTACCTGGTTACAAGACTGCAGAGGCTCTTGGATGGTCTCGCTCGCTTTTGTCAGTCCTCATCTTACAAATTCATGTTACTAAGTTTAAGGTCGTTGTTTTCAAAAGAAAGTTCTTAAAAGAAATGAGAAGTGGTACTTTGGTGGTGAACAAATGAAAGTTGTTACCAATTATTACAAATATCTCGATTTTGGTACTGTCGATTTTTGATTCTGGGCTCAAACTTATACAAGATTAGCAAACCAAGTTATCAAAGCATTCAAAT
This sequence comes from Chiridota heheva, assembly GCA_020152595.1. Lineage (NCBI taxonomy): Eukaryota > Metazoa > Echinodermata > Holothuroidea > Apodida > Chiridotidae > Chiridota > Chiridota heheva. The sequence continues at coordinate 1,043,935 of JAIGNY010001128.1, forward strand.
AATTTTACTCTTTAAAGAAATCTCTTCAAATTTGTTGTGATGTTTCCCCTGAAACCATGTTAAAACTATTTGACTCTCCACTGTGGCTCTCAAATATGGGAGTTAAAAGAAGCGAGTAAAAATGTCATCATATGTGTTGTAAAACTGCTTAGAAGCCTATCAGTGCAAGTAATTTTGCAGTGAGGAGAGAATTAGAGCGTCACCTTCTTTTTGTAAATAGAGCCATGTCTGTTATAAAATGATGGTGAGGCTTCTTCGTTTACCTGACGATCGTTTCTATTCTTTAGCTAACAAGGGCAGCTTTCTTTAGCAGAGAGAAGTTTCGTATGTTGGACTTTAAAACTCAAAAATGTATTTATTTCTCTGAGTTTTGGGGAGAGTGGCTGAAACCTTAACCAAGCAAGGGGCGGGAGCGAAAAAGAATTTACGATACTTTTTGAGCGAAGACTTTTAACTTCAAGACCGGACGGCGAAAATCAATTCAAATTGGAGATTAATAGCATATCGTACCTTTATATCGATTTCATTTGTTAAAAGTATTTAAGTTGCATATTCAGTTCTTTTTCAATTTTGTTTGTCTAGTCATGACTGAAGAATTTAAACTGGACGATTGAACAATACACCGTTGAAAGAAGAATCTGTATGTTTTTGTGATTTAGGTTTTGTTGAAGGTGAATTCCATTTCCTGTTTGTTTTTCCATTGTACAAAGATTATAGAAACGATTTTATTCCTGCTTATTTCACAAGATTTCCTGAGTTCTTTAATTTAAATAGATTTATATTCCTTAAGTTTAAAAACGTCAAGAAAAAGTATTTCATTTCAGTCAGGTAAACCGCACTTATTATTGATTGAGATGTATTTACTTTGTATATAATGTTGTTGTATATAATGAGTCGGGTAAATATTTCCCTTCAAAGTATGTATCAGTGATTATACATTGTACTAAGGTCCATGAGGGCCGGTGGCCTACAGTTATGTTCTTGAATAAATTGTTGTATGTATTGTACAAAGGTAGTGTAAGCTTTTAAAAAATCAAACAATTGTCATATTAATAGCTTCAAGACAGGGACACCACCATCCACGCGAAAAGGGTAAGGACAGTACCCACGTAGAGGGCACTTTATGTAAAGCTAAAATGGTGAGGAAAATGTAGTACGGATAACGCTGAAATGGCTGGGCGAAAAAAACAATTACGAACACATGATCTATTCACGGTATGAAAGGTTTGGGAGAGCAACAATCGGAATACGGTTGGTATACAAGCAGACTACATGCCCACTTCACTATTTTAGGGGCAGTTTTATTATGTTATGCGGAATACTGGTAAATAATGATTTTTTTTCTTCTTACAAACCAGATTCTCTCCTCTCCGTCGCATTAAAATACATTTACCCCAGGCCCATTTTATCCATTAGTTATTTTAGTGAACGGTATATATGATCAGCTTCTGTTTACGTTGTCGATGTGACGAAAGACTTCTAAAGCTATTATGACCATTTAAAGATCGTTCCGCTAAGAATATAACACTCTTTCACATGTGCATTTAATTTTCTATTATGATTCTTTAAAGTAGGGCAGCAAATTCTGACCTAATATATTTTGTTAGTCTACCCATACCCCTATCAAATTTTATAGCATGATTCATTCATCAGTTTCAGTGCTTTAGGATAGAAATTGGAAGAAATGCATATGTACATATAGAGAACTTAAACATTCTTTGAGCAGCCGTAGCTCAGAAGAAGGGTGGCGGAAGATGATTGAGTTCGGGGCACATAATCTACGCGGTACACCCACTGATCAACTTAATTTTAAAGCAGGTAAGGTAGTACCAAAGCTATCTGGAGCTCCCCCCCTCCCCTTCCCTCCCCTTATTTATTTCCACACCAGAAGAAAAAGGCTCAAAACATGAAGGCCAGTATTCATTAAATTAGAAAAAAACTTGCTCTCATGCAGGCAGTACACATGACTTTATGAACTTTCCAAAATATGCTTTCTAATAGCCAAGTGTTTAAAATAAATATCTCTAGATTATTATCTGTAAGTATGTAGATAATTCAATTCATCGTTTTGCGATGATAACAATGCATTTTTCTCTTTTGTTTCCCCCTATAAAATCCTGCCATTCAACAAAATCATTACACTATACAACATCTGTAACTCTCTTGTTTAAAAAACTCTTTGAATCATCCACACCAATGTACTTACACTACATGCAATATAAACTACCCTTTCCAACATAATCACTGTATGAAAAAGTGTCAAAATGGTTTGTTCAAATTACCCTATCGGTTGAATTTCGATATGTCATTTTGAAATGTTTGGCATTGAATGATAAAAGACAAACACCACACGGTGTTCGTGCAAAAGACATGACGCTTTTGTATTGTCTTTAGCATCTGACTGACAGTTAAGCCAACGAATAAGATTGATTTCTTACAAATAATGACTTATCAAATTTCATCCAATGACCTTTTATTCACTGTAATACTTACTGGAAAGCCCAAACAGTAAATGACTAAAATTCTTCAGAAATGATAATACAATGTTAATTTTGAAATCTGATGATTAAGAGGAAAATTTCACAACCAGATAGTAATTGCTGTCAGAAACGCCTAATAATTATTAACTTTGGCTTCACTGCAATAACCCCTTAAGTTCTAAAAACATTTTAGAATTGGCATCTAATAAACCATACATCCGTAAACCTTTTAACTGTCTAAAAGGCTCTTTTAAGTTTATCTTATGACTGCAGCAATCTGACAGCGCATAAGATTTCATTACTTAAGTCGTTTTCAGATTTTAGAGACACTACATTAATGTGATTAGATTTTAAGACAAAATTCTCGCCTTTCATGCAAAAGAGCAAGACTATCAATTTTGTTCAATTCTTTTCATTATATGCAAGCAGTAAGATTACTGGCGAGGTTAGAGGCTCCAGCCAAGGGGTGTTAATGGCAATTAGCGGTCCTCGTAGATTGTGTAATGGTTATGTAAGGGGACAACATTTCCATATGCGCTTGTTGGCGGATATCATGACAATACGAATTCTCCAACAATCTTTCCCGAGCCAACATCTCAACATGTACACATTTCTTTGAGACTTCGACTGTCATGGCTTAGCCACGTCCAACGCATGGATACAGGACGCATTGCCGATTCTGGAAACTCCAGAACCAGACTCTTCAGCCGCATTCGATGTTGTTGCAGTAACAGCAAATGGTTGAACAATCAAGATGCACATCCATGATCTTGCTTAACCGAATTATGATGCTTATGATACCAGAGGGCATTACTTTATTAAGAATACAAAATGAAAAAAAAAAATTCAGCTGACGTCATGAGGTCAGATGACTTTGCTTACATCGCCATTTTGTAGGGAAGACTGTCGTCTGCTGTACACTTACATACGTTTGCATGTTGTAATATAAGATTACTTTGGTATGCCGGAATCTTGCTGTGCCGTTGGTTGCACTAACTAATAGACGTGTTTAAAATCCACTGATTAAGATCATTTGAAATACTTAGAGGGTATTTTTTCTTTAAAATAACATTTTATATTAAAAATGTAATTCATCTGGCCAGTTCATTTTAACCAGCGCGTGTTTATAAGCCCCGCACGTGTTTTACATGCCCAGCGCTTGTTTTCATCACCAGCGCGTTGTAGCGCGTGTTTTAGATCGAGTCTGTTTGTTTTACGTGTGATGTGACTAAGCTGTGTGAAGATCAGACGCGTGAAATACTCAATGCGCAAAGCTCTTCCCTGCAAAATGCTCCCAGTTGAGTTTTAGAGTCGCGTGATGAAATCCCTCTATCCCATCAAATTGTACTCATAAGACTAAGGACTTGATTACAAAAATTAGTTAAATCACTATGTACCTGACAGTTTGAAGGCCAATGTAAATTATTTTAATGGTCTGAGTTAAAGTAAAGTTCGTCTTCACCCATGGGAGGGAAGAGCCGGGGAGGGGGGGGGAAACAAACTTCTCATAAAAAATGAAATCTCAGCAAGACAATTTGAAAACGATAGAAAATTGCACAGGGCAAAGGAAAAGGAGTAATAAGAAATTGAATGGAAATTGTTCTTAAGATTAATTATTGGTTACTAATTTTTTTACTTCGTGATCTGAAAGTATCTCATCATACATGCCATTCCCAAAGTCTCCTTAGTCAAACCCTGGAGTATATCTTATAAATATAATTCGTAAGTTGCTCATCGTTCAAGTAATACAACAGTTTTTTGTTGCAACCTGTATCTTTGAAATATTTTGTCATCTAAACTCTGCATATTCGTGCCGATAAATTATCAGTTCTATCGACATATTCTGTGTCACATATATAATTTATGTTGTTATTTATATTCTTAAAAATATTTGTTTACAAAAATTTATTTAAACTACGAAACTGAAAACACAATTTCATTCATATAGAGTGATGTGTATGATGATTAGCAACTATTTGAAGAAAGGCAAAGAGTAACAATACTGAACATGCGAATTTATGCTGCGGGCTTAAAGCAATGTAGAAATATGCATAAAATTAAGCTGGTGTATTCATCACAAAAATACGCAAATTTTAACTAACGCATCACTTTTAGTAATATCTTTCGAATACTCTTTATATTCAGCAAAATTTTCTATTCTGTCACTTAATGTTTTCATATTTCTGTAAATTCATCGCACGGCGATGTCTTACTTGTTTACGCATTAGATGGTGAAAATCGAATTGCTTTTATTTACAACAGGAAATGCCACATAAAGACTATAAATTAGCAGCTCTTTATTGGTTTATATTTTGTTCAGTTTTCTACATGCGGTTCTTATTATTCTTGTGGCAAGAATAAACTTCAAAATTGCTATTTGCAGGTCTCGCCTGCATCACATGTATCAATTCTTTCCAGGACATTTAACAACTAAATACAAAAATCTTAAGTTCCCAGCTAACGCTAACACTTAAAGCGTTTTCTTATCCAAGTAGAAATGACTGGTGTAGTGAGTCTACTATGGAAGGTTATCGCTCTCATCTTCACATTCTTAACAATCTTTAATGCATTATAAAAAAAAAAAAATCAAATTTTTTACTATTTGAAATATATTTCCTTGAATATTATGTTATAATCACCCTTCAGACCTTACTAGATTTTGACATTCTGTTTTACTATTTTCCTGGCATATCTAATGGTTTTCAAGCCACAAAATTGCATGCAGGACAAAATACGACAAACTACATAAAGACGTTGAGGATTTTGAGGCTGTGACGTCATGAATACTTTAATTTCAGTCGTTTCTACACAAAATGTACCAAACTTTAAAATTAAACATTTCATTAACGGAATAAGATATCTTCACCATTTTGTTTGTTTTGAGGACTGGCATGACTAATCCTTTAACGCTTCAATGACTTTATACAAAGTTAAGATAACGTTTTGATAGCGTCATCAAAGCGTTGTTATAAGGTTGTGTGTTAGCAGGCTTAGTAGAATATTTATTATGAATATAATATATATATATATATATAGATATATATATATATATATATATATATATATATATATATATATATATATATATATATATATATATATATATATATATATATATATATATATATATATATAATGTATATGTATATATGTACATATATATATATATATATATATATATATATATATATATATATATATATATATATATATATATATATATGTATTACAATTTAAATTAACAAATCATTATGTACGCATCACCTCGGCATCACGCATGAAGAAAAAGCGTTATATGTATAATCTGTTTTTTAAGTTTCTAAGCAAGAGTTTACAAAATCGGAATGTAGTCATTTGCTTTATCATCAATCTAAAACTGTAAAATGCAATTTAAAACACCGTTCATTTTCTTGCTGTGCAAATAAATACAATAATGACTTAAATATATACTTATGAATACATAACCATTACACTATTTACCATTACACATATTTGATCACAATTCGAATTTTTCTTACACTGATGATCGAAGTAGAAGTGAGGAAGTAAAAGATATCAGTGTTTTTTTGTATAGATCAATCACCAGATTAATATGCATATATAATAACCAAACTCCACTCTCTTCGGGGTACTTTAGACAGTCCGGTCCACGCTCCCAATCGGGAGATCTCCCGATTGGGAGATCAAGGCATGCGCAACTATCATAATTTAGATTGTTGCTAAAAAGTTCAGCCGTTATTTTTTGTATTGCTTGTTAAATTATGTTTTATATAAAGCTGTATACTTTGGGAATGATATTAGAATTCATATTTCTGTATAATTTGAGCTTGGTGATTATAATGTTGAAATCTGCTCTTCAACATATATTGAAATTAATTCTTTAAGATTACGTTAAAATTCCCAGGTGAAAGTCAAATTTGCGCTGGTGAAAATGGAGAAAATGATTTCATCGTTCTGTTACACCATGAAAATTGGAATATTTTGCATGCATTTTTCTTACCTTTGGCTTAAATCTATTTAACCATTATGTATTTCTTTAGAGCGATTTGAATTTGGAAAGATGCATTGTGGATTATGACAAAAAATCTCCCGATTGGAGATCGTGGACCAGACTGTTAGATCTCAACCAATGTCAACGCTTTCTTAAGTATGATTCTGTAAAAACAATGGGGATCCAAGGGACCTTGATAATGTTATTTTAACTAGGCAGAAATCTGGACCCGCAATTTCCTCGTAGCTACGCCACTGTTGTTAGGGAAGAAAGAAAAAATGTCTTTACGCAAATTTTCATTAACTCAGCATATTAAGAGCAGTTCCTTCCTATTAAATCTTTTCACAAGATTTGAAAACCTCACACAATATTTGGAAAATGTTCCAAAGAGAGAAACATTTTTGATGATTAACGAAGTAGTTGTTATACACCCTCACACACACACACAATATCGGGTGCCTCCACTCTTTAACAAGCCATCAAAATGTAGGCCACCGTCTTTCGGAAAATCACGAATGAGCTCTCAACATTGTTCATCAAAATGTAATACAATTCAAGACATCTTATTACTCTATGCACTTCATTTTATTTCACGCGCCAAGATTTAATTGACCACTAAGCCGCAGTTTTTCTATATTATGCAAATTAACCGATAAGCGGAAAGGACATAAAACTGAAACCTCTAATAAAGCACACATCCGTCAAAATCAATTGTTGCGCAAATCATGTAATTACTATACATTCAACAATACGGGAAGAAAGTGCCTTTCATATTTCACCAGTAAACCACTTTTCATACTTATCCTTTTTTCAGATGAATCAGGGGGTATATTTTTTCTATATTTTCTACAATAAAGATTTGTGGAGACCTAAGACGACGCTGATACATTTGTCTCTTTCTCCTTCGCAGAAAAAGACATATATGTTGCATTTTGTTATTGGTCGATATAGTTACTTATTAATGCAGACAATCCAAGTAAATATCTAATAACAGCCGTGGAAGTGACGTCGCTAGTATGTGTCATGCAATTTTCTTGAGACGATATTGCTCTTTATACCGTCCTTGCACTTAGCATCTTAAGATTGAAGATTATTTTTAATATTTCATATAGCATTCTAATATTAAGAGTAATTTTTTTCTCTCCAAATTTTCAGGAAAATTGATATCCTTGAATATACATTGTTCAAACGCAAACAATTAATGAGAATGATGCTTGCTAACATCCATAAAAAGAAAACCTAAGTTTTACTCGACCATATCAACTTGTGCAAGTTCCCTAAAGGCTTCCGATGACAAAACATATGACATGCAATATTCCTAGTATTACACACGTTTTAGTGATATCCGGAAGCCGATTTGTACGACACGTCATCTTCACAAATGCATCATTTTTAAGGAGTCTTGAAGCTGGAAAGTGATACTTAAAAATGTCGCTTTTCTGCTTGAATGAACAGCAAATACTGATGATAATCGTCATACAGCTTACTTTATGATGTCATGTGTGATGAAAGGTATATGACTAATGATGAACGTCATCGCAAAATGTTAATATTCTTACATCCTGCAAAAAACGGAAGCAGAGATTCAAAACACGTATGTCAGAATAGACGGGAAGCGAGCAAAATGGTCCCAAGAACTGTATTATTAAGGTAAAAGAATGCATACTTTCTTATCTTAGTATACCAATACCGATGAATTGAAACATAGTTTGGTTGTCGATGCAATTTTAGTGAAACGCGGTCAACTTATGTGTCTCACTGAGAATGTAGGTCTATCATCGCATCATTTCTATCTGTCTATCTAATGTGTTTTTTGAACAAGGACCCATGCCTCCTTATCCACGAAAACATACATTTTTGCAGTAAGCAGGTAAACAAAGTAACATGGACGTTTGAAATGGCACTAAGGGTTGGCGGAAGGACTTCAGGGCAAAGGGGTCAGAAAATTCAGTGCGGGAATTTTTTTTATCAATTTCTTTATCTAAAAACTTTGACAAGTCTGTACCATATTAGAGAAGTATTGAGGACTGTGTCACCTCTCTTATTCTCCTCAGATTGATTGATTGGTTGAAAGGAAGCTCAGTATGTCGTAATGCGAAATTGTATAAATTTTCAAATATTGACAACAATAAGGATTTTTTTTTTATCGAGAAACGACGATATAGGAATCAAATTAGTTTTAAAAGCATATAAAATGTGTGTTCAAGCATATAAATTGTGTGTTCAAGCATATAAGATGTGTGTTATAGGCTACTGTTATACACAGCGTGGTGTATCTTTTGTTCATTTTCTATGTCACAAGTGTTCCTTATGTTGTGTAATCGACTCGATTTTTACTTAACAAGTTATAAACTTAAGCTAATGGAATAAAAAGTTAACCAATTTCAAAGATTAATCGAAGTTATCGACTCACTTTCAAATCGTGCGGCATCCAACGTGAACAATTTGGAAAATAGGTTCCGACGTCACATTGATGTCAATATGCCAATAAAATCAAACTTCAAAAATATATCAAATCGGTTATTCGGGTTTTAAAACAATATCAAATGTGACAGTGCCACTTCAGATTTCTCTTAAAATGTGTGAGGGTATACAGTCGAACAACAAGAACAACTTCTATATTCGTCTGTTGGAGTCAGTGTTGCCTATTCTATATGACATTGTTATTCGTGTGCAACATCCTTTCCACTTTAAAACATGCTTTTAAGATGTCTTTTGAGATTTGAGTTTGGCAAATGGTGGGAGAGCAGGGTGGTACTGGACGACCATGGGTACTCTTTTTTGTTGAAGTTTTATACGTCAAAGCTTCAGAACGGAGTTGTCTCTTGCCTTTTTAATGACGTTTTGAACTGTTTCCCTGAAATACTGCCTTTTATGCAGATGTTCTAACAGTTCTTTTGTACGAGATTTGAAGTCTATTTTAGAAAAACTGATGCGTAATGCCTGGTTGTACGTTATGTTTTTGGTGCAATGGGGCGGGTGAAAGCTGCTGTGCAGTATGTCTGTATGTAATTGTGTTTGTTCGTGGGTTTGGAGAACAAGTCTGTTTTGAGTGTGTCATTTTCCAAGGTCACAGTGGTATCGAAGAAATGGACACTGACTTACGAATAGTCGGCCGTGAATTTGATGGTTGAATGGAATAAATTGATATCCGTTATGAAAGATTCGAAATTATCTTCACCATTGAGTCCACATCATGAAATATCGTCACTTTAACGTAGCCAAATTTGTGGTTTCAAACTTTGTCGAGATAAAAAATTGCTTCTCGAAGCTGCCCATGACGAGGTAGTGATGATTGTCAAATTCTAGGTTGTTGTTGGCCAGAATAAGACGCATCAGGTCTTTTTTGGTTGGGGTTTTATCCTAAATTGGTTAGAAGGCGCTTTTACAGGCAGAAATACCTTTTTCGTTTGGAGTGTAGAGAGAGGACACGTCAAGGGTACCAAAATAGTGTCCCAGGGATATTTTTTTATATCTCTAATTTTGCGAATAAAATCCGTGATGTCCTGAAACGTGTGCTGGGGGTAGGTGGTAGAGAGGAGGTTAATGGTTGAATTAGCAGATTATCAAATTTGGAAATTGTATTATTTAATTATTTGAATATAGGTATTATATATATATATATATATATATATATATATATATATATATATATATATATATATATATATATATATATATATATATATATATATATATATATATATATGTATATATATATATATATATATATATATATATATGTATATATATATATATATATATATATATATATATATATACACACATATATATATATATATATATATATATTTTGTGTATATATATATATATATGTGTGTGTATATATATATATTTGTGTGTGTGTATATATATATATGTGTATGTATATATATATATATATATATATATATATATATATATATATATATATATATATATATATATATATATATATATATATATATATATATACATATATATATATATATATATATATATATATATATATATATATATATATATATATACATATATATACATATATATACATACATATAATATATGAATGAATGAAATAATCCTAGAGACTAAAAAGTCCCTAGAACTATTCTTTTTCTTTTTCATTTTTCTTCTTATTATTATTATTCTTTTTATACAACCTTGATTTCTTGATCCTTACATACATTTTCTGTAATTGTTTTCAGTGAGGTAGAGAGTCATGTTACATAATCGATATCATCATTCTAATACACTTTGATAAACTTTTGTGTCGTAAATGGGGATTGAAAATCGAGACACGTCAACCTCTTTATATCGCATAGACCGGTGAATTGAATGGCGATTCGAACAATTGGGTTTATTTTGATAAGTTCTTATGGATCACACTGATCGACATTGCAATTGTTTTGTGTAAATTATGTTACATACTTCTTCTTCGGGGTTACATTTTAACATCAAGATCAATAAACTGATGATATAAAACGATATGGGGACGTGCAATATGGGAATGATATGAAGTCAGCATTTCATATCCTTCAATGATTATTATATCATTATTCTAAGTATGTTTCGTACTATTTTCATCTGAAATAGTATTTTTGGCAGGTAACTTAATCTATATCGTTTGGAGGTAAAATAATATGTGAGTGCAAGTTTTTTCACGACATACGCACGAGTTCTGTAGAATTGAGTGATTGTAATATTTGCTTAAGTAAATTTTTGTTTTCATACTCTCTTTAGAGTTCACTCTCTTCTATAGTGGTACCAGGTTGGATCGACACTTGCATTCATTGACACAATGCATGCTGTTTTGACATATTTGGACTGAAAACACAGTGCAACAGAAGAAGTCTTGCTAAATTATCAAATAAGTTTAAAATTTTAATTCTTTAATTTTACGCTTTTGTTTTCGCACGCTTTGTATCAGTGCAATCTGGGAGTCCACTTTCAAAGCACATGATATATATAAATGTTAAATCTATCAACGATCTATTGATCTATAAAACGTCGTACTTATTACAGTATGAAGGAAAGCTATGCGATACAGATTTTTGCCTTTATAACACTCTAAGGTCAAACATTTGTAAATGATGATGATTAATGACTAATCGAATACGTCTCTATTCACACGCAAGCCAAATTAGCATCATACCAATCTGTCTTTCAAACATACTGCTAATAGAAACGCCATATTAGTGGTAACGAACTTGAGATTAAAATCATTTAAAAGACATTTTTTCTCCAAAACTTTTCAAATTTCATCAGTTTGCATAAAATTCCACCCAGTCAAAGACAAATAAATGAGAATTGATATAATTCCGGCGACAACAGACCTATGTAAAAATATTCACCATTAAGTAGTTTAAATTGTGTTTCCTCCTAATATGAAGAGGCACTAAGGGCTTATTTTATTACGAATCTAATTTCTCCTGATATATGATTTATAATTCCATAATGCGCAAGCGTGATGTTTGAACTCGACGAATTGAGTCAAATACCTTAATAAGTCAAATCAGGATTGCTTCATTTCTCTTCACAACTACGAAAGGAAAATTAAATCGAATGTTTTAGTCGGAATTTCTCCACATCTTCCTGAAATACGTATCAAAAATTCAAAACAGAAGTCCATATATATTTTATCATTTATAATCATTTTAGTCTAATCTGATAAAAGGAAACATTCCACTCAACCAGACCCCACTAGGGATTTTCTTAGCATCTCCCTATCTGTTTACATTATTCTTTCTTTCCCGAAAGAGTCTTAATTCTGTAATTGACCACTTTATATTAGGCATTACTTAAAACTTGTCATTTGCTCTAGGGAACATTCCTATAGCTCACAATTAATATTCATGGCTTACAACTTTTCAGTCGGGAACAAGTTTGTTCATAATCCTTTCACATCTCGAGTCTGAAGTATTGTGAACAAGCATTTTACCCACATCACCCCTCTTTCCCTCAAATTATAATCAATTCATATGTGGAACATCATTCTACTGTCCTCTAGTCATATATGGGTGAATTCTTTCTATATTCCTTGAATCATACGGTAAGAGCATGGTGAGAGCATGGTTGCCTTCTTTGTTTGGTGATTCTTCGTCTCGAAACGATTTCCCCTTTAATCTAGTAAAACTAATCAAAATGTTTTAAAGGAATTTTCATTTATATGATAGAGAACTATTAAAGTAACAAATTGAAAAAAAAACATGTTTATATCTTATTCCGATTTTGAGTTATTATGAGTTGTATGTATTTCTGTTTCTTTAATTTTTTATATAGATATACACAAACAATTGTCTTAGATATGATTTTAAGATATCACATTGTATACTGCACGGTCACTTTTTCAATAGACTGGTAAAATCCTTTAAATGCAATAACTCCCAAACGGAATAAGAAATCAACTCGAATCTTTAGATCAACGTTTTAATTTATTTTTGTGGAGTAGTCCTTTATTATACGTATAAAATATTCCATTAACTGATTAACGAAAACAAAAATATCACACGAATTGTAGCACTCCCACCGTTTTATTTAACCGCGAGATGTCATTAGATGTGAGGCAAATCATCAATCCCATTCCGTCAAAGTGCATTAAACGCGGCTGTTTTCCTCAAGTAAATGTCTACATTACATACTGAATTTTTTACATTTTGAAATTTGTTTTCACCTGCATTAGTTATCATTTTGCGAAGTCACTCAAACGATCACTCATTTTAGACTCCAGTTAGTGTGTCAGGGCAATACAACATATTTCTTTATTCTTTTGTTGAACTACTTAACCAACCCATTAAGAAATTGGTTTTGGTGAACAAATTTTTATAAAAGTTCTTTATCGTGTTCATTCTGCACAAAACTACATTATTTGGACCTGATTGAATAACATTAACGTTAAATTAAGATTATAATTAATATTTATTTCCCTTTTCTCTACCCTTTATAGATATTTTTCTATACAACTATGCAAAATGTTGGTATTCAAAGCTAACAAATGATAAATTCATTGCCATCTACTTGTTTCTATTGTCAAATAATAGCATAAATACTGATTTCTGAACAAGAAATCTTACGACAAAACAAATTTATTCTGACAATGAAAAGGTTCACTTTAAAAACGGGCTATGTGGATTTCTTTCTGCTGTGAATTCACATCCGAAAATATTTCTGAAATTTTGATATAGTTTTAGAGTTAGTTATAAGACATCGCAAACTGGATATTAGATTTCGTTAGTTATATTCCCCATTAGTGAATGATTTTGGTGTAGAGTATAATCATGCCGAAAGCACTCAATTTGACCACGTGCATTTCAACATTCACCCATGCTCATGAGAAGTGAGGGATGTTGAGATTTTACCATGGAAGTCCGGAAAAGGTTATTCTGATAACTTTTAAGGTTTGAAATACGCTTATCACCTACACTCTTCCTTAGCAACAAGTATTAGCCACTTAGATGAATGGAAATTATCTAAGATTTGAAATGATCTAATTTTGGTTAACAAATTTTCATAAAAGTTCTTTATCGTGATCATTTTGCACAATACTACATTATTTAGACCCGATTATTTGATATCAACATTAAATCAAGATTATAAATAATATGTATCTTCCTTTTCTCTTCTATTGTGAATTAATAGCATAAATATTAATTTCTGTACAAGAAAGCTTACGACAAAACAAATGCATTCTTACAATAAAAGGTCTAGTTTAGAAACGGGCTGTGTGATTTCTTTTCGTTGTGAATTCGCTTCCGAAAGGATAACTAAAATTTGGATAGTAGTTGGTAATCGTAACAGACTAGTTACTCATAAGACATCGCAAACTGGATATTAGATTTCATTAGTTATATGTCCCATTAGTGGATGATTTGGTGCAGATAATAATCATGCCTTATGCACTCAATTTAACCACATGCATTTCAAGATTTCCCCATACTCATGAGATCTGAAGGACGGTGAAATTTTACCACGTTAGTCTGAAAAAGTTAATTATGATAACTTCTAAGGTTTGAAATACGCTTATCACTTACTCTTCACTATAACAACTTGACATTTAACCTAGCTAAAGATTCTAGGTCACATTAAACAGCTTCTATTTCACTTATATGTTTTCAAAAGTGGGTTTCAATTACATTTCAAACTATGCGAACTATCGACCTGACAAATTCTTATTCTGTCTTTATTCATTTATTTTTCTATTTAGCTAAAATGGGTGTAAATAATCTTCTTTTTGAGTCCCGCTAACAATCGACTTTAACTCTGAGTGTAAGCACATATCCCATCAAACAATTTAACTAACAATACATTAAATAGATGATTAATGAGTCCACAAGATAAGTATGTTTTGAAATGATTACAATATACGACTTACTTGAGGCACCACAAGCTCTCATACCAAGAATGAAACATATCCGATGTTGAGACAAGTCACCAGAAGGCACGGCGTTGCATAAAGCGAAACATAAAAGAAAAACTATTGCAGAAAGACTCATTGTCGAATTTACTCTGTAAATTTGGTGAAGACCACTTGTATATCTTATTCCAGTTATCTTCCTCCTTTTCTGGAATCGCAAAGCCATAACAAATGTTGCCAGCATGTTGAAAAATTGTATCTGAGTTATCTTCCTCGAGGTTACTCTCAAACAAAATCAGCTAACTTTAAGATTAAATGTTTGAAGTCATTCGAAAATATGAATAATTACAATTTGTAACGATGTTAACTTCTGATTTTAAATCCACAAACGAATCATTCAACACGTCATGCCTGTTTCTCGGACAATTCACATATCGGAGTGCAAAAGTCGTTGTTTGAAATTTCTTCTAAAGTTTGTATTTGTCAATTGACTCAACAAATGATGCTAAACTGCGAATCTCACTTCGAATGATACAACAAACAAGAATATTAATTGCTTTGACGCAGTCGCCGAGAAGTACTTTATATTTAATAATATTGTATATGTATATATATATATATATATATATATATATATATATATATATATATATATATATATATATATATATATATATATATATATATATATATATATATATATATATATATATATATATATATATATATATATATATATATATATATATATATATATATATATATATATATATATATATATATATATATATATATATATATATATATATATATATATATATATATATATATATATATATATATATATATATATATATATATATATATATATATATATATATATATATATACGCCGTTTGGTTTGTGTGGTATTACAAAAGGGGAGAGGAAGTTTTATTGTTCGTGAGAGTGAAAATGGAAAATTGATTGGATTTATGAAACACGAAGTGATATTGTTGCTCTGTAATAACCAATATTGGGTGAGGAGGTTTGTAGCAAATGATAATTGCGAAAAACTGAGCAGCTTATTCCATTACAAACAGTTTAAAAATCACAAGTCTCTTTAAAGTATCAGTAATGATTGGGTGTTATTTAGCACAGACAAAAACACTTTAAACCCATTGCCAGGGAAGAAGTGTATGAGATTCAGATAGCATATTCACAACAACCTGAATGTGACTGGAAACTATGATTGCTTACACATTTCCTAATATGGTACCTACAACATCTCAGAAACGGTGAACAATAGTATCATCTTTAGAAATTTGTGGTGGAAGATATTGAATAGAAGACTGATGTTGACTACAAAGTACTGTTAGTCGTATTTTAAGGCGTATTATGTGCCGACTTAAAAATCTCCATTTGATTGTTCTTTATAGTTGGAGAGTAAAGACAATACCTTTACCTTGACCATTAAAAAATGTTCCTTTGTATAGCTCTTCAATTGGAAAATAGCGTACTGATTAAGCCAAAGATGTTGCAGATTATCATGAGATGTAACAATTATGCTACTATTGTAAAGAAACAGTGAAAAATAATTGGCTTAAAATATCAAGCGGGCTAGATAGATTTGCAAAAAAGACTTAACCTACAAGGGAACGTAGAAAGCAGATACTATATTTGCTAATGTTGAAGCAATGCCTTTTCTAAGAGCAACACCCACCTGAAATGGGTATTAAAGAATGTAGATTTGACATCATTTCTTCTCATGGTCAACATAGTAGTCGTAAAATGTCATGGTTGTACTCAATGGCTAATTCTCCCGCATGCGTAATTGTAAGCCGCATTAACTATCACTTCCTATTAATTGGATTGAGAATTAACCTAAAGCTATCTTAGCGGCGGTTTCAGATGGATCATTTAACATATTTCGTATATAGAAGAAAGACCTATATGTATTAGCCAATCAGATGATTGGAAATTAGTTAGGTTGGTGGGTGTTTTGTTAAAAGGAAAATTCTTGTAAATTTTCATTTTATATATATGGTATGAGACTATTTAAAAAACAATGGTGTAAAAACCATGTTGATATCTTATCCGTGAATCCGTTTAGGAGCTATTACATTTCAAAAAATAACCACTGTTTTGAAAAGTGACCTGTCAGTGTACATTGTGATGTCATACTTGCAGATCTACGAGAATGTTTCTGTATTTCTTTGACTTCAATTTTTGAATTGAGGTATAACATGGATTTTACGAAAACATGATTTGCCCATCTGCTCGTGTATTGTACACTCTAAATGAAAGAAGACAAAAAAATATCAATTTGTAGAAATACATCCAGAATTATCTTGGATCTGCAATCACTTTTCGAAACTTGGGTGAAACCTTTGAAATGCAAAAACTCCGGAACGGAATAAGACATCAATATGTTTTTTCAATTTCTTTCTTTAATAGTCTACCATACAAATCAAAATGAAATTTCATGGGAATATTTCTTTAAATAGCACTTCGCCATAAACTTGATCCAGCTTCTTTGTGTAACTTTTTACCTATTTTCCAGATAGCACGATCGTACTATTGATTGATTTTGCAACACAATATGATTTGAACATTAAATTACACATCAGTAAACGTTTATCAGTAACAAAAGCGCAACGTGAAAACAAAATTGGTTGAGACAAGAACAGATGAGCTAAGTGGATGTATCTTATAATAACTGGGCATGAGTAGGACTCTTGATAACGTAATTATGGGTAATTGTCTCTGATTAACTTAATGCTGTATATATTATATCTACTTTCAAGGGAGGGTTTTCACTAAGAGGTTTAAAAACCTTAGCAAAAACAGTTATCCATGCACATCCTAAGTACATTATTATGATCATTCAAATCCTAAATTTCTAGACAATATTCTGCAGACATCTCTAATTTTAGTAAAAGCAAAACATTTATCAAGCTCTTAATATTTCTTCAAAGCAATTAAAGTTTGTCTATGGCCTCCGAAAAAGAATATTTCCCGCGGCTCATCATCACAACTAAAATTATCAAAGACTCGAGCACAAAGTGAGAAAGTCCAGTGTTAGTACAATTCTTTTTTTTCGCATAAAAATGATTTTCAGTGTAAAAACATGTCAAACGTCAGTCATTTCTGTCATAGACCGACAATTCAACAATCATAAATTAACAATTTCTTTAAAAATAAGTATGATATATTATTACAAAATATAAAGATTCGAATTTACTTGGAGATGTCACACACGTGATTAAAACACTAATTTGCAAGAAACTAATGTGATCAATTTACTATTTAATGGAATTGTTCAGGGGATGTTGGTCTAATCACGGATAATTTACACAATGATGTTGGTACATACATCAATTTAATTGGTTAATCAATCATATTAGTAGCTTCCTTATCACGACATCAAACGCCGATTGATGAAAATATCAATGAAGACGTATTAGACTTACGCACACGTACACGCAGAGGTAAATAAATTGCTACCCGACGAAGAGGTTACACACCTACAAAAAGAACATGTAAATAACATGGGTAACATATTATTAATCAATTGGGTAATCTATTAATATATATAATGCAACAGGTGAATTATTGGTTACATATATTTCATTTCATACACACGTAACAATTTGTTAAATGGTAAGAAATTGGAAAACACGTGAAACACTGGTATGCTATGTTGACTTTTACCTGTTTACAACAAATATGAGATTGGTTATGCACAATTCAGCTGAAGACAATTGATTCATAATTAAAACCTAAAAGTATTTACTTCTGTCCTTACAGGAAATTCATACCTGACAGGCTCTTGTCACCATATTTAACATTAAGAACGCTCGATATAGATAATGCAGCAACTCTACACAGATTTTAAATGTTTTAAATGACCTCTTAACAGGTTATTCACTCAGAGAGTTAATTTTTTTGTCACATTTGGTTATTCTATTTTATTTGGCTATTTTCTTTCTGATGTAATGAGCATTACGTTTCTGACGGTGGCGAATAAAGTTATGAAAATGTGAGACTAATTGCCTATAGCAATCTCAGCATCATCATTCTTCCGCTGCGGAGCAGGCGACCACAAGATTTCTCCATGCACAGCGATCTTTGGAAAGTGTGGCTATCTGTTCTGCTTGGATGTTTTCATCATACCCTAATATACGTTTAATGTAGTTAACATAAGAGGTGCGTGGACATTACGGTCTTCTTTGGCCATGAATTGGAATGTAGAGAGCATATCTTCTAGCAGGCTTTTCCTCTGGGAGACGATGTGTCCCAATAAACTCAGTTGGCGATTCCTCACACAGTGGATAAGAGGCTCAGTGTTGGTCATGTTATATATGCTGACATTTGAGACATGATCTCTCCGTTTGATATCTAGCATAAGCCTAAAGCAGGAGGTAGCAAAAGCGTTGATTTTGCACTCCATGTCCTGGAACAACACTCAGGATTCACAGCCATAGAGCAGGATAATCAAGCGTGTTGTGTAGAAGAATCTCACTTTTGCAGAGATGGATAGTTGAGGATTTCTCCACAGATGTTCCACTTTTCAGAAAGCGCACCAAGCTAATGCCTTTCGTCTTTTTCGGTCGCTTGCAGCAGATGCCATTTTGGAACCAAAATATTTGAAATCTGCAACATGGTTGATGGGTTTACTGTATACTTGAAGTGTTGGATGGTGATGGCAGTTAAGAGTCATATACTCAGTCTTGGATACACTTTTTATGAGGCCAAGATCTTCTGCTGTGGCTGCAGTTCTTGTCAGCTGGGCCTGTGTCCGGGGAATAGTGGATTCCAACAGAGCAATGTCATCATAAAAATCCAAGTCGTTTAACGTTTTAAGTGGATAACTGAAGCAACGAGTATCTGTTACAACTCTACAGTCAAG
Organism: Chiridota heheva; assembly: GCA_020152595.1. Classification (NCBI taxonomy): domain Eukaryota; kingdom Metazoa; phylum Echinodermata; class Holothuroidea; order Apodida; family Chiridotidae; genus Chiridota; species Chiridota heheva. The sequence goes on from JAIGNY010001128.1 coordinate 1,063,650, forward strand.
ATCAGAGATTGCTTTCTTTAATAGATAGTCCACTAACACCATGTATAGGAATGGAGCTAGAACATCACTCTGTATAACTCCAATGGAGACAGAATCAGATATGTTGCCATCTACCATTACTGCACTGAGTTGTTGTAAAGTGCGCTTATGGCGATGACCACAGCTTTTGGTATTCCATAATGTCGTAGCACATGGAACATAACCTTTTCTGTTGATGGAATCAAAGGCCTTCTCGAAGTCTATGAATGTGACTGTAAAAGGAAGCTGGTAATCTAGAAATACATCCATGATCATTCTAAGAATGTGGATCTAAGCTGTTGGGCGCAACTTCTCCCTTGACGAAATCCAGCCTGGTTGTTCCTTAAGATCGGATCTACGTGATCTCGGATTCTTTTAAGCAGGATCTTGTTGAAAACTTTGGCTGTAATTGACAGAAGAGATATTCCTCAGTAGTTGGGCATAAGACTAAGGTCTCCCCTCTTGGGTAAAGGGACAATAACGCTAGTGGTCCATTAGCTGGGTGGTGTTACACTTCTGTGCAAAAACCATGGACTACGTTCGTCATTGCAACCCCGCCATTTCAAAGTGCTTCAGATGTGATTGCAAGCCCTGATGTACTTCATTCGGTGAATGGCTTTCAGTGTCTCCTCACTGTTGGAGGATTCACCTCGATTGGTGAGTCCTGGGCAGCAGGTGGAGACAGTTCAGAAGGTGGATGTCCCATGTTGTTGTTGAGCAGAGAGCCGAAGTGTTCCATCCATTCTGCATGGTCTTTGTCACTTGCTGAAACTGTATTTCTTGAATTTGCCAGAGAGGCCATGGATGATTTTCCATGTTGTAGTCTCCATTCAAGTCGGCCAGTCTGAAATCTTCCATCTGCTTGTTTAGTATCATAATTTTTTGTTTTGTATGACTCATTTAAGTTGCTGTTGAGCCTCTTCCATTTTTCTTTTGACTTTTTTAACTTGTGAGATCAGATATCTTCTTTTGGCCTTGTCCTTTCTGTCTTTAGGTCCCTGGTTGTGTCAGTCACCCAGCTTGGCATGCCGCATGATCTACGTTTGCCAACTACTTTCTCTGCTACTTCTGCAACAGTATTTGCAAACTAATCGTATCTCTGTATTATTGGAATAGATGTATCGTTACACTGGAGGGCTTCGAATCTGTTTGACGATTCGAGCTGAAACTGTTTAACTGCATCGTGAATATTCTTCCAGTCAAATATTGGTCTGTTGCAGGGTTTCTCTTTGGTGGTTCTTAGGCTGCAAACAAGCAAGATGCTGACAATCCGGTAATCAGAGTCTAATTCCACTATAGCAATATCATGTCTTATATATCGAAAACCTCTACAAGTCTACAAACACTGATAAAGACATATGACCTAAGAGACATGACTGAATTTTAGAACACATTCAGAATATGAACAGCATATATAAAACATCTTATTCTACATACCATCTGGAAAATTAATATGTAGTCATAGCTCCACACTATGCAAGCCCATCACAAACTTTATTTCAAAAATTGAAATATTAAAAAATCATTTGTAAAAGTAAACCTTGTTTTTCGTAAAATCAACGCACTGCAAGATAATTATAATCAAATACGTTATCAATGAAATCTGTCTTCTTCTTCTTCCATGTATGTACAGACCGCCATGTAGTATATTATCGTACTATTTTGGTGAAAATGGATATTTTGATCGTGATGGAAGTAGATGAACACCGTTTTTCATCCTGTTGTTTTAGAGAAGTGATCAGAGAACCAGGTAAGGCGTAAGGAACCCTACCATCTGGACCGTCATTTAACTTCCACATTCGATGGACGGTGAGCGCCACCCAACCTTTGGACACTTGATACAGAAGACAAACCTCTGCGCTTGTAGTCAGCGTATCGTTCTGCATATCTGTGGAAAAACCGAGGGTTAGATGGTTGTTGGACTAGCACCAGTGACCTCCAGCATTTCAGTTGTACGCTCAGCCGAACCAGCTACATGTATTCCTCAAGCACGTAAACCTTTTCTGCATCGAGCGAAAGCGTATCCAACGGGGCGCCTGATCCACCAATTTGAATCCACCCGTGGGCAGTGCTTGACTCATCGCCACAATTGTCTTTTTTTTCGCATCCGGTTCATATTCAGTTGTGATACGGAAGACATCAGCGTCGTAGACGCAACCAGCTTATCCAATAATGTAAGCAGGAATTGTGCGCTTTCGATGAACTTCAGTTGACCTAGAGAGAAAGATATATAATTATCCATATTTTTGGGGATGCAGGTTATATTTCCTTCTACTTTGCTGATGGCTTGCATGGTTAAATGAGAGTCATAGCTCCACATGTTATGCAACACAACTGAGATTGAGGTTGTTTTGGAGCTCTTGCGTAGCTTCAGGTTGAGGCATTGTGCTCAGCACCCCTGTACATACTTGTGATATGGCAGTCATTGCGGGCAGAGTCACCATGTAGAGGATTTTTATATATATAACAACATGTGCTGTCCGGTGTGTGCGCTAATCCTCTCTGGTGATTATCATATGTCGAGGGTTTGTCAGAACTGCTTTGATCTTAGCTTCTTCCTGCTGTGGGACCTCAAGGAACTTCTCAGCTGCGCTTGGTCCTCGATATACTACAGGGGTATCTATATGGCCATCACACCTTATCACTACATACCCATAGCCACACGCTTTATGCTGCTGAGTCTTTCGGGTTTTTGATTTGGTTCTGGACCATCTATTTTTTGAGTGAGCTCTCCAAAATCTGCGTAGATTATGTAGGGCAATGGAAGCTGCTTGTGAGAGTGGAAGGACAGCTTGCTTTTGCCTTCTTTCGGCGTAATGCGTACAGCTGTTCGACCAATTCTCGTTCAATCAGGTCTGTGGGCCTCGAGCAGGTCTTCCCTGGAATAGCCATGTAGACACCTCTCGCAGAAGTGCTTACGCTCTCGATTGGTTCTTTGATCATAGAGCAAGCTATTGAGGTTTTTGATCTACGTGTAGTAGTACTTACATGCCTTCTCAGTCAATAGAAGTTTGATCATGGGGATGTTCTTGTTTTGTTTGCTGAGTCTGTAAACGATCACCCCTTTATTTATCCCAACCAAAGACGTTAAAAGCCAGATTGTTTTGTTTTTCAGCCTTCTCGATCTGGATGAGTGGAGCTGGAGCCTCTATTCCTTCAAAGTTTAAGCCGTCTGTTGAGGGATACTTGTTGCATCTTTGTGGATTTTTCTCGGCTGGAAACAGAGCAGATCGGAGAGCCCATCGAAGGCAGTTATCATCACGGATTTTCACATTGATTAGTCTTTTTGCCTTTGAGTTCTTTCGGTAAACCGATGTAGGATCCGCCTCGTAGTGGTTGGTAGCGAGCAATATTCAACTAGAGGTCCTCTACTGTATCCTACATCCATCCTGACCCTCTCTGAGTCCATTTCTTAAGAGATTATATCACGTGTGGGAGAGCGTTCTTTAGCGATTCATCAATCTCGTTCACATGCAGAGCATCCATCTGATGGCTTCGAAATACTGGACTTGTGAATTTTGTTTCTCCGTTGGCATTATCCTTCTTCAATCCAACTCTGAGCGCTAACTGGAATTTTAAAGCGCGAAGGTCTACAACCTCTTCTACTACATTTCGGTGAATCGCGAGGCGAGCATAGTTTAATAAAACTAGTGGGTCAGCGCTCGATCGGTGTCTATCTGCGATATTCATCTGCCAACTGCGGAGGTAATTGCCAATCGTCCCAGGTGCCCTTCTGAACCCTGGTGCAGTAACAGGTCTAGGTGCAGTAACAGGTCTAGGTGCAGGAATGGGTCTAGGAGCAGGAGCAGGAACATGTCTTTGCGTTCTAGGAGAAGGAACAGGCCTTCGCGCTCTCGGAGCAGGAACTGGTCTCCTTTCCGGTCTGTGGGCTGGCATATACCTATGAGTGATGATGGCATTTATGTAGTCGTTTTAATATGATTTCCTCTTTTGTCTGATGGGTCATCAAGGGGGATATCATTTCGAACCACATGATTTCTCAACGCCTCAACTCTCTCTCTCTCTCTCTCTCTCTCTCTTCTAGGTGCAGTTCTATTCAAGTTATCCATTATACGCTGCTATTCTATGGTAGGTCATGTCTGTAATAGGTTGTCGTATCAGAGTAGTACGCTATGGTTACACCAGGCTTGTATACTATGGTATGTTGTGTCTCTAATAGGTTGTCGTATAAGAGCAGTATACAATGGTCGCACCAGATTTGTATAGTATGGTATGTTATGTCTCTAATAGGTTGTCGCACTGGATTTGTATACTATGATATGTTATGTCTGTAATAGGACGTCGCATCAGATTTGTATACTATAATATGTTATGTCTCTAATAAGACGTCGCCTCAGATTTGTATACTATAATATGTTATGTCTCTAATAGGTAGTCGCATCGGATTTGTATAGTATGGTATGTTATGCCTATAAGTTGTCCCACCAAATTTGTATACTATGAGTCTGACATATCATACCTCTAATAGGGTGTCGCAACAGATGGTAATACATCATTTTTTGAAGTTCGGCAAGCACTTTTTGAAAATTTATACGAGTTTGTTTTTAAATGTGCATGAGTTTTTCAACAATCCTTTTACCATCGCAACCACGGCAAAGTTGTATCTGAGAATAAACACCAACCCCACACTTGCGGCATTGTAATATTGGGGTATTTTCCATTTCTAATCACTACTCGATGCTGCCAGCATTGATCATACATAGCAGGTCTTCCACATGTTTCTTTCTTACCTAGCGGTAGCCAATTACACTTGTGTGCACGTGCTGACATTATTTATTGTTATAAATGTACATAACATATCTCTAATTGTATGTTGTATTATTTAAGTTTTTTCCCACTTGGTGGAAGCTCGGCGTAACGAGGAACGATCAACAGTTCTTCACGGACAAATCCACGGCCCGGACCATCTTGAAGATAGTATAGGACAGGCTCTCTAGGCTTTGTAACAGACCGTCCTATCCGATAAACATCGACAGACCACACAGGGTCTGTAGTACGACGATAACCTCCTTCCAGCTCACCCAGTTGGTATAGATAACGCATTACAGTACCGGCAGGTACGTTTTGCTCCTACAACCAACAGGGCTGAAGATGTTGGTTTCTGTTACACCGCTTTAACTTTGATAGCACTGACAGGCTTCTTTCCAATCAGTTGTGTGACTTAGTTGTTCAAAGCTAAAACAACGGCAGATAGTCTCTCTACCCATTCTGTCGATCTCTTTCCCTTGGGCAATTTAATTTTCTGAGCATACTGATGTCCGAACAACCATTCTGCTAGTGTACGATTAAACCGCTCTGCAAAAGCTTGATCACGATGAACGTCTGGAATTCCATGTCTTACCTCAACACCATGCTTCTTCAATGTATCAGTTACAGAAACCATAAAGTTACGCCCTGGATCCACCTGAAGTAGTTTCGGCCAACGAGTGGACTACGATTACAGATGCGGGTAAATGCAGAAGCAACCTCTGTTGAGTATTTTGAGCTTAACGACTTAGCCTCTTTATACCGACTGGCAACATCGACCACAACTAACGCATATTTATAGGTCTTGCGCCCAACCTTGTCATGCGGTAGAAATACGATGTCGGCTTGATGGAATTGATTTGGTGTAGAAATGTCCAACTTAGGGTCGTGGTATATAGCGGGTAAGTGGCAGGTAGATCTGCCACATAGCTTGCTTCTTTAGCCAAGCCCATGGTTTCATTTTCAGACACCTTTGCAGCTTTTGCAAGTTTCTTTATAGCTGGAGTTACTCTCCAAAACCCATAAGGGCAATAATATATCTCTGCTACTTTCATCTCATGTTACACATATGACATATGTATTCAATATGGCGATGAATTACGGAAAGAAATTAACACCAACACGAAGGACCCGCACAGGTCTGGGTGTGAAAGGTATATGCACAACTCATTAAGTTACTCTTGATACTCTAACGGCCATAGCAGGTAATTATGTAATTGTCGAATTCCCGAAGCTGCAGCAGCATGATATCATTGTAGCAGGCACAGTCAGGCTGGCCTTCAATATCACCATGATTAGCATAAATGCGAATCGCACTATTGTTAAGAACATTGGCCGCAACATTGTGGGCATACTAGAGGTAAAACTTGGAGGTGAGGCTGTCATGAGGTTGGACAGCGCAGATGTGTTTTACAACTATGCAGACCTATATCTCTCCTCTAGCACGAGACTTAACAGCGACTATCAGGGCATAAGCAAAGAAAATTGTCTGAAAATTCGTGTAGGTGCTGGTAATAAAGCTGATAGTATTAAATGTAGCAGCGTGGTTGCTAAGGCTTTTTGCGATAGATTTTCTATGCCATTAGATTTTGGTATCTTGAGTGGCCACGCCCCATTTCACCCATCTGGTCTGCACGATTGGTTTGAATACATCATATACTTTGCACCTAATGAGAAGGTTATCATTGCAAGCGATGACACAACGCTTCCTACACTCTAAATAACTTGACTCTGAAATTTGATGTTGTGAATCAAGCGAGCCTTGCTGCAAAGATCCGAAATAAAATGTTGAACAAGTACCCGGTAAACTATACAGATATGCAGAGGCACCGGAGAGAAATGCTAGTCCTCACTAGCTGTGTGGACTATCCTTTTGAATTTACCTTGACATTGTACCAGCGGCGTTGTCCTGTTGTTCGTCAAACCAGCTGATGATGGTGGATTTGTACGAAAACTTGAGACTTTGATGAACCCCGGTATCACGAAGGTCAGTGAAACCACTGAAGGTGTTCCTAACCAGCTATATGCCCAAGGCGTTCTTCCATACCAGCGCTGGGACGAGGCTAAGAAGATATTAGGCTCAGGTAGATTGTCCATGGGCGAGGGCCTCCACCCCGAGGTAGGCTTACTTGCTAAGGAGACCGGTTTACACTCCATCAATTTATCAGCACATCTCCAAAAATACTACGCACTTGTTCTTGATCTGCGCAGCACCAATGATGATGCTTTACATTGTAATAGCCGCAAGCTGGGTAACGGCTGTGTAGGCTTGACTCTGGAGATCAATTTCACTCCTGCAGCTGAAGGTACAGTGATTATGCACTACTTCGTCCTCTTGGATAAACAAGTGGTTATCAAAAATGGTCGCTTAGCTAGAGTGTGGCGTTAGATATAAAACTATATATATATAAAAATGGACTTGCCAAGAGATCCTCACACTGCGATTATATTTGGTAAAACAGGCTGTGGAAAGACACAGTATGTGTTGGACCTCTTAGAAACCAACTATTCAGGTGCATTTTCAAGAATTTTCATATTATGCCCCACTACTATGGTGACTTAGCGAAATAATCGTGACACAGCGGACAAAAGCACCACATTTTTCTACAGATACTCTTTGGGACTTGCTTGTTAATGTCAGCCTATGAGCCATCGTGAATTTTTACGCGCAAAAAACAAAATGGCCACCATCTTCAAACAAAATATCAATTTTTCGGGTTTTGTGAGTCATTTAAAAACAAAATCGTATCAAACATATTTTTGATGTCATTGAGTCTCATTTTTGACACTGCAATATCAGCAGAGCATGTAAAGAGACTCCCGTCAATATTGTGCCAAGAGCGACCTCAATTTCCACTAAAGGTTGTGTGCATCGCTCGCTGCAAGTTCATTTATATACAACTGTTAACGGATGGACAAAAGGCATGCGACTTAATCAAGATCTATTAATTGATGTTATTTTAGAAGTACATCGTTTATGATGACTTAAAAATAACTTTTAACAGTAAATTATTGTCATTTTTATTGAGGATTCATTGCCGCCTAGCCTCAAAACGGCTGTAACCTGAAAGATAAAAGCAGACTTTAATCACAGGCTTCTCTCACTATTGTACAGGCCATTCTTAATAACGCAAAGAAATAATCAGCTGACTCGCCTGTAAAAACTAAGACACACTCTAGAACGTGAGCCTCCTCTCCCCATTTATGTAGGTCTTAATATCCATGGGCTGACCAGAAGCAAGAAAATCCAGCAACTGTAGTATTTCATAAGACAGGGTTATGGAACTTAAGGAGTGGATTGCCACTTCTGTCTGTAAGCCATTTAAAGAAGATCGTGTTATAGCCCATGCTAGACTGCGGATAGGGTTATTTACTCTTAGTGCTGTGGACAACCTAGATCATAACCCTAGCTCAACCACTTCTCTGATGACAACCTTCGATGGGACTCTTATAAGCCTGTTTCAATTTTCAACAAGGAATGCCCCATGGTCAGAGCAGACCACCTATTATGATACCGCCTTCTCGAACCAAGCAACAGTCTCTCCCAGACAGCTATACCTTTGTACCTGCTGTAGCTTTGAGAACAGCGACCATTGAAGCATCAGAGAGGAACACAAGACCAAGCCATACCCATACTAGCTTAGATGGGGCACAATCTCAGGAAAAAAAGTTGCGTAGAGCATGCGCTGATACTAGAGAAAAGGGAACTCGCCAGTAAAGACGCAATTGTATGGGCTACCTATCACGTCTCAAAGCTATCTCCTATAGAAGAAATCCCGGCAATCTGTGCACTTAGTGCCTCTGTTCCATAAAAATCTGCCACCCCTGCAATGATAAACCATGCCGTGAATGTACGGAGACAAGCCACCGAGTATATCAACCAGGGACAAATCCCAGTCACTGCGTATGATCAGCCTTTATATGCCCTAGCCAAGATAGTACAGTCAAAATGGCCCGACACCCACGGTGAGGAAATACATGTTGTTATTTCGAGTGGGCTACCCACAGAAATGGCCATCTGGAATAAATTGGGAAATATTTTGGAAGGATCTGGCTAAACTGCGGCGCTTGTAGAAGCAGATGTGGCTTCCACTGGCATAGCTGACTCGTTTTTGAAGCTGAGCTATCTCACTCGAACACAACATGCTCACCAAATTACACTCTTGACTCTCCAAACCCTTCAACAGGAGGCTTTCCTGCTATCCGAGAGCCCAAGGACAAACAATCTGCAACTGCCTGGAGCAATGGCATGGTAACAAAGAGTCCCATCTTCATGTTCTGGAATCTTATCCTGAAATCAGAAACCCTCATTCTAATCTTTGTCCGGGCCCACAGAGAAAAGAATTTTGCTTTATATGTGGAAGTCTTGGAGCAGCTTACACCTTTATTCATTGCCCTAGATCATGTTAATTATGCAAGGTGGATGCCTGTTCGTATCCGTGATATGAAGTCTTTGCCAGACCCTATTAAGGACGAGTTTGAGCAGCAACGCCACTGGGTCCTTTCCAAGACAGGCAACATATTCTCAAACAGGAGAATGCTAAGGTGAAAGGCTCTGGCGGGTATATTGGGCTTATAAATAACCTACAAGCATTCAACCGGTGGATATTATCAGGGCCAGAGATCGCCCGACTGCAGAGCCAGTTGGAGGAAGAATATCTTTCTGGTGATGACCCAGATAGCTGCAAGGAATTTAGGAGCAGAGTCTTGAATCACAGATCAAATTTCAAAAGGAGATTATAAGCCTTTCCGACTCCTCCAAAAGAATGGGTAATCCCTTCCTGAATGATTTCCCAGAGCTAGTTATACTTGACAGTCGCAATAGTGTAGATGAATCATCTAAAGTTGCCATGTTTGTCTGCCCACCAGTCAAAAGGTGCACATTACATCAGGTGAATCTGTTATATCCGTTGGTTCTAACAACTCCGTGGTGAATTGCAGCCACGAGGAAGCAGACACAGGGGTTGTAGTGCATATACTGCACGCCCTGAAGCATATGAATGAATATGAAAATACGTACTGTATACACAGACTGATGTTGTTACCATTCTTGTTTATACATATTTTAATTTTGCTGCGACGCAACCTTTGGTAAACATCTGGGTTGCCTTTGGAATGGGAAAGAATTACAAATATTACAGTATCAACGCTATATGTAACAGCCTTGGGAAGTTAAAATCAAGAGCTCTACCGGTGTTTCATGCAATAAGTGGATGCCAAACCACATCCTCTATCAAAGGCAGGGGCAAGAAGTTAGCCTGGCAGACCTGTCAAGCCTGTGAGGTCATTACAGAGTCATTCGTTTATCTGGCGGATGATCTTTTTCAGCCACTGAATGTAGACTCTGGTCACTTCCACAAAATTGAAGGTTGTGTTTCATGTAAATGGGTGTGATACCACATTCGCTTTCAAAGGTAAGGACAAGAAGTCATTCGTTTATCTGGCGGATAATCCCTTTTAGCCACTGAATGTAGACTCTACCTGACGAGCGGTGTACCAAGCTGGAATCTGGACAATCAGCACACATGTACATCAGGTGATTCCTACCCCACAAGGATTTGCTTGGGCCAAGGTGTCAGAATCATGGGCGCCAGTTTGGATAATTATCGCGGAGGTTTCCAGAGCATTCAGAGCTGAAAAATTAGAATGTACTGTCAAATATTGGATTCAGTAACATCAAAAACATCCATTTTGACCCTAATTTAGGTTTCCAGTGACCTAATAACGCTTCAAATGGATAGTTTATTTCAAGATGGCGACCATTTTGTTTTTGTAATTGATGCGCATGCGGGTAAAAATTTAAGAGGGCTCTACGCTAATTTTAAAAAGCAGGTCCCAAAAAGTCTCTGTGGCAAATTTGGTGCTTTTGTCCGCAGTTGCACGATAATCATTAAAAAAATAGTCCTAAGCCACCCTACTACACCTGGTCTTACAATCAAAGATACTTATAATGTGAGTCACTTTCTGACGACTGTAATGTCTTCTTTTAGATCCTTCTGGTGATTAATTGCAAACATATCTTTAAATCATAAGCAAGCTCTACCAAGGTATACCTACTCTCTGCATAGTAGATGCTTGTTCTGCGGGAAATGACCTTGTGAAAAAAAAAGGAGCATTATCAAATTGAGCTTTTTCAGGTAAACATTATCAGCACTCGCTATGGGTGTTAAATCAAAATGGTTCTCGGTTGTTACTGATGTACCTAATGCTTAGCAATAGTTAAGTAATGCTTAGTAATAGTTAAAAAATGCCAAGCGACAGCTAGGCAATACTTAAGTAATGTTTAGTAATAGTTAAACAATGTTTAGTAATACCTATTTTGTGCTTAGTAATAGTTAAGTAATGTCCAGTGACAGCTAGGTAATATTTAATAACAGCATCTTGAACAAGTTTCAAGTTTATTAAAAATAGATTATTTTTATATATAGAATGTATCTATAAATAGGACAAAAGGTAAGAATATATGCATGATACATAAAAATTGAGAACATTTAAGAGATATATATCTAAAAATACATAAAGAAATAATATACATATACGATAAAACGTTGAGAAAATGTGTCAATTTAGAGTAAGTTTTGAAAAGGAATTCCTGGATAAAACGAATCGTAACGCACAATTCTAAACTTGGGTGTGATTGCATTATTTCTTAGATTTTAATTGGCCTTTTAAAGAATTGACAAGTCTTTCAAATTCCTTTTTTGCTGAATTGTTTACTTAATTAATGAAAATATTACAATCGAATCTAAAAATATTGGCACAATGTTTTAAGAAAGCTTTAAGTCTTTTCTAATCTTTAGCAAGTAGAAAGTGATACGAAACCGGTACAGCATAAAGTATTTGTGGTAAAATGTAAATATAAAAAACATTCATACGCACTTCAAGCTTAAAATATGGAACAATATAAGATAAAGTTTAAAAAAATAAAACAAATCTTTCTTAGAACTCTGCAAACATGGCAAGAAAAATTAAGTTTATTATCTATACAAACTCCCAAGTACATTGTCTGATCAGTGCGGTATACTTCTAAACGGTTTATTACGGTTTTCTTTAACTTTGCTGAAATAAGACCTTTGTGTTAGTTTGCAATACTTACGTAACTCTAAGCGATAGTGAAGTAAAGCTGAGCAATAGTTAAGTAATGCTTAGTAATAGTTAAGAAATGCTTAGCAATAACTAAGTAATGCTTACAAATAAATAAGTAGCAATAAGCAATAATTAAGTAATGCTTATAAATAATTAAGTAATGCCTAGCAATAGTAATGCTTAGCAATAGTAAAGTAATGCCCAGCGACAGCTAGGCAATAGCTAAGTAATGCTTAGCAATAGTTGAGTAATCTTTAGCAATAGTTAAGTAATACTTAGTAGTAGTTAATTAATTTCCTACTAATACTTAATTAGTGCTTAGTTATAGTTAATTAATGTCCAGTGACAGCTAGGTAATATTTAATAACAGCATGCTGAACACCGCCTATTTGATAGTCATACTTGCACTACACCTGTGCATTAGTTACGTAATGCTTAGCAATAGTGAAGTAATGCTTAGCAATAGTGAAGCAATGCTTAGTAATAGTTAAGAAATGCTTAGCAATAGTTAAGTAATGCTTAGCAATGGCTAAGTAATGCTTACTAATAGATAAGTAGCGCTCAGCAATTGTTAAGTAATGCTTAGAAATAATTTAGTAATGCTTAGCAATAGTTAAGTAATGCCCAGCGACAACTAGGCAATAGTTAAGTAAAGCTTAGCAATAGTTAAGTAATCCTTAGCAATTGTTAAGTAATGCTTAGTAGTAGTTAAATAATTTTTTAGTAATACTTCATTAGTGCTTAATAATAGTTAATTACTGTCCAATAACAGCTAGGCAATATTTGATAAGAGCATGTTGAACACCGCCTATTTGATAGTCATACTTGCACTACACCTGTGGTATATTTGTCCCATTGTATTGCGTATTCTTAGAGTGATAATGAATATCAATAGTCTTATAGATTCACTAGGTGAGCCATCGCAAGAAGAGCAACCATCACAAGATGACTACCGCAAGCAGCTAGCAGCCCAGCGACCGCTAGGCAATATTTACGTAACGCTAAGCAATAGGTAAGTAATGCTTAGCAATAGTTAAGTAATGCTTAGTAATAGTTAAGAAATGCTTAGCAATAGCTAAGTAATGCTTACCAATAGATAAGTAACGCTCAGCAATAATTAGGTAATGCTTATAAATATTTAAGTAATGCTTAGCAATAGTAAGGTAATGTCCAGCGACAGCTAGGCAATAGCTAAGTAATGCTTAGCAATAGTAGAGTAATTCTGAGCAATAAGCTAAGTAATGCTTAGTGGTAGTTAAATAATTTCTTAGTAATACTTAATTAGTGCTTAGTAATAGCTAATTAATGTTTAGCGACAGGTAGGTAATATTTAATAACAGCATGCTGAACACTGCCTATTTGATAATCATACTTGCACTACACCTGTGCATTAGTTACGTAACGCTCAGCAATAGTGAGGTAATGCTTAGCAATAGTTAAGCAATACTTAGTAATAATTAAGAAATGCTTAGCAATAGTTAAGTAATGCTTAGCAATAAGTAAGTAATGCTTACCAATAGATAAGTAACGCTCAGCAATAGTTAAGTAATGCTTACAAATGATTAAGTAATGCTTAGCAATAGTTAAGTAATGCCCTGCGACAGCTAGGGAATACTAACTGGTGTAGCGGTTATCATACCTGTCTACAGACCACGAGGCCCTGGGTTCAAGCCTGGGTTGGGTAGACACGCCAGTGCACCACAACTGGTTATCAAAGGCCGTGGACATTGACTTGGTTGTCGATGTTATGTCTGTCCGTACGTTGTACCTGTGTTCTCGTCCGGGTCGTATTAAGCGTTTCGTGATAGTATTGTTACTATCATAACCAAATACGCAGGCGACGACCCCGTCATTGTAATTGTGTGTTCACTCGTCGTCGCTAGGGAATAGTTAAGTAATGCTTAGCAATAGTTAAGTAATCTTTAGCAATTGTTAAGTAATGCTTAGTAGTAGTTCAGTAATTTCTTAGTAATACTTAATTAGTGCTTAGTAATAGTCAATTAATGTCCAGTGACAGCTAGGTAATATTTAATAACAGCATGCTGCACACCGCCTATCTAATAGTCATACTTGCACTACACCTGTGGTTTATTTATTCCATTGTATTGCGTGTTCGTAGAGTGATAATACATATCAATAGTGTTATAGATTCACTAGGTGAGCCATCGCAAGAAGAGCAACCATCACAAGATGACCACCGCAAGCAGCTAAGTGCCCAGCGACCGCTAGGCAATATTTACGTAACGCTTAGCAATAATGAGGTAATGCTTAGCAATAGTTATTCAATGCTTGACAATAGTTAAGTAATGTTTAGCAATATCTAAGTAATGCTTAGCAATAGTTAGGTAATGCTTGGCGATAGTTAAGTAATGCTGAGTAATGTTTAAGAAAAGCTTAGCAATAGTTAAGTAATGCTTGCCAATAGTTAAAAAATGCTTAGCAATAACTAAGTAATGCTTAATAGTAGTTAAATAATTTTTTAGTAATACTTATATAGCTGTATAGTGGTGAGTAATAATTAAGTAATGTCCAGTGACAGCTAGGTAATATTTATTAACAGCATGTTGAACACCGCCTATTTGATAGTCATGCTTGCACTACACCTTTGGTATATTTATCCCATTGTACTGCGTGTTCGTAGAGTGATAATGAATATCGATAGTCTTATAGATTCACTAGGTGAGCCATGGCAAAAAGAGCAACCATCACAAGATGACCACCGCAAGCAGCTGGCAGCCCAGCGACCACTAGGCAATAGTTACGTAACGCTTAGCAATAGTGAAGTAATGCTTAGCAATAGTTAATCAATGCTTAGCAATAGTTAAGTAATGTTTAGCAATAGCTAAGTAATGCTTAGCAATATTTAAGTAATGCTTAGCAATAGTTAAGTAATGCTGAGTAATATTTAAGAAAAGCTTAGCAATAGTTAAGTAATGCTTAGCAATAGTTAAGTAATGTTTAGCAATAGCTAAGTAATGCTTAGCATTACTTAAGTAATGCCCAGCGACAGCTAAGCAAAATAGTTAAGTAATGTTTTGCAATAGTTAGGTAATGCTTAGCAATAATTAAGTAATGCTTAGCAATAGTTAAGTAATGCTTAGTAGTAAAGTAATTGCTTAGTAATACCTAATTAGTGCTTAGTAATAGTTAATTACTGTCCAGTGACAGCTAGGTAATATTTAATAGCAGCATGTTGAACACCGCCGTTTTGATAGTCATACTTGCACTACACCTGTGGTATATCTATCCCATTGTATTGCGTGTTCGTAGAGTGTTAATGCTAGTGATATAGATTCACTAGGTGAGCCATCGTAAGAAGAGCAACCATCACAAGATGACCACCGCAAGCAGCTAACTGTCGTTACTTATGGAGGCATGTCCATGGACTATTTAGGGAAGCATATTTTATCTCAACAGCTTGAAAAGATATCGGGTGCAGATGTGCAACGATTGCATGCTGTATATGAGGCCCGTTTTGGTGATAAAATGACTAAAAGCTTGGGAGAAACAGCAATGAATTTATATGCGCGTGCAGCAGCCAGTATATTTAACATTGATAGTAAGCAGGTCCTTGCTGCAGACCTTGGAGAAGATCCGTTTATAAACAATTCATTGAGAAGTGTCAATTGCAGACTGTTTTATAAATGGGGTTTCTGGTTTGCACCACTAAGTATGGCTTTTACTGGACAGGATGAATCGAAGACTTATGGCAGAAAGACATGCTGCACAGACCTTCAAAAATGTAGATGATGCAATGAGATTTTACAACTAGGTTTATGGTGCAAACTCTATTCGACTAGACTCCAAACCTCGTTTACAATACTTCTTTCTATTCCCCATCACTCAACAACACAACCGAGAGTTGGCTTTTATTGCATTTGCTATGATTGGAATGGGTTCTGCTTATTTCTTGTTAAATTGAAGGTTAAAAATCCACGATATAATAACAATGGAGGATATACCAATGGATGAGGGGGTGACCTAGCTGATGACCCGGTTGATGACCCGTACTTTAACGGTTATGACGTGACCGATGATTTCCTTCCCGATGTACCCACTGCGGCTGAAACTAACGTTGACGGGGTTGATCTGTCTACAACAGAACAAGAACGTAAAGTTGACAAGATTCAGCTCGTAAACCAATTTTACGATTATATGAACGAAAATTGATGGTACTCCAAAGTATGATCTAATTAAGTTGCATTCAGAGCGTAATTTGTATCCTTACAAACAAGGGTGGTGAGATCCGCCTCAACAACATTCGGTCTGGTGGATGGATCTCTTGATCATCAATCAAGAAACAAAAAGGAGGGGAGGTGGTAATCAGGGAAGTATTTGGTAATAGTGCTAGACGAAATCCTGCTACCGAAATAGAGAATACGGCGTCTAACATCCTTGATACGGATTTCAGCACAGATCCCGATATAAGTATGCTGTAGGATGATATTGAAGGATTAGAGGGAAAACAGATGTAGCTGTTCAGACTGATGCTCCCACATTACCCCTACGGGAGCTCATGGGGCTCGAAAAGCAGCTTAAAACTATACAAGGTACATTATCAGCTTAAGAAAGCAGGCTTGGGGAAAATGACCAACAACTCGAAGAGGCTAGAGACCGCCTCGAAGCAACCAGTGATGAAGAGGAAAAGACAAGTATACGCAGAGAAATTGAACAGCTGGAAGGTAAGCAAGACGCTCTACAGACTAGCATAGACACACTTCGTGGTGATCTTAAGTCTCAGGTACGGCAGATACGTGACCTTGCTCGTGAACTTGTATATAGCGACCTTTCTCTGCGGGAAAAATTGGTTAGGTTGTTTTGGAAGCAGGGTGTGACGATTGCTTCCGTTCTGACCGCATTAAGGTTTATAATATCCACTATCATAGTAGCACTTGGGCTGGGAGGACCTGCGCTTCCCGTGCTAACACCACAGCCGACGCCGCCAGAGAAGGATAATGTTGTCAAAGCAGTGGGTCGGGTGATGAAACGTTTTGGAAAATGGCTCGGTGCAACTCTACCGGGCATCATTGGCGGTGCCCTTTCTTTGCTTTTCAATCTAATTGGTGAGATATTCACAAAGGTAGGGAGTCACTTGTGGACACTTGTTTATTAAGTACCAAAAACGGAATATAATGGTAATGTAAAGGCTTTACTCCAGTCCATTTTGACAATAGAAATCCATTTTGAAAATAGAAGCTGTTGCAATTAAATTGACAATATCATATAATCTTTAATATTAGGATGTATTACAGCACGCATATCGTCACCGAATGCCACTGTGGAAAGGTGGCGTGCTGACCCTAGGATGTTTTGGCAAACACAGTTAAACTTTACCCTGTGGATTGCTACGGATGGATGTGTGTTTCTCCTGAGCAGATGACTAAGTACAGACACTGGACGGTTCGCATGCTTTATCGCTTTCATGTGTACTACACCATACGGAAAATATTAAAAATGCTTTAAGTTCGTTTACCAGATGAGGATAACTTTAACCCTTACAATAACTCGTACAGTGACGGGGCGTTAGAACAGCTGTGTAAAGAGTTTGGGATTTTGCCGGAAGTTACCCAGTGGACCCCACCAGGGGTTTCAATCAAGGAACTAGGGACACCCTGGAAGTGGTACTCAACCACTTATCACCCTATCCAGTATGTGACCAACGACATGGCGAAGAAGGGTATTAGCCGCTCAAACTTTCACCTCAGCAGCAATTACTATGATAAGAAAATGATGTCATTTGGTAACCGAGCAGTGATTCTCACCTCCGACTATATCAGAGAGGTTTTTGCATCAAGAGAGGGGACTGTTTCAAAGTCTGTTGAAGAGGAGGGGGAAAGGGAAAGTTCTTCACCGTCGGTGTCTGAATAATCGACGAGAGACGTTTGTAACTTCGTGGGGGCGCAGCACACACAAATTTGGAAAGATTAAAATGTTAAAGGGCGCCAGATTCGTCTGAGCTGCTGCCAGAAATATCTACAGAATTTCCATCGCTCGAATCAAAAAATAAATGCTCGTAGGCATTGGGGGTAAATTCAGTGTTCCGTCGTCTGCGAATAAGCTTTGCGTCGGTTTAATATACGGAGGTGAACTTGTCTCGCATTTCTTTAAGGTAATTTGTCCGCTAGCTGAAACTGTCCGCTTCATAGGTGAACAATTGAGCATTGAAAGCCCCTCGCTGGTCTCCCACACACCGTTGCTGAAAATAAAACCGCGTTTTAAAAGATCTAACTGTCTCCACGCCATGTATACACCGTGGCAGAAAAATGTAGAATGCTATACAATTGTAAAATTGGAACCCTTACATGGAGAAAAATAAATCCCGCCGAAATTTGGGCGGTCAATCACGAATAAGAAAAGCACGCGAATTATGCTTGTTGAGCAGACGTGTCCCACTCCAAAATTGTATCTATCTGTGTCAAGAGCTCAGGGTCATTGAAAGCTCTCAACCTTTGGGCAAGAACCGTTTTAACGTCGGATTCCCCAGCCGATGGTGACGTGAGGACAGATAACCGAAAAACAGGCTTTAACTCTCCTACCTTCACAAGAGTGATAAGGGTCTGCTTGTATTTTTGAAGGTGCTGGTGATAAAAAATCGCTACGTTCTCGCTGATTCTCAAGAAACTTCTGCAAATGAGGCAAAGGCAAAGAAAACTTTCTTTCAAACGGTGACACAAATTAAACAGTTGTGTTTGATAAAGACATTTTGACGTGTGAAACTTTTTTCATTTATATATTTCTTTTTATATATAAAAATAAATAAACTAATTAACTTCTTGTTTTCGGTTCCTCTTTAATCTGATTAAACTTATTGAACTACTTATAATGAGATTGAGTACGCTCTTTTACGTTTCGCACAATGCAATGCTTTCTACTCATGCGCACTAAGTCCAAATCCTACAGTGTAACGGCTATAGGTGTGTACGTTTTGTAAATAATGTCTATTTGACGCAATAACCATCATTTGAGTCATCTGCTCATGTGCAGTACACATTTAAACATGCACGTTGTAGATATAGGAAAACGGGTATGGATTGTAAATGACTTGTAACAGAGATGTGACTTCCGGCGTACTTTTGAAAAATGTCTATATAAGCGAGGTACCACCTGGATGGTTGGGCGGCATTGTGACTCTGAAACTTATGATCGTAGCCTAGCTATAGGTTAACGTATATGTAATACAACACTTATACTTGTGAAAAATGTCGACTAACATGAGAGCTTTGTAAATAACGTGTAAGAAATGAAAATAACGGGTATGGTTTGTGAGTCACTGAGCGCAGCTGAGCGATGAACGAACCATACGTGAGAGCTTTGTAAATGAGGTATATATATATATATATATATATCTATATATATCTATATATATCTATATATATATATATATATCTATATCTATCTATATATATATATATATATATATCTATCTATATATATATATATATATATATATATATATATATATATATATATATATAGGGTCCATGCAGCATAGCTGCAAAATATACCGCGTGTTGACGTGCAAATATGCAGAAGAAAATAGAATACAATACAAGGTATGTCGAATTCCGTCAACAAAGATTTATTGAAATACAAAATTTTCGGGCTTCCTAAGCCCTTCTTCAGTGTAGAAATGCAACACGAAACCAGAGAGCGTGACGTCATTCGTCCTATACTTACGTATAGGCCGAAGGCCGACAGTCGAAACCCCTATACCTACAGTGTTACAGAGTCGTGATACCTTTTTAAGTCAACCACCCATGTTGGCTCCAACTGAGGGCAGTAGAACTTTCTACCTCGAACAAAACGTATAAAATAATATAAAAAAAACAGATTCGTACTTTGAATGAAAAAAATATAATATTAATTGTACTTTTTTTAAATTATAAATAATGATGTAATCGTATCTATTTATATTAGAAAAATGTGTATCTTTAAGCCTTACTAATTATTAATTTTGTAAACTTATGTGTATAAACACCTGGCTTCGCGTGCGAAATTCAAATAATATCGTGCGTCCATTCGAATCTCACGTACATGCGTATTGTATTTAACCGTACGCACCTGTACAAGACGTATTGTAAAAGATATGTTGCAGCACCGGACGACAGCCTGACAAGTTAGGCCCCCTATGTCTTTTTGTGAAAAGGTCTTTGCCTACCGACTGAGCGTTAGGTATACTAGGTTATTGCATAATAGCAAATCAAATTTACAGGGATCAACACTAACAACAGTCCAAGCAAGCTTTTGATTCATTAAACATTTATCCATGATTGGTTTTGTTAACACTGAACAGTGTTTAACGGACAGTTATTCTTTGGACATTGCTGCCAGGGAAAGTGAAACGGTTTTCAATCTCTCCAAGCGTGTACTTTCCGCTGAGGAAACCGGATTGCTTAATCGTGGACTATCATTTTGTCCCACTAAAAAACTTAATGAAATTGAACTCTGCCAAGACATCAATGAATACACAAGACGTCTCCGCATAGCAGAGTATTTTCAATCACGTGATACAAATATTGACCAAGAACACATACCAACACCATTCAAGAAAAGATCTTCTTGGACACCCCCATCTGGAAGAAACGCCACCCTCGACGCCCATATCAAGAACATTGAAAAACAGCTTGACGATTATCTTTTTGCGGTAAAGAACGAACAAAGAAAATTACGTGGTAACTTATCCAAAGGACAGCATACTGCTTTACAATCTCTTCGAAACGATAAGGACATCATTATCAAACCTGCTGATAAGGGAGGGTCGACAGTTATACTGGACAGAGAGAAATATAGAGGAGGCTCATACACAACTCCATGACAGTAAGTTTTACCAACCTCTGGATAATGATCCCACTAAGCTTTTAAGCGAGAAATTGCGGTCCCTACTGCTCGAACTTGAGCCGGAAACAAGAGACAAGGTGCAGAATTTGATCCCACCGAATCCTGTTGTTGGCAGGTTTTACACCTTACCGAAGATACACAAGCTGGAATCTATTGTGCGTGCTTCCGGTTCTTCAGTCAACAATGATGACCCCATCGAGACGGCCCGTCAGCTCGGAGTCAATCCTCCAGGACGACCTATTGTTTCCGGAACAGGCACTTTAACAGAGTTTTTATCGGCCTTCGTCGATAGAGAGCTGCAGCCTCTCCTTTGCTCAATACCTAGTTACATTCAGGATACAAGTGACTTTTTTACGGAAATTGAAGCCGATTGTTAATTTACCAGAGGACTGTCTACTGGTCACCCTAGATGTTAAAAGTCTGTATACTAATATTCCACATGAGGAAGGTGTCCGTGCTTGTGAAGATATCATTGCATGTAATTCTTGCTCCGTCACTTCAGGCGACGACCTTGGCAAGTTGATCAAATGTATCCTTCAATCTAATTATTTCTCTTTCAATGGCGCCCTCTATTTGCACAGCCATGGGTACCAAAATGGTCACATGTTACGCAAATCATTTTATGGCCAATCTTGTAGATAATTTTTTGCTAAATGCACTTGCAAACCCCAGTGTATTACTTCAGGTATATCGACGACATCTTCCTGTTATGGACTCATGGCCTTCAGAAGCTCAATGAATTTGTATCTGCACTTCATGAATTTCATCCAACTATTAAGTTCACATGTGATAAATCCACAAAAAGCGTGTAATTTTTGGACGTCCAAGTACAAATCGTAAACAACAGCTTAGAAACATCAGTATACAATAAACCCACAGATAGACACACATACCTCAACTACAATAGTTTCCATCCACAACACCTTAAAAGCAATCAATTGTTTACAGCCAATTCTTGCGGTACAGACGTATATGCTGAAGTAATAACTTATTCATCAGTAATGCGACTAATTTGTTTAGGTATTTCAAATCTAGAGGCTATCCCTTTAAGCTGCTGCTGCGCTCCTTTCGCCGCGTACAGCCATTGGACAGGAATCTGTTGCTAATGTATCGTCCCAGGAACCCTTACCAAAACGCATCCCCCTTGTAACCAGGTTCAATCCACAAATTGAACCCTGGTTAAGGATTTTAAGAAAGCGTATTCTTCGCTTAAAAGCGACCCCACAATTGCTAAAGTTTTTGACGCTGCTCCTGTGTACGCTCGAAGGCAGCCCCCCAATTTGCACAGGTTGTTAGTGCGTAGCATTCTCCCTACCATACAAGCACAGTCAGGTAATATGACCTGCAACAAGACCAGATGTAATCTTTGTAAACATATGGACATCAGAAATACAATTAAAGTAGGTAAACACATTGTAAAACCAGGACCCTTCACGTGCGATTCATCCAATGTGGTTTATTTACTATACTGCAAAAAGTGCATCAAAGCAAACTACATTGGAGAAACTAAAACTAAATTTCGCTTCCGATATAATAATCATCTCTCTTCCATCAGGAACAACACACAGGGCCTTCCTATTGCTAAACACTTTAACACAGACACACACCATCACAACATTAATGACTTACGGTTCTGCATTTTAGCAGGTGGTTTTAGGTTTGAAAAAGACAGAAAAACCGCTGAACTCATGTACATCTTTAAATACCAAACCATAACAGAGGGTCTTAACAAAGATCTTGCATCTTTAAGTTGTTTTAGTTACTTCAAAAGTACGTAAACGTTTCTCTCCTCTGCGCGCACTGCATTGCGCATAACGTGTAGAAAGGTAGCGATGTAATTTTTACGCACTTGTAATTTGATTCTAGACGCGCTAGCCTGTTCTTGTTACGTCACCTATAAGAGCGTTCTTTGTTGTAGCTGTTTCTCATCAGTCATGCGTTTCATTTGTTTTATTTAAGTTTTATTTAAGTTTTCACTTAACAGTTTCGTCAGAAAGTGTGACGTCATTAGGCCTATATTTCGTATAGGCCGGGGGCCGAGAGTCGAAACTCCTATACCTTGGTGCGTGATACTTTTTGTTCGTCTACCATCCATGTTGGTTCCAAGTGAGGGCAGTAGAGAGTCAACAATTCGAAAATAAAAAATTAATTACAATTATAATTGAACAAAAAAATGTTGAAAAATTTTATAAAAAATATTATTATTACAAATTAAGTAATTTTGAATATTTACTTGTATGAAATTTTGATAAAAACAGTGACAAATATGGACACTAAAATTATAATTAGAAAACTTAAGAAATATTTTTCCTACAGTACATACAGAACTGAATTAACGCGCTACGCGCTTGCTGCACGCGTACACTGACAAACTACAAAATTACACTTGCAAGCTAAAGGTGGATACGTCACTAGCTTAGGCCAAGTGACCCGCTAAGTGGAAACCTAGGCCTAGTCGTTAAACACTGTTCAGTGTTAACAAAACCAATCATGGATAAATGTTTAATGAATCAAAAGCTTGCTTGGACTGTTGTTAGTGTTGATCCCTGTAAATTTGATTTGCTATTATGCAATAACCTAGTATACCTAACGCTCAGTCGGTAGGCAAAGACCTTTCACAAAAAGACATAGGGGCCTAACTTGTCAGGCTGTCGTCCGGTGCTGCAACATATCTTTTACAATACGTCTTGTACAGGTGCGTACGGTTAAATACAATACGCATGTACGTGAGATTCGAATGGACGCACGATATTATTTGAATTTCGCACGCGAAGCCAGGTGTTTATACACATAAGTTTACAAAATTAATAATTAGTAAGGCTTAAAGATACACATTTTTCTAATATAAATAGATACAATTACATCATTATTTATAATTTAAAAAAAGTACAATTAATATTATATTTTTTTCATTCAAAGTACGAATCTGTTTTTTTTATATTATTTTATACGTTTTGTTCGAGGTAGAAAGTTCTACTGCCCTCAGTTGGAGCCAACATGGGTGGTTGACTTAAAAAGGTATCACGACTCTGTAACACTGTAGGTATAGGGGTTTCGACTGTCGGCCTTCGGCCTATACGTAAGCATAGGACGAATGACGTCACGCTCTCTGGTTTCGTGTTGCATTTCTACACTGAAGAAGGGCTTAGGAAGCCCGAAAATTTTGTATTTCAATAAATCTTTGTTGACGGAATTCGACATACCTTGTATTGTATTCTATTTTCTTCTGCATATTTGCACGTCAACACGCGGTATATTTTGCAGCTATGCTGCATGGACTATATATATATATATATATATATATATATATATATATATATATATATATATATATATATATATATATATATATATATATATATATATATATATATATATATATATATATATATATATATATATATATATATATATATATATATATATATATATATATATATATATATATATATATATATATATCTATCTATATATATATATATACATATATATATATATATATATATATATATATATATATATATATATATATATATATATATATATATATATATATATATATATATATATATATATATATATATATATATATATATATATATATATATATATCTATATCTATATCTATATATATCTATATATATATATATATGTGGCCCAGACCTTGATATTTGGTTGTCGATACAAATAACGTACGTAATCAGTCAAATTACAAGTATAGGCTGATAGGGGATACAATATTAGTTATTTAGGATATCGTAAAGACTTCGATTTGGTGTGTTTGCAATATGTCAGATGCAGTTTGCATGTTTCTATCCGCCACAGCAATACCATTATGTACCTTATAGTAGAAACCATGCATTTTTTCGTTTAGGAAAAAAAAGTTGCAAGCAAAACATGGTTTTTGTTTTGCCTTTTCAATGTGCAGATTAGATTGTATGATTTCCCAGCTTAGTACAAGATACATCATAAGTCGTACAACAGTTTATTGTATTCTGAAGGTGTTGATGTCTTTTTGCCTTGCATAAGCTCAAGATTCCTTAAAGGGATGTTGACGTAAGAACATACTTACGAATCAATTATATTGCATCATTCCTGCTGCAATTCATAAATCTTTTTTAGTATGTTAGTGCGGTCCACGTCAAATCACGGAGCAGCTGTTACTTGTTCAAAGTAAACACAAACAACAGAAAGACAAGGGAAATTATGTTCGTTTTTGTAGTGTTATTTACTACTTTAAATTTCAATGTGTTAGTTTAACATGAGAGTTGAATTGTGACACATTTTAAGCAATTTACAACTAGAAAGGTTAAAATCTTTTAACGATATTCTATCTATTATTTGCTTATCAACGGAGGCCTAGATCAAAATCAGGAAATATTTGAAATATATCCAAACAGCAACTACAAAGGTATGCAGCAAAGATAGAGAAAATAGATGTACAAATACTTATATGCATCGAAGGCTTGTTCTTAAATAGTTAACAGTTTGTTTATACTTGCAGCAAAGTAGATTACTTTCCAGGAAAAAAATAGGCACAAAATCCAATGAGGGAAAAACGGTATTGTAATTTTAGTGAATAAGATTTTCAACGCATCCTCACCCCAATATCTAAAACACCCACCATAAATTTCCCACTCAAAATAGCTGATGGCTAATGAAGAAAGCTATTCTTCAATCAGATCAGAGTGCTGTGTAGACACCGGAGGACCCCACTTTTGTGGAAAATGACAACAGTCCCCCTTTTGAAAATAGAAATTATTGTCAAAGGTGTCAATTACTGTCAAATGTGCAAGAACTGGTAGAATATGCGCACACTTGAAAAAAGGCTACAAAAGTGCCCCTTTCAAAATAAAGTGCCCCTTAATTACTGACCAAATAGTAGGAAACTGGCGACTTTTGTCACTCCCGTGTACGGGGAATATGTTCCAATTGAAAAAGTGTCCTTTTTAAAAAGAAGAATTGCCTCCATTTACATGCATTTGACTTCAAGTGGTAAGTGCCCTTAATGGGTCGTGCCCCCCCCCTCCCCCCTCACTCCTTTTCGAAAGCTTCCTGTTACCACCTCCTTGATCACATTTTCGGGGAAAAGTTGGGTGTGAAGCTTTGTTTGAATAATGACCATGGCGTTTTAAATTTCACTTCAATGGACAAGCAGTGTATTCCTTTTGAAGACATAACTCGACATTTTTTGTGTTTGGCTCAAACTATTCTGTATGGAGGATCCGCCTATGAGTGGACCCTCTTGAGGTGTTTCTGCCCGCTTTGAGAGAAGTCCTGGCTAGCAGGCTAGGGACAAAAGAAGCCACACTTTTGGCTGACCCAGACAAATTGAGATTTCTTTTCATTCGAATATACAAATCAGTAGCTCTTGAAGAACCGGCCAGCTTGCAAAAACGAAGAAGAGAAAAGTAAGGCTCTTATGTCAATTACGACCTAAAGATTACGAAATGTTTTCATATAAATTACAATATAGTTCAAAGATGATGACTCGCTATTGGTGAAATTAGATGAAAATAAGTCGATATGCTCACACAGCAGCATGTAACCCCACTTTTTCAACAGTTAAACTTTAATTTGTTTACCATTTATGTGCTGATCATTTTTGAATGAACTAAGAAGTACATGTTGATCAATATTCGGTGACAACTTGTTCGATGGAAGCCCCTTATAAATATGTTGTGTTGATTTACAAGCACTGTTTTAAAGATTGAGATTGTCTATATGAGATGAACATATTTGTGACTTCAGCGGAAACAAACGAGGAAATTGACAATCCAAAGAATGGGATGGGAGATTTAGGGTTTTATTTAGCGTTTTACTTAATCAGTTTATACAAGGATGAAATCAAATCGAGCGAAAACATTTCCGTCATAAAATAGATGCCGATGTTTATTGCCATGGCTTTTTAAAGGAATATTCCCATGAATTTTCATTTTCATATATATGATAAAGGACAACAAGAACTGATTTTTCGGAGTATTGTATTCACAACCTTTCTCATAAGTATAATGCCGTCATAATTATACTACTTTTTATACTACTTTAAAACTCAGTTCAACTCAGTATACCTTGCTACAGTTTGGATTCAATCAGACGCCCTTGATATAGTGAAGCGATAATCAATATACTAACTACTATAAGTTATGTATAAATTCCTATTGGCCCAAAAATACTAGTGACTATTTTTCTTTCTTTTATATTCAGCCAAGTAAATTTTAGATCAAGATTGTTTTGACAAACATTCAAGAAAATAGGAAACTTTTATACCAAGATCTACAAAACTTTGGAAAAGGAAAGATCAAGTCTCGACATTGGGAAGAATTTGGAGGGTTTGGGTGTATGTGTTGATGGAAGTATTATATTCAAAATAGGTTACAAAGAATTCATTTATATATATAGTAAGAATTATAAAATAGAATCTGATTGGTCGAAAGGTGTCAGCTGACCATGCTTAAACTGCGGCTCCACACGGCAACAGCCACAGCACTGCACAGCTTTCAGTTCTGAAAATAAAAGTAGTTCCGACAAATCCGATATCGGTGGATGCACTCGGCTTCGCCTCGTGCATCCCTCATACGGTGCCCCAGCTTATATGGTTAATCCGTAGACAACGCACGATAAATTATCGGTTAACTCTTAAAGGAATACTCCCATGAATTTTCATTTTTATTTAGGCCTATGATAGAAAAAAATTATAGCAACAAAGTGGTGAAAAAACTTATCTTGATATCTTATTCCGTTTAGAAGTTATAACAATTAAAGAGTAGAAAAATGTTCTTAAAAACACCTCGTACATTATAAGTCCTTCAGCTGGTGATGTCATCAAGATAATTTCAGTTCTTATACATTTCTTATAAATTCATATACACTTTTTTTACATTATCGAACAGCATTTTTGTTCCATTATAGAGATAGGGTGGAATGTATCATTTACAAGAAAACATTTTGTTTTTCTTGGTATACATCACATTTCCAATGAGACAAAAATCCGAATCATTTTTAAAGAAAAACAAAAGACGTTTTGTTGAAATTGTCTTTATGATATCACAGATGTTACCAATCAGTCACTTTTGTCCAAATTAAAAAAAATCTAAAATTTCGTAATTTATAAACGGAATAAGATATTAACATATTTTTTTTACCACTTTGTTTCTAAAATTGTCTCTATCATATATGAAAAATTAAAAATCCATGGGAATATTCCATTTAGGTTACTTGTCTGTAGTATTTACCACGTAATTACTCGAATTTGTATAGGTAATTCGAAATTAATAGTTTTGTTGTATTGTGTTGATACATGCGACTTAAATGTTTGAGTTTATTTAGTATAGTTTGCAAGCAATTTGATAATTGTTCAAGTTATAAATCGGTTTTAATAGAAAAATCACATGTAGCCTACGGCTTGATTGGGTCTTTTTATTCCTTCCAAAATTTCCTTCGCCATCTTTCTTTGAATTGCGGATGGGATCTTGAGGGTAAAGTATTAGAGTCTCGTATGGGTGCATGATGTTTATAAAAGTCAAAGGTCATGGGTTATAGAGTGTATGACCTACTTTCTTATCATTGACCATATACATTCAATACTAATGGGTCTTTGAACATGATGGGCGCCAGATGGTGACTCGTGATACCCATGAAAGAAATATTGTTATTGTGATGGTCACTAGTCACTGGTGACCTACTTTCATAATAAGTTAACCAAATATCTTCAAAATAATTACGGCGTTGTACACTATGGGTTCCAGATGGCAAGTCATGATACCGCTAATGAAAATTAAGTTATTACCCTCCCTTCCCCCTCCCCTCCCTCCCCCACCCTACATATACACGCGAGAAGCAGTGTGGCAATTGAATAGGAAAAGAAAACACCAAAATGATATTGGGAAAATACCAAATTAATTCCTTTATTTTCTTTTTAGCTTGGAAGGTTCAGGTCAGGCAGGCAGGTAGGTCAGTAGATATGTTCTTTAGGAAGAAAGTAGTAGGGTTAAGTTCAGTCTAGCGATGTTGGGAAAGGTTGAGGAACAACTGTATGTATATAGTAAAGGTACAAGTAGCATTGTACTAAATACTCTTGGCTAATATATATATATATATATATATATATATATATATATATATATATATATATATATATATATATATATATATATATATATATATCTCTCTCTCTCTCTCTCTCTCTCTCTATATATATATATATATCATATATATATATATATATATATATATATATATATATATATATATATATATATATATATATATATATATATATATATATATATATATATATATATATATATATATTATATATATATATAGATATATATATATCTATATATATATATATATATATATATATATATATATATATATATATATATATATATATATATATATATATATATATATATATATATATATATATATATATATATAGATAGATATATATAGATATATAGATATATATATATATATATATATATATATATATATATATACATATATATATACATTTATATATATATATATATATATAGATATATATATATATATATATATATATATATATAAGTATTTATATACATATATATACATATATATATATATATATATATATATATATCTATATATATATATATATATATATATATATATATATATATATATATATATATATATATATATATATATATATATATATATATATATATATATATATATATATATATATATATATATATATATATATATATATATATATATATATATATATATATATATATATATATATATATATATATATATATATATATATATATATATATATATATATATATATATATATATATATATATATATATATGTATATATAAATAATAATGCTACAATTTTGCAAGTGTGGTTTTCATTTGAAGATGTGTCCCTTACAACTCGTTCGTATTCTCTACGCCTTTAGCATTTAAATTA
The DNA here is from genome assembly GCA_020152595.1 of Chiridota heheva. Classification (NCBI taxonomy): domain Eukaryota; kingdom Metazoa; phylum Echinodermata; class Holothuroidea; order Apodida; family Chiridotidae; genus Chiridota; species Chiridota heheva. The sequence goes on from JAIGNY010001128.1 coordinate 1,093,335, forward strand.
CCACACGAAGGGTGCTTTCATGGCCCTTCTAAAGTTTTGGGTGTCCTAAACTTAATTTCCATGAATTAGGACGAAAGTACTGTCTGCTTGGCTCAGCTTTCTGCGATATAAACTGAGTGTATAAGGCCTGCACTTCAAAAATAACCCTTTGATGGTGTGTTTTTTCTTTCTGCTAGCTGCCAATGGCAAAAGGGCAAATCCAAGTACTAGGTTCAATGTTGATATATGTTCGGCTAAATAGGGTAGAAATGGAAGAGCTGTTGGCTATAGAAAGATTGGTTTCTGTGAGGCAGTAAGCAGGATTGTTTGGGTTATGTTCTCTGACTTACATGATATACCCCAAAAGAGTAGAGAAGGATAGTTTGTTGGCTACCACCTATAGGTTTGCTGTCAAAGATTATTTTTAAAGGCTCCTTGCCAGATTTTAGATTTATTCTGAATAACTTCTATCAATTTTATTGTTCGGTTTTATTCCCATTCATTTGCCGAAGGATGGGTGAGGTCCCCGACGAGCATGTTGCTACATGCGACATTTCTAAGAAATTAGAAGGACTTTCCAGTAGTCTATCATTGCGCAAGAAACATTCATTCAATGATTTGTGGCGCAGTTCCAAAATATTCCAGGATGATCTCATACTGACGCAATCTTTAGAATTGGATTATTTGTGACAATACTTCGAAAAATAACTCCAACGACTATGGTTGGCCATGCGAGTCATAAGGTCTCCTAATGTTACGCCGAAGAAAAACTTACGTAGTAACAATCCTTTTCATACGTCTAAAACGGGTCGCCAATTGGCTGTTTCCTTTAGACGTAAGAATAGACATAATTTTACGCGTCAAAACTAATTTTTTGACGTATTTTACGTCTAAGAAAAATCGTTTCTTACGTCGTAACAAAATTAGTTTTTACGTCGTAAGATTATATATTCATACACCTAAAACGGGTCGCTGATTGGCTGACCCGTTTTAGACGTATGAGATTAGAAAAATTAGTTTTCACGCGTAAGATTATTTTCGTACACCTAAAGGAAACAGCCAATTAGCGACCCGTTTTAGACGTATGAAATGGAATCATCGCCGGTTACGACGTTACGCCCGATTTTTCGGCGTTATTACGAGACGTTATGACCGGTTACGCCCGGTTACCATAAACGACATTATCGAAGGTTACGCCCGGCTACGCCCGTATAGAACTTGAGAATTATCTATACAAGCAGCTGTTTTAAAGTCAATCGGCGAGGTTTCATTAATTTACAATTAAATATGTTATCTTACGTCGAAAATTGATTAACGTGCCATTAACTAACTGCCTTCTTTGTGGATTATCATTACATCAATCATAGTCATACACATCTTGACTTTTGCTTGGAACTAAATTATAAGAGAAATCTCCGCCTTAAACTGGATTCCGATATAAAGTGGATCTACACAGCTGTTATAGAGGTCTTTAAAGAACCTTATAACTCCTACGGACTTAAAATTTTAAAACAAATAATCTCATCAAGATTCTTACAGGATTCTTCGCGGAACTGAATTTTTCGCGGAACTGGATCATTATTGTGAATACTAACAGAATTATACATAAATACCAACCGTCGCCCAAAGAGGTCACGAAGACTCAGGTCAGGCTATTTAAGTAGTTTAAGATTATTGTACACATTTGTATGAAGAAAGTTTGACATTTTGAATACAGTAGGATTCAATTTTAAAGCCATTGATCTTGATTTAATCTTTTGGCTTTTTTCTGTTATATTTTTTATTTTTGGTCAGGAACAATGTACTCACTTTGCCGGGAAGGATCTCTTGAAACCTCAGGTTGTAAAAATCATGTAATCGGATCAAGTTAATATCACAAATAAAAACTTGGGATCAAGTCCTAGTAACTTCGCTTGGTTTGTTTGTTTGATGATGGCTTAACGGCAACACGACAGCGAGGGTCAAATTGTGCCTGAGAAGTTGGATCATTCCAGAGGTAGGAAGGAATGAAAACGGGGAGATTTCAGAAAAACACGGGAACTGAAAGCTGAGATCGAGAGAGGATGTGCATGGGTGAAAACATAAAGTAGAGGAAGGGGGAGGAAAGGGGGGGGGAGGAAGGGGGGGGGTAGGAATAAATATGGTTGTAGAGGGAAGCATGATGAAGAGCAGTGGGGAACAAGGGAAGCTCTGGGAAGGTTGTACAGGGGGCATTCTTGGTAAACTGATGAAATCATTTGAGGGTGAAGCCAAAATTCCTTATATTCTGTTGTCCGTAAAGGGATATTCAAAAGTAGGCAATTTTCTTCATATTGAAAATGACACAAGATTTGGAAAATGATTAAGCGCCAAACTAATTTTAACAGACAAGTTAGGTCAAGGAAAATGGAGGTAAGAATGAATCATTTCTAAGAAATAGCTGCCATTGGTGAAATCTTATGCAAAATTGAGATTTGAATATAATTATTCAATGCTAAATAGACAAAAATACTAGGACACATTTCTGTCTTTATGGCATATTGTTCTGTTTACTATTTAGTAGTTATTATTTTCAGTTGCTTATCTTTCTTTTTCCACATTCCACTGCAAGATGTAAAAAGTATGTGGGGATCACAAAATCATAGTAAGATACAAAAAATCTGCATATAAAAAGTATAAATTTGGAAAAAAAGTGGGGGGTGGGGCAAGTGCCCCTCTTGCTGCCCAAACCATACATGTAGGAACTGGGGGAACATGCCCCCACTTTTTCAAAAAGTGACAAAAGTGTCTTTTTTGTTATTATTTTGAAATAGTTAACTTATTATGAAAGTAGGTCACCAGTGACTAGTGACTATCACAATAACAATATTTCTTTCATGGGTATCACGAGTCACCATCTGGCGCCCATCATGTTCAAAGACCCTCAATTAAGAAAGTCCCTCTCAATTAAAAAGTGCCCTCACTTTGATTTTCTGCATCCTTTGCCCAGAGTTCTTGGACACCCATGAATACGCCACCCAATTTAGTCACAGGTCTTGTCTTATATGGCCAGGATGTTTCTCAAAGGAGCACTGACATTTCAAAGTGGGACACTGCGGCAGAATCTCCATATTTCCCTCTTATTTTGTTGTTTGATTTCAATGCCCCTCTCCCTAACTACAGGCTTGGCTTCCTCCACATCGTTTTCACAAACCGTTTTTGTCTTTCTGATAGTAAAAAACTTACTACAAATCCTCACAAAGATTAATCAACAGAAAATACTAGTTATACAAATGCGTGCATTAGTCTATGCTCTGGCAGAGCATTTTATTCATTATCTAACTCATGAAATAAGCCAATACTTACGAAACATTATTACATTTGTTTACACTATTTGCAGGTAATATCTAATTTACAACAAAACTAATAATAGGAATTTACTTTTATTTTCCCACTTTTTGTTCGCTTTATACAGGCATTATTACAAAGACATGTACCAAGCATCTAGTGACATCAGATATATGCAATATACAATACTATACAACATTCCTAAAAAAACTGCATTGAAAAAAATGTTAATTTAACTACCATTAGAAAAATTTAAAATATAAAAGCATGGTATAAAAATATAGATATGTAAATACTCAAATGTTTACAAGCATTAAGTATAATAAGAGGACAAAACATGATGCGAATTCTATTTCTAACTAAATAAAGTTACTTTACAACTCGTCCACATCACACTATGTTGCGAGTTGAAAAGCATGTCACTGGGAGACTATTTAAAGAATATACGGGAATGAATTGCATTAAATTAAAGGTACTACAGAAGCAACTCGACCCAAGCATAGGAAACACCAGCCTCAATTCTAGATCATTTACCTCTATCTATAAATACACTTCAGAACCGTTACAAGATACAAGCACATCACACACAGAGCACTGAACAATAAGTGTTTAAAGGATAAGTTCAGTGGTCAAGCATCTTATATGAAAGAGGACTTAAAGGAAACAAAATGGTCAAGAAAGTACTTCCAATATCTTATTCCCTTAAGACCATATAAAAGTTGTCTTATTTGTGTAGAATTGACTGGTGTAGTAAGTCTACTATGGAAGGTTGGCGCTCTCAACTTTACTTTCTTAACAATTGTTAATGTCTTTTGAAGAAAATTGTTTACAACTTTTTTACCATTTAAATTATTTTTCTTAAATTTTCTTTAGTTGGTAAATTATAACATTTTGTTTTACCACTTTCCTGACATATCCAATGGCTTTTAAGCCGCAAGATCGTACAACAAAATATGATAAAAAAAAAAATAAAGATTTTTTGAGGAATTTGAGGATGCAACATCACAACTAGGCTTGATTTCAGTTATTTCTACACAAATGATACAAAACTTCAAACTGAAAGAACCTTCTTAACGGAATAAGATTTGTGAATGCTTACTTCACCATTTTGTTTCATTTGAAGTCCTCTTTCAAATAAGATGACTTGACCACTGGTCTCAACATTTAACTCTATAAATACACTTCAGATCCGTTACAAGATACGAGCACATCACACACAGGGCACTGAGCATAAAGTGTTTAAAACAATTTTTAAGACTTGAAAATTTATCTCACGTAAAACAACCTATACCAGACTAAACTATGACCGACAAGAAATCTGACCATGCACAAATTCTATAAAACACTTTCCTTTGAACTAAACTACCCACTATGCTCAAGTACCTCATCACAATCTTTGACCTCCATACAATGCAATGCTATAAACCTTCTATTTAAAAATATATTTGACATGCTCTAAGGTTCTACCAAGTCCTTGCGTAAAAATTGGCAAAAAATTAGCCAAGGTTTTCAATTAGCTTCGAAGAACGTAAGTGATTGCAATAAGTAGTTCATGATGTGTATTGTGTAAGCATCTTTTATGGAATATGACAGCATTTGGACAAATTAAGGAAGTGACAGCTTTTTCTTGTGGTCATCTTGTTTGGCATTTGCACTATGGCTAAAGCCAGTCAGATATTGGATGTGGACAAGTCAGTGACATAGGAACTGGCGGCAAAGGCCTCCCCCCAAAAAAATTTCATTGGGGCCAAGTACCATTTTGACCCCCCATCCGAAGAATAAAGGTCTAACAAACTGATTTTGAAGAGTCAAATTCTTTACCTCCTGAAATCTCTTCTACAGAAAATTTCCTTCAAATTTTGGGGTTATTTTTGAGAATTTTGCTTTAATTTTGGTGCAATTTCCTTCAATAATTTTTAGGAAAATTACTTCAATTTTGGGAAATTTTAGAAAAGTTCCTTCAATTTTCGGGAAATTTTTGTTAATTTTGCTTCAATTTCCTTTATTTTCAGGAAATTTTTTCCTTCAATTTTCTGAAAATTACCTTCAATTTTGTAAAATTTCATTCCTTTTGCATGAAGTTTTCTTCAATTTTCGGAAAATTTCCTTTATTTCAAAAAATTTTGGGTTGCCAAATTTCCAATAACTTCACAAACTCCCCCTCTCGCACCCCCTTCCTCCTCTATTTACAAATAGTCTTTGGACCGTGATAAGAGACTCGTTTCTGTAGGAACAAACAATCAAATCTGCCCTCCCCCCACCCCTCCCCACCCTACAAAAGACAAATATATTCCTACAATGCTGCAAGTGTCTTATTCAATTAGATCCATTTTGTACAACAATCCTTTCACTAGAAAAGTGATAAGGCACCACTTTTACTGCAAATACCAACCCAGATTTTTTTAAACAGTTGTGATCAGTTACTCCAGGTAGATCATGGAACAGCATGCATCACAGGGATATAAAAAGATGCCCTTGCACTAAATGGGGTAAAAGTTTATTCAATACTGAATAGGAGAAAGGAGTGCCCCTTGTGGATTTGTTTCCTTTTTGAAAACACTGCAACTTACAAAATTGATCAAATATGCCCCTGGCTATAGCAATACCTGTTGCAATACTGCACAACCAATATGTTATACTGCACAACTTATATTTGTTATACTGCACAACCTATATTTGTTATACTGCACAACCTATATTTGTTATACTGCACAAACTTATTTCTTATACTGCACAACCTTTATTTGTTATACTGCACAACCTATATTTGTTATACTGCACAACCTATATTTTGTTATACTGCACAACCTGTATTTGTTATACTGCACAACCTTTTTTGTTATACTGCACAACCTATATTTGTTATACTGCACAACCTGTATTTGTTAATTTGTTACACTGCACAACCTATATTTTATACGAATAATTTGTTTGTCATTAAAATTGACTATAGGAATATCAATACTTTTGTCATAAAAACTGTCACAACTCTACCTTACCCTCCAACCAATTTTCACATGCATGTATACCCGATTTTTCTCATCATGTTCATCACGACTTCAAAGATTAATGCCATTTTCTTTGAGTATGGCCCTTGCCCTTTCGGTATGTAGGCGTCTGAGTAGGTCATCTAGTACATTTTTCGCATTTCCTTTCTTACAGTATGACTTAAACATAGACATCTCCCCTACAGTGTACCATAGCCTCATCCTTCAACTTCTTCAAGCCACTCAATTGGAAGTCTGTAAGTATTTTCAATTAGCAGTAAACCAACATACCGAGATTTTTGAAATAATGGCATGAATATAACATTTAACAAAAACAAAACTACCTACCAAGCTTTTAATACCTCAGTGATTTAATTGATCATAATAAAAAAAAAAATGACAGGAGAAAATGTGTTCTTCCCAGCTCATGATTAATCATGCGGGCTCCGGAATGCAAAAAGGCATGAAAATTGCTCAACATATTACATATTCCAAAAAGATCAGAATAATTCAAGTGCGACTAAGTCAACATTACTTTCTGACCTATTTACTAATATATAAATGGATGAAACTTGTCTTCGTATAAGCCTAAATAGAATGCACCACACAATCAAAACGGCTTTGAAAATTGATGGATAAAATGATATCTGTACATGTAAAAGAATGCAATGCAATTTGTTCATTTAAAACAAAAAAATTGCCATACAAATCACTAAAATCATTATTCAGCATTGTTATCTTATTGCATTTATCTAAGATAAAAAAAAAGCAAGAACTTAAATTGGAACTTATAAATAAATACATTTTATATATAATATCCACAGGATAATTGTTAAAGGTCCAAATTCATGCTAAATTTGAAATGTATGGCTGGCAGAAAACTTAAAATCTTGGAAAAATCCTAGTACAGTGGTAATTTGCTATATAGAGTTTCATGAAGTACGTTTTCTTACATTATCATTTTTCATTATTTTTTTTTATTCTTAAAATTTCTTTTAAAACAAAAATTTCACGAGAATATTCTCATGTACAATTATTTAAAACAAATTTATAAAGTCATCAACAATTCTTAAAATTTTCAATTATTTTGATAATGGAATGACCTTTATTACAAGAAACACATTTTGCCCAAGTTGTGCCACTGTACTAGGACTTAACACTTAGGTTATACTGATCCAATATTCTTAAATCTTAGCCAATGAAAATAACAAGAAAGTCTCTTCCTACTAACATTTGATTTGAGGTATTGGTAAAGACTAAAATATCTCAGGTCAGAAATTGTTGCATCCAAACTCTGATGAAATATTTGCTACTTATATGGTAAACATATATGTAGATAGATAGGCAGAAATTAAAGCAAGTGAAAAAGTTGGAAGTATCTGGGACAGCAGATTACCGACAATGGGAAATGTGACAATGAGATCAGAGTGAGAATGGAGATAGCAAAAGCGCTTTCTTAAGTATGAGAGATGTTCTGGCGAGCAAGAAGCTTAAACTAGCCACAAGGAAGAGAATGGTCAGGTGTTGAGTCCTCTCCACCCTACTGTAGCTTACACTAGCCACAAGGAAGAGAATGGTCAGGTGTTATGTCCTCTCCACCCTATTGTAGCTAAAACTAGCCACAAGGAAGAAAATGGTAAGGTGTTATGTCCTCTCCACCCTACTGTAGCTCAAACTAGCCACAAGGAAGAGAATGGTCAGGTGTTATGTCCTCTCCACCCTATTGTAGCTCAAACTAGCTACAAGGAAGAGAATGGTCAGGTGTTATGTCCTCTCCACCCTACTGTAGCTCAAACTAGCCACAAGGAAGAGAATGGTCAGGTGTTATGTCCTCTCCACCCTATTGTAGCTCAAACTAGCTACAAGGAAGAGAATGGTCAGGTGTTATGTCCTCTCCACCCTACTGTAGCTCAAACTAGCTACAAGGAAGAGAATGGTCAGGTGTTATGTCCCTCCACCCTACTGTAGCTCAAACTAGCTACAAGGAAGAGAATGGTCAGATGTTATGTCCTTCACCCTACTGTAGCTCAAACTAGCTACAAGGAAGAGAATGGTCAGGTGTTATGTCCTCTCCACCCTATTGTAGCTCAAACTAGCCACAAGGAAGAGAATGGTCAGGTGTTGTGTCCTCTCCACCCTACTGTAGCTCAAACTAGCTACAAGGAAGAGAATGGTCAGGTGTTATGTCCTTTCCACCTTACTGTAGCTCAAACTAGCTACAAGGAAGAGAATGGTCAGGTGTTATGTCCTCTCCACCCTACTGTAGCTCAAACTAGCTACAAGGAAAAGAATGGTCAGGTGTTATGTCCTCTCCACCCTATTGTAGCTAAAACTAGCCACAAGGAAGAAAATGGTAAGGTGTTATGTCCTCTCCACCCTACTGTAGCTCAAACTAGCCACAAGGAAGAGAATGGTCAGGTGTTATGTCCTCTCCACCCTACTGTAGCTCAAACTAGCCACAAGGAAGAGAATGGTCAGGTGTTATGTCCTCTCCACCCTATTGTAGCTAAACTAGCTACAAGGAAGAGAATGGTCAGGTGTTATGTCCTCTCCACCCTACTGTAGCTCAAACTAGCTACAAGGAAGAGAATGGTCAGGTGTTATGTCCTTCCACCCTATTGTAGCTCAAACTAGCTACAAGGAAGAGAATGGTCAGGTGTTATGTCCTCTCCACCCTACTGTAGCTCAAACTAGCTACAAGGAAGAGAATGGTCAGATGTTATGTCCTCTCCACCCTAATGTAGCTCAAACTAGCTACAAGGAAGAGAATGGTCAGATGTTATGCCACCTATTGTAGCTCAAACTAGCTACAAGGAAGAGAATGGTCAGGTGTTATGTCCTCTCCACCCTATTGTAGCTCAAACTAGCCACAAGGAAGAGAATGGTCAGGTGTTGTGTCCTCTCCACCCTACTGTAGCTCAAACTAGCTACAAGGAAGAGAATGGTCAGATGTTATGTCCTTTCCACCTTACTGTAGCTCAAACTAGCTACAAGGAAGAGAATGGTCAGGTGTTATGTCCTCTCCACCCTACTGTAGCTCAAACTAGCTACAAGGAAGAGAATGGTCAGGTGTTATGTCCTCTCCACCCTATTGTAGCTCAAACTAGCTACAAGGAAGAGAATGGTCAGGTGTTATGTCCTCTCCACCCTACTGTAGCTCAAACTAGCCACAAGGAAGAGAATGGTCAGGTGTTATGTCCTCTCCACCCTATTGTAGCTCGAACTAGCTACAAGGAAGAGAATGGTCAGGTGTTATGTCCTCTCCACCCTACTGTAGCTCAAACTAGCTACAAGGAAGAGAATGGTCAGGTGTTATGTCCTCTCCACCCTACTGTAGCTCAAACTAGCTACAAGGAAGAGAATGGTCAGATGTTATGTCCTTTCCACCTTACTGTAGCTCAAACTAGCTACAAGGAAGAGAATGGTCAGGTGTTATGTCCTCTCCACCCTACTGTAGCTCAAACTAGCTACAAGGAAGAGAATGGTCAGGTGTTATGTCCTCTCCACCCTACTGTAGCTCAAACTAGCTACAAGGAAGAGAATGGTCAGATGTTATGTCCTTTCCACCTTACTGTAGCTCAAACTAGCCACAAGGAAGAGAATGGTCAGGTGTTATGTCCTCTCCACCCTACTGTAGCTCAAACTAGCTACAAGGAAAAGAATGGTCAGGTGTTATGTCCTCTCCACCCTACTGTAGCTCAAACTAGCTACAAGGAAGAGAATAGTCAGGTGCTATGTCCTCTCCACCCTACTGAAACTTGGGACCTTATCTCAAGAAATGGAAGATAAGCTATACAAGAAATTACAAGGACCTGCCATATCCTGGGACTTACATGACAAGTACCTTTTATTCATTTTAAGAGTTGATTATCGAAGAATTAGCATTTGCAAAATCTGGGATAGTTTCGGGCACTTTATGTCAATTAAAATACTTGTCCTTTAGGTGGAGTTACTGTAGACACAGAGGTACATCATAGTTGTGAATATGCACATGCTCTTTATATCTTATCATCAACGGTATTACTCCGGCCTATATTTCTCTGACTTACTGACCATAAAAACATCCACTCGTTCACTTAAATCTAGTGTTGCAATTCTCTTAAAATCCCCATCAATTAGGACCAAAACTTTCGGTGAAAGAAAAATCATTTAAATTTGCAGCCCTGAAACTTTGCAACAGTCTCCCTACTCACATCAGGAATACCCCTTCAATTATAAACTTTACAAATGTTCTAAAAACTCTAATTTGTATCTTCTTATACTGATTGGACTTGTAATTTAAGACACTATATATGTATTTTTAAGTCATAATTCTGTTTATTTTTGTACTTCAACTTGCTTTTATTTCTAAGACATGTATTTAACTTGCTGTGTCTTAGTGATTTAATTTGTAAACACTATGTAAAAGCTTGTTATTATTATTATTATCTCAAGTAATCTTCTTTCTATTTGTTCCACTTTCATAATCTGCAAGTAAAGATACTACTACAAAAAAAATTATATATATTTCCTCTGTAATATTGACCATATTCAATGTAATAAGCACCCAGGATACTTACGAAAATACAATTGCACCAATTTTTAGAACCAAAGTTTCTTCCCAATTCTCCGAGGTGCCCATTCTCCGTGGCCGTGTACAGTGTGCTATTAAGACTGCATTGTGTGACTGGTTCTATGCTAGCCCCACAATAACCACCATAAAAACATTGTGAGCGTCTTCAATTCAATCATATAAATTATGTTATCAGTCAATAAATGTTGAGTGGGCGCTTATTAGAGCAAGGGCGCTTATTAGAGCAAGAGCGCTTAACACATCGAATATGATATAAACCATTTTCCCCTCAGAACCATATAGTTCTATTTTTTTTAAACGAAAAACAAAACAAAAAAACTTTGGTTATAATCTTAACAGTGCAAAAAAACAAAAGAATAAAATGAAAACAGCAAAGAAAAAATAATTGATAACAATGTACTTTGAATTAAAATGTTAAAGCAATGTACTTCAAAAATAGTAACTACAAAATAAAGGTAGCTATGAATTCAACTTAATGTTCATTATGTAATTGGGTGCCAAAATAACAATAGGAACTAAATAAAGTCTTTAGAGAAAACATTATTTCAGTCAATAATTAATTTCATTTTCTATCAGATCTTTGAATGTATGTATTAAGCATTCAATGTGCTTTAAATTTGGTTAAGGGCATTTTCCTTGAAAGAGGAAAACAGGCTGCCAAGAAACTCATGGGGATGTGACCTCCTGGCGGACACCCACAAGACAGGATACACCTGGAGTCATATTGAGCGTATGGCCAGGGATAGTAGATAATGGAAAGCTTTTGTTGGCGGCCTATGCCCTTGCAGGGGAGATGGGGCAAAGTGAGTTAGTAGATCATCGATAGGATGTGCAAAAATTGCACAAACTGGCAGTATGGCTAAAATAACTGGGGAGGCTACCAAATATAGGACACTACAGGCTTTCCAGCGCAATTTAAGTGCCCCATGTGAAAATCCTGGCTACAGGCCTGACATATGAGCTTTCATGCTTTGGAAAAAGATTCAACTTTTTCCTGGAACATTTCTATTAAATATATGCTAAAGTTGCTTTATACTGCATACCACCCCTTTAAATGTTACACAGCTTAATATTTCCATTAAAACAACTCTTAAAGGAGTATGATGACCATGACTTACTATGGACCAATTGATGCTAACTTATTGTACCAGACGTCAATCACGATCCATTGCAAACAACCCAAACTATGCTTTGTAAAACACATCCGCATCCAACTTAAAACAAAAGTATCAAATGGCAAGCACTTATTTTGTTTTCCGAATGCCTACGTATAAGCCTTAGCTATACTATCATATCTATTCCACCATCTTCTCTTATTTCAATTAGAATCATATGCTGTATCACTGCTAGTCTTGCTGTGGACAAACTGGCAGAGTATTAAAATCTTGCCTGATTATTCTTTAATTAACAATTAACTTAAGCCTCCTCAAATTTAAATTATTTTATTTTATTTCACAGGACTCAGCTCAAACTGTTGGTGGAAGCCTAAACTGACATATCTTCAGCCTTTAATTAGCACACTCTCTCCACACACCACACATAAATTGTTATCCTCAAATATATAAAAGCTGCCCTGCCACATCTACATCTCAAAATATATCTCTGACCTGCTACATCCGCAAACCAGTCGCAGATGCCTTCTTTCCACTTCATCTGCCCCACTATTTATTGAGCCAATAACCCATCAGATGACTTTCTGTCACAGAGCCTTTTCCTGCTAATGGAATCAACTGTTCACATAAGGAAAGCAAAGTCCATTGACATTTTCAAAAATTATTTGAAGCATCTTATTTTTGTTGACTTGCCCATAAACGTTTATGTTTCTTGTGCCTGATTAGCATCCTGTATAATTGATTTGTTTTCAGCGCTTTCTAAATAGCAAAGAGTGTATGATTGATTGATATAAAAGCAGCTTGAAGCTGAAATGATTTATCAAAGCAGCAAACTGTGAAAGATGAAAGGCTATAAAGATTGAAAGGCTATCTCTTTACCACCATTATATTGCTAAATTCAAATTATTATAGATTTGAGTTACAATTTCAACAATTGAAAGTACATATAAAATGCTTTAAGTCTGTAGATAACAATGCAGGGCTGGAAAAAAAATACATGCAAGTAAACCACATTAACAATAACAAAACTGTATTTTTGTCTTTTGTTTCCTTTCTTTCTTTCCCACCTTTTCCTTTCCATTCCCCCCTTTTCTTTCTCTCCTCTTTTTCTTTCCAGAGACCTGAAATCATTTATCGGACCATTGATGCCATGGTCTGCTGTATTTGATTTATATATACATATATATATATACATATATATATGTATGATATATATATATATATTATATATATATATATATATATATATATATATATATATATATATATATATATATATATATATATATATATATGATATATATATGATATATATACATATATATATGATATATATATATATATATATATACATACATACATATACATACATACATATATATACATACATATTTATACATACATATATATACATACATATATATGTACTGTACATACATATATGTATGTATATATATATATATATATAAACATATGTAAATATATATATATTTTTATATATATATATATATAAATATATATATATGTACATATATATACATATATATATACATATACAATATATATATATATATATATATATATACACATATATGTATATACATATATAAATATTAAATAGGTATACAATAATGCATGACCTACTTCTAGACCACTTCCTCCTCTAATGAAGAACTGTTTTACCCATTTTTGCTGGTTATTTTCCATGTAGTCACCTTGTAAATGTTCCCATAAATTTCACCACTTATCTTACAGTTAGTACATGCCTAGGTTGATTTTATTTTGGGATACCAATCTAATATTTCAATAAATAGATCACACTGGACATAACACCTAACAGGCACACATGCCCATCTTTGCATTCTGATTCTCAGTCACATTCAAATACTAGGGTTTATATGAAACCTCCACCAGTTGTCATACAACAATAGTTCAACCATTACAGACCTGGACAAAAATCTACAGTTCCAGCGGGAAATTTGATAACCAACACCTCTTCACTACACAAATGAATGCATGATTTACTTGTGAACAAATCCTTTGGATTGCTTCTTACAAAAATCTTGAGAAAGTGGCATTGTATGGATTTCTCTCCTTACAAATGGCACAGTGAGACCCATTAGTTGTTGTGTTCCTTAAAATTTCAAACAGTCAGACCCGACCTGATATATAAGCAGGTCGGGTCAGACTTTTCCCCTTTATTTTCTTTATTCTGAAAACCACAAGCAATTAGGATCAAATTTCCCTTGTCAATGGCTCCATTGTATTAGTTCTCCTGTTTGTCCTAGGTTGTTGTGGAAGTTGGTGTTAAGTATCATATTGGCAATGGATGAAGTCCTTATTGTGTCGTTGAGTGGTTATTTTAATTAAGCTAAGTGGGCCTCATTATTTGCTACATTAAGTTTGTGGTTATGATTTGCTGGAACAAACTTTTAAGAAGGACTTTTGTATTTTTGGGGGGCTGATGTAGGACAAGATATTCTGGGGTACAAATTATCATTACTTATAAACACAAACACATGCCATTTCAATATTGGCCTTTCATAATTTGGTGGGGCAGAATGTCAATTTTTCTGCAGCTGATTCATTGGTGAACAATTTTTACTATCTAACATCTGTAAAACGCATACCCAAAATACAGCTGAAATCATCAATTGTATTTTTAATTATTTTCTCAGGAAGTGACATCACAAAAAGACTACAAATAGTGCGTACAAAATATATTGCGTCACCTTCCTTAAAAGAGTATCAATTCAGTTATGGTAAAAGGTGTATTTGCCAATTGAGTTGTACTTGCAGAATTTCTTAGATCAGCACACAAAATATTCTTTGGTTAACACACAGTTGACAATATTTCGTAAGCGTCCACATATTTCTTATAACTGAGTGCATAAAAAGGAGATAACAATGAACATAACCTAAAGTAAATCAATTTTGACTATGAATGGCAACAATCCCTGATTTAAAGGATTCTACAGCAGAAATTTATCAAAATTGTGGAAAACCTCTAACAATTAACTGCAGAATTTTAAATTTGTATTTAAAGGAAATGCTAATCAATTAAGATGCTAGACAGATGTGACAATTTTGCTTTTAGGACAGCATGAGATTTCCGTCCAGAAATTAAGAAATCTTTCGCAAGATTGTAAGAGTTGATTAAAGGAATTTTGGGAAATGAAAAGAAAATGTTTTTCTCAGTAAATGTAGCATTTTGTTGAGTGAGCTGATGTATTGTTAACAGAAGAAATACAGCAATTATGTTCAGGAAATGCAGAATTTTGCTAAGGATATTGGGGACTATTTATAAGGAAATGCTGCATTCTGTTGAGGCAATGTATGATTTACTGAAAAAATGCAGCAACTTGTAACCAAACTCTGCTCCACAATGTACTCTTTTCTCTAAAACAAAAGTAAATATGACATGTGCTTTAGATGTGATATGATGTGCTGTTGAAATTATGCAGAACGATGAAAAAGAAATGAGGGATTATGGATGATTAAAGGAAATTAAGGATTATGGCAGGAAAGTGAAGGTTTTGGTAAGAAAATTATGGTTAGCAAATCAAGGCAAAAGGTGAAGAAAAAGTTCGTTTATACTGGAAAATACAGTCATCACATCAAAATGTACACTTTGGCAGTTGCAAATCATTTCTATCATTACAAAATGCACATGCTCTAATTACATAAATTATAACTATAAAATCTCCAACTTCATCAAAATGCATGTAATCCATTAACTGTCCTAACCAGTCAATCTTATACTAGAATAAAAAAAAAAAAACCTTTACATACATTTGAAAAAAAGACAATACAGAGATAAAACTGGAAATGTTTACAATGTGTACCAGTACATCAATAAGTGTTAGACAAAACACACTCTGCATCTTAGACAAAACAACTTGTATAAAAGTATTGTTTATTCCTTGGCAAGCATTCATAAATGAGAAAAACCAGCTGCAAATTCATACTGCACCAATCCAACACCTTAAGCATGTTCCAAAACTCTGCAAGATCCAATTCCATTTTTGGACTGACCAATCAACATTCAGCATATCCATTGCTACAGTACTTTGTACTATGGTTTATTATGAAGAAACGGTGGCGATACTGATATTCTACAGGTCCGTTGTAAAAAAGATGGTACACCTGTATCAAGAAGAAAAAGAAAAAAATCACAATCATTCTAAATTACAAATTGTTGCTTTCTTTTGCCATTGTGATGACAATTTGAATTTCTGTATAATTTAAATAAAACAGAGAATACAGAGCTCCCATTGATTGCTGTGTTAGCGAGTAGAGCCAACATGTATTTTTGAAAGTCACCAAAATTATGATTTTTCTCATTTACTCCAATTATAACAAAATTATAAAAAAACCCTAGAAGTGTCGAAAGGACAGTATGCTCGACTATTCAAAGCTACTGTAGTATAGAGAATGGGTTTATAGAGGGAAGTATACACAAAAATAGGGTAGCAGGGGCAGATGATTTCAAACTACTTGAGCTTTGAAAGATGCATTAACATTTTCATTTGCACTACATCTATATCTATCACTATATCTTTTGAGTTTTCTTACATATTTTAAGACAAAAGCTCAAGGTTACCTCACCCAGTAACTCAGAAAACATGTAAAACCTAGCAGTCTTTATATCTGCAACACCTCTTTTAGTTCTATCAATTTAATAACAAAGAAAGGAGAGGCCCTGACTTGCCAATGTCAATGAAAGAATGCCATTCAACCCTCTTTCCAACCTGTACCCTCCCCCTGCCCCTACACATTCCCAGAACTATGTCTTGGATTGCAATACAACGTCCAATTAAAACAAATATGTGTGTCAAGCAAAGTCAAGCAGCATGAAAAATGTACAATAACATTAAAGCAAAATTATGCAAAACAATATTGCTTAACATATGACAAACTAAACATTGGAAATGATACAGATCCCTCACCGCTAATAATGCATATTGCAGAACATCCCACATTCCATCCCAACCTGTCCCAAATGTCATCCTACATCTATACTCCATGCAATCACACCTGAAAACCAGATACTGTATGTCATTTAACCACTTGCATGACCCACATGCCATCACAACTGAAATCCAGATGACATCCCACCACATGCCATTCCCCGTCCCACATGTCGACCCACCCTGTTCCACATGCCAACCCACCCGTTTCACGTGCCAAGCCATCCTCTTCCACATGCCAACCCACCCTGTTCTACATGCCAATAAACCCTGTCTAACATGCTTTATCATCATGTCATCTTCTACCCCACATTTTGCTTATTATTTATATTTCCCAAACCCTTAATTGAAATTCTTTAGAAGCAGGATACTTTTATTTGTTTCTTTATTCATGGCAAGACAAATATTTTAATTGCTATTCATGTCAGGAATGTCAATATCATAACAACACTAGAAATGTGAAGTTAGTAAGTTATAAATCATGTACTTTTGATCTCAGGTCAAAGATATTGCAGCAAATGCACACTTTATCTCACCATTAATTGTGAATAATGCTCTTCACATATACTGTATAATCATTTGTTTAAGCAAAATCATCATACCCACTTTAATTCAAAAGATACCACATATAAAAAAAAATTCATTACTAAGCAAATAGGCTAATCATTATGCACACACAATCATCCAACCATGCTCAACTGAACAGTACCAATGCCCTCTACCACTGAACCAAATAGCAAATTATTATCTCAGGTTAAATATTTTGTATGCAAGTCTATTGTTATGCAAATAACCTACTTAATATGCACATTTTACTCACCATTCAGTGCAGACAATGGTCTTCACATATATGATCATTTGTGTAAAACAAAATCCCACTCCCACTTTAATTTAAAAGATATCATAGATACAAATATTATCATTGTTATACAAATAAGCTGATCATGACTTGTCCTTCTCCTTAAAATTTGGTTCCAGCAAATCATAGCAAGAAACTTAATGTAGCAAAAAAATGAGACCACTTATCTTAATTAAAATAAGCACTCAACCTCCATCAACCACACAATAAGGACTTCATCTATTGCTAATTCAATACTCAACACCAACATTCACCACAACCCAGGATCAAATGGAGAATTAATACAATGGAGCCATTGAAAAGGGAAATTTGATCCTAATTGCTTGTGGTTTTCAGAATAAAGAAAAAAAAGAGGAAAAGTCTGACGACCTGCTTATATATCAGGTCAGGTTTGACTGTTTGAAACTTTAAGGAGCATAACAACTAATGTTAGTATGCACACACAACCCCAAATTATCCTCATTTGAATAGTACCCATGTCCTCTACCACTGTAGCAAATACCGAGTTATTATCTAAGGTTAAATATTTTATGCAAAAGTCTATTGTTATGCAAATAACCTAATATGCACATTACACCTCACCATTAAGTGTAGACAATGGTCTTTACATATATGATCATTTGTGTAAACAAAATCCCCACTCCCACTTTAATTTCAGAGATATCATAGATACAAATATTTTCATTGTTATGCAAATAAGCTAATTAGTACACACACACAACCCCCAATCATGCTTATTTAAACAGTACCCATCCTCCACCCCTGTGCCAAGTTACATGAATGTACGTCATTCATAACTTAAGTTATGCGCTCATGAATGTTAAACATTTTGTACGAAAGTCTATTGTTATGCAAGTAACCTAATTAATATGCACACTACACCCTCACCATTAGGTGTAGACAAAGCTCTTCACATATACGATCTTTTGTGCAAACAAAATCCCCACATCCACTTTAATTTAAGAGATATCATAGATACAAATATTTTTACTATTATGCAAATAAGCTAATTAGTATGCACACACAACCCCTAATCATGCTCACTTGAACAGTCCCCCTATGCCAAGTTACATGAATGTACACCATTCATTACTTAAGTTATGAAAACTTTAACCCAAAACTTTAACCTGACAAATATTTTCATTGTTATACAAATAAGCTAATTAGTATGCGCACACAACCCCCTAATAATGCTCAATTGAACAGTAGCCATGTCCTCTACCCATATGCCAAGTCACATGAATGTAAACCATTCATAAGTTATGAAAACTTTAACCAAAAATTTCAAACAAAACTTTAACTAAAACTTTAACCTGACAAATATTTGCATTGTTATGCAAATAAGCTAATTAGTATGCACACATAACCCCCCAATAATGCTCATTTGAACAGTACCCATGTCCTCTACCCCTATGCTAAGTCACATGAATGAGCACCATTCAGAAGTTATGAAAACTTGAACCAAAATCTTGAACCAAAACTTGAACCTGACAAATATTTTCATTGTTATGAAAATAAGCTAATTAATATGCACACACAACCCTCCAGTCATGCTCATTTGATCAGTACCCATGTCCTCTACCCCTATGTCATGTCACTTTAATGTACACCATTCATAACTTAAGTTATGAAAACTTTACAGGACGCCAACGCCAAAGCCAAGGGTAGTCTTCGAATAGTCGAGCTAAAACTTTTTCTGTTTCAAATATGTTATGTAACTTTTTGTATTCTAGGTAATATTAAGTCATCAGGAAAAACCTAGGTCTTCCTAACACATAAAGTGGAATTTTTCAATCTTAACCTTGGGCCATGCAAATTGGTCCAGCCTACTGTTGTTCTGTGTGGTACAGGAAAATAACAATTTGAATTTTATATTTGTTGAGCATCCAAATCGCAAAGCATTTACAAATTGTTTAAAACTGTATATTTATCAGTCAATCCCCAAACACGAGTTAATGAGGCATTTGACGTCATTCTCTTTGAGACAAGCCCCACCCACCTGATGAATTTTTACGAGTTGTAATTTCCTATTGGAAAAGGTACCTCCAACTTTCAGCAGGGCCATAAATGAGATCCGTAACAAGCAGGGTTCTTTTTTAAGGTGCCCTGAGTTTGTTATTGGGTTAATTTTGGGAAAATATCAAGTTTAGATATATTTTTGTGTCTTTATTGGGTAATTTTCCCCTGAAGAAAGTAAATTGGTTTTTAGAAATTTGAAAAACAGCTTAAAACTTGCCGTGCTCCTGACTGGTTTGGCCGCTTTAGAAATTTAAGTGAGGTTTATTCGGAAAGATTATAAGATGCCCCACATTTTGATATAAAAAACAGTTTGTTGCAAAAACGTTTAGGGGGTTTATGTTTGTTTGTTTGTTTGATGAGGGCTTAACGGCACCACCACAATGAGGGTCAAATTGTGCCTCAGAGGTTATATCATTCTAGAGGTAGAAAAGAAAGAAAACAGGGGGAGAATGAGAGAAATACAAGAACAAAAGGCAGAAAGCTGGGATCGAAAGAGGTGCATGGGTGAAACAAAAGAAAAAAAAGTAGACAGAGGGGATGGGACAGAAGGACTCAATATGGTTGTGGAGGGAACCATGGTGAAAGAAGGAGATAATTCTATCCGGAGAGTTTTTTGGAAGAACTCGGCAATTGAAGTGTGGGGAGCGAGGGAAGCTCTGGGAAGGTTGCACAGGGGGCAAGCAAGGAGAACGTGATGGATTGTGAGGGTGCAATGGCGATTGTTGCAAAGGGGTTGGAAGGAGCCAATAAGGAGGTGGGAGTGAGGTGGGTGTGACCTATTCTAAGACGGGTAATATGAACGTTGTTGACACAAGAAAGGTTGTTGATGGTGGGTTTGATCGGAATGGTGGGCTGGATGACGTAGAGTTTGTTATCAATTTGGGAGTCCCATGAGGTTTGCCAGCAGTCATGAACAAGGGAAGCAAAAAGCCGTTTGATGTCAGAAAGGGTTTTGGGAAATGGGGTAGGGGGAGCTTGAGGGCAAGCTTAGTAGCTGTATCAGCCCTGTCATTGCCAGGGATTCCAACATGGCTGGGTTCCAGCAGAAAAGAATACCTTTCCTGCAGAGGGTGGGTGAAAAGAGTTTCCGGAGGAGGTGGGATGTGGAGTTATCCCATTTAAGATTGAGAAAAGAAGGACAGCCTTAGAGTTGGAGAAGATGGCAAAGTGGCTGAGCGGAAAGTACTCAATAAAGTTAAGGGCGAGAAGGATGGCCTTTGTCTCGGCTGAAAAGATGGACGAGTAATCTGGAAGCCTGCTATTGAGGGTGATGTTTTGGATGACGGCAGCAGCAGCTGTCTTGTCGCCTTCCTTGGAGCGATTAGTATAGATGTAGGTGTAGTTTGAGAGTTGGTCTTTGATTTGGTTGTGGAGATTGATGAAGAGGTTAGGGTGGGTTTGGGTTTTGTGATGAGTGGAGAGGCCCAGGTGAATAAAAGGGAGGGGGTGGCCCAGGGAGGAAAAGTGGGCCAGGAGAAGGTGCTAAGAGTGGCGGGGTTGATGCCGAGATGGAGGCGGTCTGATTTAATGCATAAGCTAAAGGGAGGGGATAGGGTTTTAGTCCTATCAAAGAGGGTGGAGAAATTGGAGTACCTAATCCCAATGAGGTTGTAAACAGGGTTCTGGGTGTTGGTGAGGACTTTGAAAGCATAGGAGAGGATAAGCTTTCTACACCTTAGCAGAAAGAGGGGTTTGTTGGCTTCAACATCAAGGCTGGTGATTGGGGAGGTCCTGTAGGCACCCAAAGCCTGAGGGCTTCATTTTGGATGGTGTTGATATCCTTGAGGTATGAGTTGTGAGCGACACAGTAGACAATATTACCATAGTCAAGCTTGGCACGAATGGTGAGCCTGAAGAATTCAAGGAAATCATGGCGGTTCCCACTCCAAGTGGTGTTGGAGAGGAGGCGGAGAATGTTGAGGGAGCTGTTGCATTTCTGTTTCAGGTTGGTGATGTGTTGCTTGTAGGAGAGCTTGGGGTTTAAAGTTAAACCCAGGAACTTGGTTTGTCCAACTTTAGGGATGCAATTGCCATTGAGCACGAGGTTCGGGTTGGGGTAGAGGTTGTTGAAATGACAGAAGTGCATGCAAGACTGTCTTGTCTTTGAAGAATTTGAAACTGTTATTGTTGCACCAGACTTGCAGCTGGTTGAGGCCGAGTTGGCGCCTATTTTCGATAAGAGGGAAGCTAGGGGAGGAGTAGAAGATGGTGAAGTCGTCCACATAGAGGGCATGTCTGATGTTGGGGTCAAGGGGCCAGTCAGCCTCGTGGTTCCAATTGGGGGTGTGGTCAGTGGGGGTTTGAAGGTTTGAGTTTATAAGAAGAGGGTAATAATGGTCACTACCACAGAGATCAGCAGTGACCTTCCAGCTCAAATCAAGGAGGTCGAGGGAACAGATAGACAGGTCAATATAGGTAAGGGAGTCTGAGGCAGGGTGAAGGTAGGTCGGGGAGTTAGTGTTGAGCAAGAGAGGCTGTGCTGTCGAAGAGTGTTTTCAATGAGCTTGCCTCTGGGGGTGGTGGTATTGGAGCCCCGCAGGAGGTTGTGGACATTGAAGTCACCAAGAAGGATGAAGGGGGAGGGGAGCTGAGAGATGAGGTTGTTAAGGCTGAACTTTGGCGTTGGTGGAGATAGATATTGCAAAGAGTGAAGGTTTTGTGAAGGGAGATAGACTTACAGATGGCCTGAAGGTCGGTGTTCACATGAACAGGGCTGTGTGGGATATCGTCAAGAAAAGTTGTTGAGGGAATAATGGTCAGTGGTTTTCAAGAAGGTTTCTTGTAGGCAGAAGACGACGGGTTGAAGGTGGTGGCCAGAAGGTAAATTTCTTCAGAATTGGCCTTATGGCTCCTTATGTTCCACTGTACCATGTTGAGAATATAATTGTAATTGTTGATGTTGCATGCTATAAGGAGGCAAGGAATTATCTTGAGAAAGATCTGTTGGGTCTGAGTTGGCTTATTTTTTCTTTGGATCTGTCCCTGTTTCTTTGAGAGCGGTTGTTCTTGAAAGTTGGATGAAGAGTATGTTCGGTAATCAAACAACCCATATTCTCTTCCGTGTCATATGTGTGGGTTTGGATGGTGGGCTGTTTGTTGATTGGTTGTTTGTTGGTTTGATGATTGTTAGCCAGGTTGGCTTGAGTTTGATGGCATTAGAGGTGTTGGGGTAGAGGACAGCAGGAGTATTAGAGGAGGAAGGAAGGTTGGGAAGAGAAGTGGTGGTGGTGGAGGTGGTTTGGGTAATGGGTGTGGTTGGGTTGTTGGCAATGATGATGGGCTTGGGACTGGGTAAGAAGAGCCAGGTGAGGTCGGTTTGGGTATGTGAGTCAGATTTACTTTTGTTAGGGGGGGTGATATTGGTGTTAAAAGAGACTGAGCTCGAGTAGGATGGTTTAGTGTGAAGGGAAGCGAGAAATTGCTTCCTGGCCTCCGGGTAAGTGATGTTGGGATTAAGGGTTTATAGTTTGGTTATTTGCTTTTCCTGAAGCCAGGTGGGGCAGTCTTTTGAGGAGGGATGGTTAGCTAAGTAAGTACTTTCGTAATTGGTGCAGAGTGGAGTGCTGGTGCAGGAGGTGCTGTCATGGTCCAGGGCTCCACAGTTGCCACAGTGCGCTTGGCTGTGGCAGGAGTTTTTACCATGGCCATACCTCTGGCACTTATGACAACGGAGGGGGTTAGGAATATAAGGGGTGACTAGGATTCTCAGGTAGCCAGCAGTGATGTAGGAGGGGAGACTTGGTGTGGAAAAAGTCAGGAAGATGGTATTGGTAGGTGTTCAGCATCGTCTCTCTTGAGGATGAGACGACAGGCTTTAGTAATGTGTTGATTGGCAAGTCCCTCTACGAGGTCTTCATTGGTCAGGTAGGCTAGGTCTCTAGTTCTGACCACACCTTTGCTGAAGTTTAGGGAATGGAGGGATGGGGGGGGGGGACTGTAACGTCTATACCAGTATTGGTTGGGGTTTTGGTGGTGAGGAGGGTGGTGGCTTGTGTCCCTGGTGTAAAGCACCAGGAGATCACCGGATCTAAGGGTAGAGACCTTAGGGAGGGTACCGACAAGGCCTTGAAGTGCTTTGTGAATTAGAAAAGGGGACACTCTTTTCAAACTTTCTGGTTTATTGGTGGCCTGTATTATTATAATTTTAGGAACTGGGGCTGAAGAATGGGTCAATGGAGGTAGCAGGTGGGTCACGGGGAGGGGAGGGAGGGTCAAGGCAGAAGCGTTTCGTCATGATGGAAAAAAAAAAAAAGGGCCGAAAGACCCGAGGCAAGTAGAAAAAAATTGCGGAAGTACTATAGGAGAATCGCTGTACAGGTAACGCTAAGGCGCGAAAGTCTGGTCAGAAAGGAAGGGAAGAAAAAACAAAAGAATGATCTCACCGAAAGCATATGCCCATCCACAGAGAGAGAATCCCGGAAAATGAAGATATAAAACAAAATTTAGGTGGTAAAGTGCAAGATAAAGTGAATTGGAATGAAAAGTTGGAGAGAATAGAATAGAAGTCACATCACTCTCAACACAGCCAAAAAGTAAGAGCAGATCCAAAAGTGTGCATTTCCCCAAAAATTGTTATGTTTTTTTCATTGCTTCCCTGCCTATAGTGTTACTTCACAGGAGTGACGGCATATCATACTTTAAATGGTAATTTGTAACTCAAAAGGTTTAATTTTTGGAAAAGTTTAACGGCAACATTAGAGCCTATGTCGACCTATAAGACAGATTTCATTTTCAAATTAGGAGTTCAAACTGCATTGTTTAGCAGTAGACTTTGAGGTTTTTTTTTAGGCCATGCATGATTCCGAATTTTTGATTGATTATTTTTGAGTATAGGCCTATAATTCCGTAATCTATTTTCGGGGATGTCACTCTCATATTCTTAAATTAATTAACATAAAAATTTCATCCAGATCATGGATCATAAACTTCACTTAAAATCCTGAGTTCATCTGGTCATATAGCCTATTCTTTTCAATAAGTGTAAGATAGGCGCATATGTTAGGCTAGCTAAGCTTGCAACACTCACAATCATGACTTCACGTGGTATGTGTAGTCCATTATTTGCATTATCAATCTGGGTGGTGTTGTTGTCAGGTGATATGTATACACCAACAACAGTAGTGCATTTACCATAATTACACTGGCCTAGGAATAGGTCTACATTTGCCGTGCTCCTGACTGGTTTGGCAGGTTTTATGATTAAATATTATTCGAAAGATATGCAAAAGGAAATTCTACATCACATAGTCAAAAATCACTTGTACTCAATTTGTAACATGATGAGGTTGTTTCAAATGTTTTCATTGCCGTCACTTAGGCCAGGCCAATTTGCATGGCCAAAGGTTATAAAATCACTGAAGTTAATTGGGAAAAACACAATTTTGGTAACTTTCAGAAATATTTGTATTGTATTTGTATTCAGTTTTAGGCATATGCGAGGGAAAGTATGTAAGTCACAATGACTTGTTTTCAGTGTGTATCCAATGAATTTGCCAGGATGGAGAGTGGATGAACACCAGGTTAACACCCTGCTCTTTTCGAGAAGTGTTCAGAAAACCAGGCAGGAGGTGAAACTCCTACCATCGTAACCAACCGCTTTATGTCCCCTCCGAAGGACGGTGAGCACCACCCAACCATTGGCCACTTTTCACAAAGGTCAGGTGGGGGAGAAGGTGTGATGCAGAAGACAAACCTTTGCGCTTGATGTCTGCGCATATCATTCTGCATATCTGTGGAAATATCGCTGTTTAAATCGCTGTTGGACTTGAACCCGAGACCTCCAGCATCTCAGTCGTACGCTCAGGCGACTGAGCTACCTGTCCCCCAATATATGTTGGCTACATGTGTCAACGGGGCGTTCTCCGTTTTTATTTCTATGTACTCTACTAGAACTGTAATCTTATCTGATTTTGGCACAGAGACACAGTAAGAGTTAAACTCAACATTTCATTGAGAGCTTTACGTCATCCATAAAATGTACTTGGCTGCAACCATAGGTGAGTTATGATTAAAACTAAACGGAATATTCCCATGAATTTTTATTTTAATATATATCATAGAGGACTATTAAAGGAACAAATTGGTCTAAAAACCATGCTGATTTTTTATTCCGTTTTAAAGTTATTACACTTTAAAGATTTTACCAGTGTGACCTCACAGTGAACAATGTGATCTCATACAGGCAGATCCAAGAATATTTTAACATATTTCTATAATATAAAATACAAATTTCTTCTATTTAGAATTAAGGATCATGAGCAGATGGGCAAAGCATGTTCTTATAAAGTACATGTTATACCCAATCTCAATAATTAAACAAAAAATGCTTCCAGTAATTTAGGAGGCAATTAATTTTCAAAGAAATACACAAAAACCGTCTTGGATTTGCCTTTATGACATCACACTGTACCCTGTGAGATCACTTTACAATACTCCCACAATCTTTGAAATGAAATACCGTATTCGACGTATTAAGCACCCTGCTCTAATAAGCGCCCACCCAACATTTATTGAATGATAACATAATCTATTTCATTAATTTGAAGACTTCAAATCAGTTTTGTTACATCATTAGCTAATTTTGCATCTGATGCTGACAATGTTTATATGGTTGTTATTGCTAATGTGAACCAGTTTACACTAGCAGTTCGAATAGCACATACACTGTGTGCAGCCCCAGAACATGGGCGCTTATTAGGAAAAATCCTTTAGACCTAAAAAGTGGCAAAAATTTGTTTTCGTAAGCGCTTATTACATTACGTTAAATACGGTAAAACAGAAAAAGATATCATCATGATTTTTTTACACCAAAATTGTTTCTTTAATTGTCCGCTACCATGTATGTGAAAATATAAATTGCTGGATTATACAAAAGTTTGGCAATTTGAAATATTACAGCTCATTGTTGATCATTTACAAAAAAATAAATTTTTCTGGGAAGCTAATACCGAACTTCATTGTAAAACATGCTAATCTGCTCAATAATGATGCAACACCAATGCCCCAAAACATGATCTTTGTGCTTATTTGCTATCTTCTGATAAAATGCTTTTGCAATTTTGATATAAATGTTGAGAAATATTCCTTTAAAATTCCTTTCAATTTTCAATTCCTGAAAAAAATTGATGAATACAAATTTGTCTATATTGCCACACTCTGAAAATCACTCGATTATTGAGTTAAAAAGGCCAATAACTTCAAAACTTGGAAGTCCCATAAGATATCAGTATATCTCTAAAATATTCCAGAATTTTTGATAATTTTGATCTAATACAAGGAATTTCATTAACTTCTTATCCTACATAATCTTTCTTCCCAAGATTGTTCCGTTATTATACTATTCAGTGTTAATTACCTTCCCCAATAAAGCTGGATGGAGCTTATGTTTTCGCCTGCGTTTGTCTGTCATCAACATATTCCAAGAACTGTTAATTGGATTTTGATTAAATTTGGTGTGTGGTTTTGTTACTGATTAAGAAAGAAGTAATGAAAATTTGGGACGTATTGGTTCAAGGGAAGGGCAGAAATGTAGGGGTGGGATTTGTTTAGGACGAGGTCTGCCAAGACTTAGTTGAAATGTTTCAATGGAATGTGCTGAACAATGAATTCATGTCATAAAAGAATATCCGAATAATCATTTTTTTGATATCAAAGAAATTATTAACATTTTTTGTTTCTGCCATGAATGGAAATGATGGAATGTAAATCTTGATTTAAAGGAACTCAAACAATGAATATTTAGCCTGATCAAAATTAAAAACAGTGATATAGCCTTGGAAGAATTCAGTCAGAAGATAATCTCTTTAGGTGTACAGAATGCAAATGATCAATACAAATAAAATCTTGGTTGGCCTAGGATTTCTGAGGTAGATTTCATTGTGTATGGGGGTCGAATTGACTCTAAAATTATTCAAGACATATTGGAATTGCAAAGAAGGAGGAGGCATGCACTCTCCAGAGTGCTAAGATTCTAGTTCTAGATGTGGATACTGTAGTATTTCTTTAAAAAAAAGTGATTTCTTATTACGTCTTTTGCTCCTTGAGTTCCACAGGGCTTTGACCCTACATCCCACCATGGCCCTTAAAGATCTATGAACTGGTTAATATCAACTACATGAGCTTGATTAGACAAAAACATGCTATAAATCAAGAAAATAGCAAAAAAAACCTTCATCAAAATCAGTTAAATTTGTTAGCATTTTCAATTGTAAACTTAACTTATCAATAATATATGCAAATTTTATTGAGCTTTTGTGACATCACACTAAGAAAACCTATGACCTTTCCCTATGTTAACTGCTATTTGAATTTCCATTATACCCTCAATCAAAATTTAGCAGAAAAAAAACAGCCTGATTCCATATGAGCTTTTGACTGTTGAGCGTGTACACGCTAAACATTCGCAAAGGCACTAAATGTTTACTACAGTAATAATTGAATTGATATTAATCATTTTCCATAATACGTGTTGCCATTGAAAATCAACATCATTCCAGCCACATACACATTCAGCTGACAAAATTCCAATCAATGACTTTTACAAACTGTAAACCCAATTAGCATAATCTTTTTTAAATGCAAGAATCACAAATATGCAGTAATCACTTATGAATGGGGATATTTTGCACTTTGATTTCGCCGAAATCTAAGTAACTTTTGATATGCACCACAAAAAGCAGTAAACAGTATATACAGTGTAAACTAACAATATTAGGCTCAGGGTTGGAAAAATACAAAAACAGCCACTCGCCAAAGTTGGCGAGGCTCACTTAAGTGTGGAGAGTAACACAGTATATTATAATATTTCTACTCGCCACAATTATTTTTTGCTTGCCTATGGCGAGCAGGCGAGTTTTTTTTTTTCCAACCCTGGTTAGGCTTTGATTCCACTCAATCAAGAACCGTTTTACAAGCTGTAAAATGACCACAAAAAAATACAGTCAAAATAGCTTTAATTACATTAACATGTAAATACATTAACATGTAAATACATTAACATGTAAATGCTAGCTAATGAGTCAAATCAATTTTGCAAGAAATAAAAAATACTGCAAAATAAACGAACGAAAAAAGGTTCAACAGATTCTTCATGCTTCGCAAACATAGCGGCCATTTTTTCAGATTGAAATGAACAGTACTTTCAGGGTGGTGGCGGAATTTTGAAATTTTTTACAGCGAGGCATCACAGTATGCATGATTTTCACTGAAAGCCCTACAGTGAGTACTGTAAAAAAATTATGCAATGCTGAGATTAAACAACATTAAAGGGAACTGTTCTGTTCTTTCTAAACTAAATTTCCATACACATGTTCCATAAAGATGATGATTCATAAACTTTTCACGATTTAAAAAGCAAAAATTCCAGCGATTATTTGGGCATTGGAGTCAATACTTTTGCCATACTGGTTGTGCTATTTTTTTTTTAACTTAGCATCGTTTTGGAGCAACTTTGGTGTACTTCCAAAAATTACGGTACTAAACATGAGTCATCATTCTATTCTGACTTTTCCGTTCAGAATTTTAAGCTATAAAGCGCTTACTGTTGCATTGTGCATCAGATTTCCAACAGTTTTCCATATTTTTCAGCTGATAAAATGCTGTTATCCCTCAAATTCGTAAATGGATTGACATCATTGATGCAAAGTTTTAAAAACGTTCGAACATGTTCACTAGGAATGGTACTATTTAATTTAAGGGTATTCTGTCCCACACTCTAGTGATTAAGTTGAAGCAATAAAAAGGTGGTTGATTCTTACCACACAATCAAGTCCGGCTCCCAATATCTCCATTTGGTGACCCCATCTGAAAGAGAACTCTATCCAGCCACTGTAAAGGTCCATTCAGGTGAATTTCTATCCAACATGGAGTTGACGTAACTTTCTGTCGACGGTAATCAGCACCCCAACCCTTAACAAAACTCATGCGTATAGTGCACATATGAGTGAGTTTGAACACTGCTTCATAGCCCTCGCTGACAGACT
Source organism: Chiridota heheva (assembly GCA_020152595.1). NCBI lineage: Eukaryota > Metazoa > Echinodermata > Holothuroidea > Apodida > Chiridotidae > Chiridota > Chiridota heheva. The sequence goes on from JAIGNY010001128.1 coordinate 1,123,120, forward strand.
GTGATAACTGTGCTGCAAACTCCTGATTATTAAATATCTTCAAATTACAACCTGCAAAGATAAGTCAGTATTAAGCATATAAGTCAGTATTAAGCATATAAGTCAGTATTAGGCATATAAGTCAGTATTAGGCATATAAGTCAGTATTAAGCATATAAGTCAGTATTAAGCATATAAGTCAGTATTAAGCATATAAGTCAGTATTAAGCATTTAAGTCAGTTTTAAGCATATAAGTCAGTATTAAGCATATAAGTCAGTATTAACCCTTACTCTACCAGGGCTTTAAAAATAGCGACCCCAATTTTCGTAACTTTTTTTTCATATGCATTTTTGACAACTTTCCTTTCATTTTCTTTCGTTACAAGTTTGGTTGGAATAGATGCTAAGATATTTATCTTTTGAGTAATTAAAACCAATTTAGGAAATATTGGACAAAATTATGCAAATTAGGCAACTTTTGGCTAAATTTGGTCAACAAATGGTCAATCTTTGCAGAAGTATAACTTCTTGTCAGTATTGAAAACAGAGATTTGTGTTACATATTAAGATTTTTTTTGAAATTTCCTTTCCAATGATACTAATCTATAATTTTTAGAAAGAAAGGAAAGATGAAAACACATCAAAAATGATAAAAGTCAACATCACCTGAAAGCTGCAGCAGAAAAATAATTACGCAGTGGTCACGGCGAGACTTGAACCCGGAGCGCTCGCACGCTAGTCGCGTACATTTCCTCTGTGCCACGTGGTCGTTCAAATTGGAGAGGTGTAGTTTTGTTGTTATAGGATAGGTTCTAAATAGAGGGGGGTATGCCTTTATTTATATATCAAATGAAAGGAAATTTCAAGCGCTTTCGAACAGCGGTTCAACAAAGCATGCGTGATGTAAGGTTTGGGTTACACGATTTTTTGAAAAAACGGGTCAAAAATGGCAGAAATTCATGAAATTTTGAAGAAATCTCTCCAGAACAAAAGATTGGACATAGGGATTATAAAAATTATACCAGAAACTAATACTACCATGTCTTAGGACTTGCGTGTTTGATTTTGAAGCAAAAATGTGATCTTAAAATTATCGTAAGATGTAAAAAAAAAAAAAAAAAAAAATTGAATTATTTTTAGCAATTTTTGAGTTTTACCCTTTTTCGATGTACTTTTTTTAAATTATGTTATATGACCCCTATAAAAAAGTTTCATTTTGTGAAAGAAATATCCGAGTACTTTAAAATGATACCAAGATTACTCTTATAGGACTGTGGTAAAGTCCCAATTTTATTTTTAGAAAAAGGTGGTTTGAAAACGGTGATACTATCGCCGCATGGTAGAGTAAGGGTTAAGCATATAAGTCAGTATTAAGCATGTAAGTCAGCATTAAGCATACTTATTAGGAAACATGTTACTCTGAAGTGAATCACACCAGCTTAACTTGAAACTCCTATAATAAATCAGTGGTTTGATTCAATTCACTGGTTGGATTTAATTCACAGCTTTGATTCAATTCCTTGGCTTGATCCATGACCCTGGTTTGACAAAATTCCTTGGTTTGATTCAATTTCCTGCTTTGATTCAATTCCTTGATTTAATTTAATTCCTGGTTTGATTCAATTCCCTGCTTTGATTCAATTCCCTGCTTTGATCCAAGTCCCTGGTTTGATTCAATTCCATGGTTTAATATAAGTCCCTGGTTTGATATAAATCCCTGGTTTGACTTAAATCCTTGGTTTGATTCAATTCCCTGCTTTGATTTAATTCCTTGATTAAATTTAATTCCTGGTTTGATTCAATTCCCTGCTTTGATCCAAGTCCCTGGTTTGATTTAATTCCGTGGTTTAATATAAGTCCCTGGTTTGATATAAGTCCCTGGTTTGACTAAATTCCTTGGTTTGATTCAATTCCTAGGTTTGATTCTATTCCCTGCTTTGATTCAATTCCTTGGTTTAATTTAATTCCCTGGTTTGATTCAATCCCCTGCTTTGATTAAGTCCCTGGTTTGATATAAGTCTTTGGTTTGACTAAATTCCTTGGTGTGATTCAATTCCCTGCTTTTATTAAATTCCTTAGTTTGATTTAATTCCCTGGTTTGATTCAAATTACAGGTCTGATTTAATTTCCTGGTTTGATTTCCCTGGTTTAATCTAATTCCTTGGTTTAATCCAATTCCCTGGTTTAATTTCATGGCAAAAACATTGCAATTCCCTCTCATCCCCTGCTCACACCACTTTTCAGTATTATGCATCACTTTACATTTTTGGGAACTTTCTTTGGTTTTCAGGAAACTTTTTCTAATTCGGGGGAAATTGCCTTCTTTATTTAGGCTATTTTCCTCAATTTTCAAAACTGTTTCTTTGAAGTATTCATTTTACATGTAATCTGTTCTCTTGAAAATGATTGGTATCTTTAAATCATCACTGACGCACATGATTGTTAAATTATTTTTGATGGACATGCCTGCTGAGGGTCAGTTCAGTGGTCAGGCATGTCCATCTGACCGAGGGCAAGAAGGACAAACAGAACTGTGAAGAAATCACTGTGTTATCTTGCTCCATTCAGAAGCTATTCAATTTGTAATTGATAACCATTTTGTATAAAACGGCTAGTGTAGAAAGTTTACGGTCGAAGAGTGATGTCACACTAACTCTTTTATTACAATTTCAAATGCACTGCATTAAAAATCAATTCAATTTCTTTACTAGATAGATTCTTCTGTCGTATCCAGTGGGTTTAAGTTACAACATTTTAGTTATCTCATATTTGTGCAGAGATGACTAATATCAGAGAATATCCTCAAATTCTTCAAACGTATTTGTGCATCATCCTCAAATTCTTCAAACATATTTTCTGTGATTTTGTTTGTTTGGTGAGATTTAATGACATCAGGGGTCAAACTGTGCCAGAGAGGTTAGACTATGTCAGAGATGAAAAGAGGTTGAGGAGATGCTTGGTGTGGAGTGCAAGAGGTAAGTCACTTATAGCCAGGAGTTTATGTGGGGAGAGCAGTAAAACAGGTTCTAGTCAGAAAGTGTGGTGCTTCACCAGAGAAAATTCAGAAATTTAAAAATCAAACTTCAAAAGTTCAATTAGGCCAAGAATCATTTTACAAGCAGTAAAACTGACCAGAAAGTAACCAATCACAAAACACTAATTGTCATGCTCTCTGCAAATATTACCTGATGAGTAGGATAAATTGTACAAATAGGGAAAACAGAAATAAAACAAATAAACAAAAAATGTTTCAACAGAGCTGAGATTCAGCAGACATTTTGTAGGGGATTGTTATGAAATTTATTTTCAGGTTGGTGGTGGGGTTGCAAATTTGTACAGCAATTTAAAAAAATAAATAATCTGAATACTTATTTGGATATTCGAGTCAACCTATGGGCACTTCCTTCGATGTGTTTCCTAAAACCTGTTTGTAAATACTCAACGCAGGAAACAAAAAATTTGCAACGCAATTCTTTCCCCTACTAGTTCCGCAATTACTTGCATTTTCAATGGCTTTGACACCCTTTGATGTTACTTTTGGTACCATTCATGAGGAATTTTTAGAAGTAGCATGTTTACTAAATCAAATAAACATTCACAGCTCTACACCAGTAGTTTTGGTACAAACTAGCCACTTATTTATAAATCAATATCTCCCGAACATAGCAAGAAATAAAGGTAGTTTCATCAGTCATGTTCAACGTTTTGTGCTCTATGATATACAATAGACATGTCCAACTACAAGAATAATCGTTTAAAATGAAGGTTTGCTTGACCTACAGATTAATAATGTGAATGGTCAATCTCTCAAAGGTATATCAACAGGTATATAATTTTTGCCCAGATGAAAGAACATAAAATTCGAGCAGAAAAGTCTTTAAAATTATCGTATTTAAGTTATGACAAATCAAAATTTGTAAAAAAAATTGGCATATGCAGAAGTGATGATGTATGAAAAGGAATACAGTTAAAATTCTTAAATGTAGTTCTTTCCCAAATTTTCAAATATCAAAGTTTCTGTTGCATTCTACTACTTGCATTCTACTAGGTCAAGTTTACAATAATATCCAATTTCCTGTTCACTGTGACCAAGTTCTCCCATTCAAAATATTTTGGGGAATGACCAAAAACAATAAGCTAACAAGAACAATTTTCTAGTTGTTCTATTCTGAGGTCGCAAATTTGTTTAAATGCTGTAAAATGGGCTTTTTTTGAAATAACATGTCTAATTTCTGGTAGTTGTTTTGCTGAAAAATTACATGAGTATTCATCAGAAATAATCATGGTTCATTCATTTGAACATTCACATCAATGTTTATCAATACCATCATATGCACAGAAAGTGTGTTGGAATATTCTAGAGACTCCTGTATAAAACATTCTCAGCCAAGTGCTCCTTCAATAGATATTAAAACAATCCACCTAGTGTTGCTTACCAGAAGCCTTACATGTATATAATATGGTCACCGGAGACTTTGACGACGGTCTCATTTCTTACATCTTCTATTCTACATTCATATATGTACAGACCACTATATGGTATATTAACGTACAGCTCATGGGTGAACATGGATATTTTGATGGGAAAGAAGTGGATGAACACCGGGTTTTCACCCTTTTCTTTTAGAGAAGTGATCAGAGAACCCGGCAGGGGTAAGGAACCCTTTCGTTTGGACCGCCATTTAATGTCCTCATCCAATGGTGTCACCCAACCATTGGTCATTTTCCCAAAGGTCCGATTGGAGAGGTATGATGCAGCAGACAAACCTCTGCGCTTGATGTCAGCGTATTGTTCTGCATAGCTGTGGAAAAATCACAGGTTAAGTTGTTGTTAGACTTCAACTTGGGACCATCAGCATCTCAGTCATATGCTCAACTGATAGAGCTTTCTGTGTCCCTTCATATATCATACTTCACTAGACAATTGAAAGAAAAAACGGATACCTAAATGATATACATTCTTGAAATTCAATTCCAGGAACTCTAATGTAAGATTACCTGCTGGAATTTTGCACACTGTTGCAGGATGCCAGCCGTACCTCTGATTACAGTTTGGGCTCTGTACAAATATACTGCTTTCACTGAGACACTCTGCAAACACCTCGCCACCAATATAGTACAGTCTTACTCCTCTTCCTGTGAATCCAAACACAAGTTATGATGAGTTACACTCTGAATTAAAATACATTTCCCTACAAACTATATATCCACACAAAGTCGCGATGAGTTACTCTCAGAATTAAAATACATTTTCTTACAAACTGTGAATCCAAACACAGTTGTGCTGAGTTACTCTCAGAATTAAAATACATTTCCCTACAAACTATATATCCACACACAGTCGCGATGAGTTACTCTCAGAATTAAAATGCATTTCCTTACAAACTGAATCTACACACAGTCATAATGAGTTACTCTCTGAATTAAAATACATTTCCCTACAAACTGAATCTACACACAGTCATAATGAGTTACTCTCTGAATTAAAATACATTTCCCTACAAACCTTGAATCCAAACACAGTTGTGGTGAGTTACTCTCTGAATTAAAATACATTTCCCTACAAACCTTGAATCCAAATACAGTTGTGGTGAGCTACTCTCTGAATTAAAATACATTTCCCTACAAACCTTGAATCCAAATACAGTTGTGGTGAGCTACTCTCTGAATTAAAATACATTTCCCTACAAACTGAATCCACACACAGTCATAATGAGTTACTCTCTGAATTAAAATACATTTCCCTACAAACCTTGAATCCAAACACAGTTGTGGTGAGCTACTCTCTGAATTAAAATACATTTCCCTACAAACCTTGAATCCAAATACAGTTGTGGTGAGCTACTCTCTGAATTAAAATACATTTCCCTACAAACCTTGAATCCAAATACAGTTGTGGTGAGCTACTCTCTGAATTAAAATACATTTCCCAACAAACTGTGAACCCAAACACAGTCACGGTGAGTTACTCTCTGAATTAAAATACATTTCCCTACAAACTGAGAATCCACACACAGTCATGGTGACTTACTCTCTGAATTAAAATTCGTATCCCTACAAAGTCATTGTTCCTGTAAAACAAAATTTCCGTTAGTATTCTTTTGACCAGCTGTCTCTATGCCACCAGCCATGATTGGAAGGTAGCAAAAGTTAACATTAATAACAAGAACAAAAATTGACATTTTAATTTTTCTAAATATTGCTTTCCAAGAGCTAAAATCTGTTTTCAGTATTGCTTTGGTAATGAAATGAATTAATTTGGTATAAACAGTTAATGTCAGCGATGAAGGACACCATGCGCAAACAACTATTTAGTCTGATATCAAAATCTAGTGTCAGAGCAGAGGAAATATTCAAGCATGTAACTGCAATTACAAAATACAGCTAAATACAAAGATCTCTGCATTATGACTGACAGCTTTATAGCCATGTCTCCTTGAAAAGTAGGATTTGTAGATAGGCACTGAATACATTCTGAGTAGGGTTTGCTATTAAACCCAAGCATCCCATTCTTGCCCACATTGATATCACCAGTATCAAAATTTGATTGGTACAACTACGGCACAGAAATATGCACTTGTTTTGCTTTAAGTATTGGCATCTTCTGTTTGAATCATGATCATTGCTAAAATGAGAACTATTCATTTGTGGTTCCTTTGCATTTTATAAATTGTTGCAAAAAGTTTTGTCATTGATTATTCAGTGCCCCCCCCCCCACTTCCCCCTCCCCAATACATCTCTTTCAACCCTTGATCTATCTTTCCCACTTGCATTCTAAACACTTTTAGTATTATCTACCTTCTAACTGATTTCTGGCATGGTGATATTATTGTTTTCAGTTTTATTTAGGCTAAGCATTCATTGTTTTGAGTTCCATTTATGCAAGATTCACATTGCATCATTTTCCTTTCATGCCAGAAACAAATTGTTTTGATTTCCTTTGATACCAGTAATCAACCAATTTGATGTTAAACAAACAAGCAAACGGAGGGGAAAACATCCAAAACCTTCGCCAACGAGCTAATGAAGCATAAGATAACTCACCAATATGTCTCCTTGTCTGTTCAATGACCTCATCCCTGTTGACATTGGAGCACATGCCAAGACAAAAGCGCTCTGAGCTGGAAGGATCCATAAACCCGTCAATGGTCAGTGATGGTTGAGATGCATGGAACATTTCACCAATACGCTCGTTCCTCTCGTAATAGCTAACTGAACACCAGAATTCTGGTTCACTGTATGATACTGGCTGCAGTTCTGAAATAAATGACAACATGAGTGAATAAGTGACGACATGAATGAACGAGTGAGAACCCTTACTTTACAGAACAATCAAGCAGATTTGGTCTCGCCTATTGCCTGTAAACTGGAACAATTAGCCAATCACAACAATCACAGTTGTAACAAATTAATAACCAAATAATAGTTTAAATCATATTCTACAATTTACAATATGAATAAATGCTGAACATATTTAAAATCTCTAAAGTGGAAACAATTAATGGCAGGTAGGGATTAGTTGGATCTCTAAAGTTATGGGAAATCATACGACAGGTGGAAACAATTAATGGTAGGTAGGGATTAATTGGATCTCTAAAGTTATGGGAAATCATATGACAGGTGGAAACAATTAATGGTAGGTAGGGATTAATTGGATCTCTAAAGTTATGGGAAATCATATGACAGGTGGAAACAATTAATGGTAGGTAGGGATTAGTTGGGAAATGAAAGGTAGGTAGTTAAGGTGTTTGACATCCCCTTTTCTCATTAGCTAAGGTTATATAGAGATGTCAACGACCTTTTGATAAACTAGTTGTTTGTGGGGGATTGAACCTGGGAGTGCCAAGCATGCCAAGTGGACGCTATGACAACTAGACCATGGAGGTCGTCAAGGTAACATGGAAGAGATCAAAGACAATAAAATATTTGTTGTGCATCCTTTTCATTCCTTATCAAACAGTAACAACCAGAGTTTACTTCAGTAGAATTTTGTTCCTCCTATAGTCATTTTTCTGTACCACTTTTTCAAAGTAACTAGCCATCAATTGTAACATCTATCTTAAATGTTCAATGTTGGACGTCCTGAGTAGAATTCAACTAACTAAATGCAATTACAATTTAAGTTTAATGAAACAACCAGCATGCAAGTGACACATTTAAGGTTACATTTATTTTATAAGTTATGTAGGCAATCGATAGCATAGTTCCCAATGGTAGTCTAATATTAGCATGTGTTAGTAAAGGGACTACACACACACGTAGGGATAAGACCTTAAAAGTATCCTTTAAACTTTTTGGAATAGTCTTTTCTTCACAATGATGACTTGTAATACTTTGAATTAGAAAAAACTCATTAGTGTGTATAACCAGGGAGTTGGAATAGACCAAGCCAGGCATCGGAATACTGTGACAAGATTTGTTTGACGAGGGCTTAATGTCTAAATAGGAGGAGTCTGAGAGAAGTAAGGAGCTAAGAGACAGGAAGCTGGGATTGAAAGAGGAAGTGCAGGGGTGTAAAAAAAGGGGTAAAAGTAGGTAGAAGGAGGGTGGAAGGGGAGGACTAAATATGGTTGTGGAGGGAGACATGATGAAGGAAGGAGATCATTTTATCCGGTTTTTTTTTCTTTCTAAAGAGCTCGGCTATGGAGTTCTGAGGAGGGGGATGAGGAAGCTCTATGGAGGTTGTACAGGGGGCAGGCAAGAAGGACGTGGTAGATTGTGAGGGGGCAATGACAATTGTTGCATAGTGGTGTGGGAGCCAGTATGGAGGTGGGAGTGAGTGAGGTAGGTGTGACCTATTTTAAGCCGGGTAATGTGGACGTTGTCTATGCGGGAGAGATTGTGGATGGTGGGTTTGATCGGAATGGTGGGCTGAATGTTGTGGAGTTGGTTATCAATTTGGGAGTCCCATGAGGTTTGCCAGCGGTCACGAACAAGGTTTGATGTCAGAAAGAGTTTTGGGAAAGGGGATAGGGGGGAGGTTGAGGGCAAGCTTAGTGGCTGTATCAGCTCTGTCATCGCTGGGGATGCCAACATGGCTGGGTATCCAAAAGAAAATAATACCATTCCTGCAGGGAGGGGGGGGGGGGCGGAGGAATTTATGGAGGAGGTGGGATGTGGGGTTATCCCACTTAAGGTTGAGTAAAGAAGTAAGGACAGACTTGGAGTCTGAGAAGATGGCAAAGTGTCTGAGCGAGGAGTATTCAATATAGTTGAGGGCGAGCAGGATGGCCTTGGCTGAGAAGATGGGCGAGTAGTTGGGAAGCCTGCTACTGAGGGTGATGTCTTGGATGACTGTAGCAGCAGTCTTGTCGCCTTCCTTGGAGCCATCAGTATAGATGGGGGTGTAGTTGGAGAGTTGGTCTTTGATTTGGTTGTGGAAGTTGATGAAGAGGTTGGGGTGGGTTTGGGTTTTGTGATGAATGGAGAGGCCCAGGTGGATGGAAGGGAAGGGGTGGCCCGGGGAGGAAAAGTGGGCCAGGTGCCAAGAGTGGTGGGGTTAATGCAGAGATGGTGGAGGTTGAGTTGAATGCATAAGCTGAAGGGAGGGGAAAGGGTTTCAGTTCTATCAAAGAGGGTGGTAAAGAAATTGGGATACCTAATGAGATTATATACAGGGTTTTAAGTGTTGGTGAGGGTTCTAAAAGCATAGGAAAGGCTAAGCTTTCTACACCTTAGCAGGAAGAAGGGGGGGGGGGGGTTCGTTGGCTTCAATGTGAAGGCTGGTGATGGGGGAAGTCCTCTAGGCACCCAGGCAAAGAGCTTCATTTTGGATGGTGTTGATGTGGTTGAGGTAAGAGTTGTAAGCGGCACAGTAGACAATATTGCCGTAGTCTACCCCAAGTGGTGATGGAGAGGAGGTGGAGAATGTTGAGGGAGCTATTGCATTTCTGTTTCAGGTTGGTGATGTGTTACTTGTAGGAGAGCTTGGGGTCTAGGGTTAAACCCAGGAACTTAGTGTGGTCAACTTTAGGGATGCGATTGCCATTGAGCACAAGGTTCAGGTTGGGTTCGAGGTTGTTAAATTGACAGAAGTGCATGCAGACTGTCGTCTTTGGAGAATTTGAAACCGTTATTGTTGCACCAGTCTTGCAGCCAGTTGAGGTTAAGTTGAAGCCTATTTTCAAGGAGAGAAAAGCTAGGGGAGGAGTAGAAGATGGTGAAGTCATCCATGCAAAGGGCACATTGATGTTGGAGCCAAGGTGGCCGGAATGTTAATACTCAGGTTGAAGAGAGTAAGGGAGAGGATGCTGCCTTGGGCATGCCCTTTTCTTGGGGTAGGGGTTGAAGAGGGTGTGGCCAATATGTACTTGGAACAACTTGGGCGAGAGGAAGTTTCAAATAAAGATGGGGAGGCGGCCTCTGGGGTGAAGCTTGCAGGTAATGCTGTATTTCCAAGTAGTGTCGAAAGCTTTCTCGGGTCAAAAAATATGGCAATGAGATGTTCCTTTTTGTGAAGGATTCCCAGATAGCGGTGTCGAGCGTGATTAACTGGTCCGATATAATGCAACGTTTGCGCAAGCCGCTTTGGTGAGGCTAGAAGATTCCGTTGGTCTCAAGGAACCAGTTAAGTCTCTGGTTGATGATCCTTTTCATAATTTGACAGAGACAGCAGGTGAGGGAGATGGGGCGGTCAGTGCTCTTCCTTCCCCAGTTTGGGAATAGGGGTGATGATAGCTGTCCTCCAGATAGGGGGAAAGGAGTGTGAGGACCAAATTTCAGGAACTGGTAGGAGATGTTATCTGGGCCCTTGGAGGTGTAGCCAGCATCGTGGATGGCTTGCTTTAATTCAGATAGGGTGAGAGGGGTGTTGTAGCTCTTGGTGTTGTCGGAGGGAAAGGTAATACTCCGGGTTTGGTCGCGAGCTTTTTTGGCTTTGAAAGCATTGGAGTAGTTGGCCGAGGACGAGATGTTGCTGAAAGAGGCAGCGAGGCAGTGAGCAATATACCTTCCACCTAAAATCAAGGAGGAGGTTGGGGGAACAGATAGACAGCTTAATACAGGTGAGGGAGCCTGTGGAAGGGTGAAGGTAGGTCGGGAGTTAGTGTTGAGTAGGGGGAGGCTGTGCTGTTGCAGAGTGTTTTTGACGAGCTTGCCTCTGGGGGTGGTGGTATTAGAGTCCCACAGGGCGTTGTGGGCATTGAAGTCACCAAGAAGAATTAAAGGGGAGGGGAGCTGAACGTTGGCATTGAGGGGAGATACATATTGCAAAGAGTGAAGAATTGTGGAGGGAGACAGAGATACAGATGGCCTGAAGGTCAGTGTTTACATGAAGAGGGCTGTGTGGGATATCATGTCTAAAGCGAATGGAGACACCCCACAGGCCCTGTCAGCATCCTAAGTCTGAGCTGAAGTGTAAAATCCATGATGACATTACGCCAACCTTGAGAATTGCAGTCCTCACAGCACAAAAAAGTCATCACTTTTAAATAATGGTGTTACGCTGCATTAATAAAGATAGTTAAGAATGAATGAATGAATATGTGTTACAAGTAGAAGAAACCAATTGTAGGGTTCACACTGTCAATAACTTACCAACATTGTCTTCACTTGGATCGGGAGATGCAACAGAACCTATAGAAGGAGAACAAAATTGTTTAAAAATTAGCTTGAAGCTTATTTACACTACTGGAGAATGAGATGGTGCAGGAGCACAAGTAAACAAAAGTTTGTAAGAATTCTCTACATTACTTGAAATTAGACCTAAAAGATCGCAACCTAACTTAGATCCAAATGCAGCAGTTCAGTTTCAAGAGATTCAAACTGGGTATTAAAACAATGACATGTATCTGTTTCTAACATTTCCATCCATGATACCGCTGTGACTTGTTTTTAGTGTGGACCCAAGAAATTTGCCAGGATGGGAAGTGGATGAACACCCTACTCTTTTCGAGAAGTGTTCAGAAAACCAGGCAGGGGGTGAAATTCCTACCATCGGGACTGACGGCTTTATGTCCACTCCAAAGGACGGCGAGCGCCATTCAACCATTGCCACTTAATTCTCTCAACAGCTGAATGAGAAGTAGGAGCTGCAGATGACATAGTGCCGCATTGATGCGTGGCGTATCTGTCTGCATTATAGCTGCATAAAATTGAGTGAGACTAAACTTAAGCGAGCCTCCAACCCGTGACATCCAGGATCTCGTATGTGTGCTCTACCAAACAACGAACCATTCTCATTCTTGTGTTTTCATACTTTTACTACAATGAATAGAGTAAAATTCAAGTGTGGGAAATACCGATTTAGACCCCAAATCTTGAGCATTTCCTATTTTTTTTCTTTCTGCAAACAAAGTGCAATATCTATTTTTTGCAGAATAAGGATGTTTCAGCTGACGTCATGAGGTCACATGAATTTGTTTACATCACCATTTTGTAGGACAAACATTGTCTTCTGCTGTAAACTTATATATGTTGGCATTATGTTATATAAGATTTTTTTTGTATGATAATTATTAATTATTAAATAATTATGACAAAATTAATTCATCTGGCAAGTTTATTTTAACCAGCACGTGTTGTTTATGCCCAGCGCATGTTGTATATGCCGAGCGCGTGTTGTATTAGTCAAATAACATATGACTGTATACTGTAGCCAAATGCATCGGCTGTACACAGTCAGAAGTCGTTGTGCAAATTATAACATGGAAAACGTTTGCATTGCCCAACATAATAGCGTAACCAAATATTGACGACGCACGGCTTAAAATAAGCCTTTCTCCAAAGAATTTGTGGCTGTTGCCTTTTGTAATTATAACTTACAAAATTTGTCTTACTATGTTAAAATAGCAGGAACATACTTAAAAAGACTTAATCTTAATGGGAACCTACGTTTTAAACCTCAATGGCTGTTGTAAATTGGTTAAAATAAGAAATTATTTCACAGATCCTTCTCCGCGATGGTTTACTGTACAAAGCGTTGTAGTGTCTGTACCTAATTAATCAAAAACACTGCGAACATCCAAGCGTCAAAAGAATCCGCGGGCAAATACCACTAAATCGAACAACTAGCTTGCATACCAATAATAACAAAGCTTGGATGGTGAAAGTATGAACGAGATCTGACAACAATATGTAACATATACCACATGGTGAATGTAAATGAGAATATTAGCCATATTGCTCACCGTTGTTCATGTACACAGGCGGGATTTGAGAGGAAAATTGGAAGGAAGGCCCCCCCCCCCCCATCCCCCCACACACACTGTTCCCGAAGTTATAAGACTATTTTCTGCATTTTAGCGTGATTTTGTTCCCCCAAACTTTTGATTTTGCCCCACTTTCGATAGGAAACTCCCGCCCACTTTTCATGTTGGTATGCGTCATGAGGCTGAATTGGTCCAAGGTAAGGAGTATGGCAATTACTGAGCCAAAATATATGAATTTTGTTTTAACGAAATATTTTGTTACAGGTCTACAATTTAATTGACAAAACAGTTATCGTCTTAATTTCGTTTTTTTTTTTAAATAAAAATCCCCCCCCACCACCCAGTAGATAGAATTTCTGAGCCCAAGCAGTATTCATTTTAAAAAGAACTTTTGTAATATTTGTTTAAAAGTATCTGCAAATTCCGCTACAAATTCTCGCACCTTTGACAGTAATTGAGGTGACTTTAATTTTGAACAGGAGAACTTTATTCATTTGTGTGTAGGGCACCGTTCCTCTGCCCTCCCCGTTCCTACACTTATGTATTGAGCATCACGACATGGGCATGAAATTCATTAAAACAAATATGCAATAACTGCTTGAAGAACTTTATTGACTAAGCTAGACTTTCTTTTAGCTGTATAGGCCTAAATTCTTTTCCCAAATATTTTTTTACCGTTTTGCCACATATACTTTATTTCGCTTAAATGATATTTTATTGCATATCAAACATGCTCCTCCATCGCAATATGTGATATAAACTTTTTCTCGCGCTGGTGACTTGTTGTCTCTCGAGGAAGATTGTAAGTGCGCATATCTGAAAACTAACACTCGCCAGCGTAATCTGGCTTGAGCTGTGCGTTACTTTTGTATGCCCGTCACGAGTCAGACGGACAAAGTTGTCAAGGTAAACGATTAGCTCCAAAAATCATTCAATTTCATTCCTTTTTGTTGTATATAAGGAGATAAAAATGTATTTAGTAAGTTTACAATATAATTGTCATCAAATTGGTGGCTCGTCAGTACTATTTTTAACAGTTTTACCATCATAATTTGTAAAAGTGTTGGAGGTATGATAGGTCAAAATGAAATTCCCGATGGAAGTTTGTGTTGAGTTGTCTTACTCAGTATTGCAAGTAGTGTGTAGCATGTACAGTAGGGCATACTAATTGAGATGTTTATCTCACTAGTGTTGTATATGCCCAGTGCGTGTTTTACATGCCTAGCGCATGTTTTGCATGCCCAGTGTGTGTTTCATCACCAGCACGTGCTAGCGTGTGTTTAGTAGGACCGAGTCTGTTTGTTTTACGTGTGATGTGACTGAGCTGTGTGAAGAATAGACGCCTGAAACGCGCAATCGCTTTTCCCTGCAAAATGAATGCAAGTTGAATTAGAGTCACGTGACGGAATCCCTCTAAAGGGGTGATGATTATTAATAGAAATAATAAAGCTGCAAATCTATAGTTGATGGAAAAAGGAATTTAGCACCTGGACTATTTAATGACCAAATATGGTGCAACAAAACAAAGAATTACCACAATCACTATTGGCTTGAGATGTGTCCATCCTGACGTCTTGGGTTTCACTGTCTTCACTTATGTAGCCCGGTGAAGCTGTGTCTACAGGAGATGACGGAAAAAAGAATGGTGAATTGCTGAGAATTCAACTGATCTTATAGCATTACAGTGTACATGAGAAAACAAAATGCTTTAGCGGAGAAAACGAAATGCTTTAAGCTACAAAATTGTGGTAAATGAGTATAATGAAATACTGTATTGATAAACACAAACCGCTTAAAAGAACCTTCCATGGACTTGATTGAACTCTTCCAGAAATTTGAACTTTGTAGCAATCACTTTAACTATTAACTTTTTATAACAACATTTCTGAAAAGGGTTTTCCGGTCACCATTCACCTCTAACAACCTTAATATCAACATCACAAGCAGGAAAAGAACAACTTTCACAACAAAAAGAAGAAAATTACATTCCATCAAAAGGAAGCAATAACAATGACAGAAACACAATATCCATGACCCTTTCGCATGGAGGAAATCCATATCCCAAACATGGATTTCCTGAGACTTCTGTAATTCATTCAACTATGTTGGTTTGAAACATTCATGTTCTGTTCATGTTTTACAGGTCACACTGAAAGTATAATTGTACTGCAGAACTTCTAAAACCCCTAGTTGGTACAATGTGTAGTGAAATGATAACTATTTGCCTCGTACATTCTGTGGCTGTTTGCTTTTCAATATGATTGGAATGCACAATAACGGACAAATTTTGCTTTAAGGATAATCAAAATGCCTCTAAACTTATCAAGTTACTAAAATGGATATTTTATACGTCTAAACTTTTAAAGAGAAAATCTCCTTACAAGAAAATTGCTTGACCTGCACTAATAAATGTTGATCATACTAGCAAGGACACTTCCGTTGCATTCATTAATTGGCTTGTTGGTGCTTGGTCGGTGATTGTGTAAACATTTCGACCAATCAGAAACATTGTATTGTATTTCTGATCTCCAAGTTAGCACGATATCTGGCCTTTAAAATTCTGTAAGTGTGTCTTAACTATTAATAGTAATCTATTATGTAAATTACCATTTGAACTCTTATTAAAAACTTCTACATTTAAATTGGAATTCAATAATTGGAACTGAAACTATAGTAGGGCCTACATAATTCACTACCTTCAGAATTATTTCTTTCTTAACTTATTTTCTTGTTTTGAAATTCTCTTTTAAGGAATAAAAAACAAATCAAACATTAAACCATAATCTATTTTATGATCTATTTTTGCTGATCTTTTCTAGAATTCAATTTTTTCACTTACCTTTTTACTGTAGGTAGCTAACCCCCTGACAGGCATGTACAGGCAACTAATACATCTTCAACCAACTTTTTTAATGACAACGGACTGTCACACCCAAAATTAAGAACAATGCATAAAAACAAGTAATAAGTCATCTTAACACAAGGCACCCACCACATCAGCATCCATGCCATCTTTACCACACAAACAGGCCCCTAGTTTCAATTTTTCAAAAAGGTGCTCCACCTACCTGTCATTGCCTCCAACCTGCCCCTTTTCATGCACTCTACATTTTGTTCACAAAAACATACTTTTGAGAACTATCTTGCCTTATTTTCATTCCATTTATAGTTCCTTATAAAAAGATGCAGGGACACTACTTGTTGTATTGATAACTCCGTTACTTATATTTCAAGAACCTTCAAACCTGCCCTCAAAGTACCCTTGATGCCTTTATATAAATGCCCCTTTTTGGTCAGTGACACCCTGCCCCTTTCTGGATCAAGTTAGAAGTTTTAGACTAGATCAAGCTACAGGTTTGAGACTGGATCAAGCTACAGGTTTGAGACTGGATCAAGCTACAGGTTTGAGACTGGATCAAGCTACAGGTTTGAGACTGGATCAAGCTACAGGTTTGAGACTGGATCAAGCTACAGGTTTGAGACTGGATCAAGCTACAGATTTGAGACTGGATCAAGCTACAGGTTTGAGACTGGATCAAGCTACAGGTTTGAGACTGGATCAAGCTACAGGTTTGAGACTGGATCAAGCTACAGGTTTGAGACTGGATCAAGCTACAGGTTTGAGACTGGATCAAGCTACAGGTTTGAGACTGATCAAGCTACAGGTTTGAGACTGGATCAAGCTACAGGTTTGAGACTGGATCAAGCTACAGGTTTGAGACTGGATCAAGCTACAGGTTTGAGACTGGATGAAGCTACAGGTTTGAGACTGGATGAAGCTACAGGTTTGAGACTGGATGAGACAGGTTTGAGACTGGATGAAGCTACAGGTTTGAGACTGGATGAAGCTACAGGTTTGAGACTGAATCAAGGTACAGGTTTGAGACTGAATCAAGCTACAGGTTAGAGACTAAATCAAGCTACAGGTTAGAGACTGGATCAAGCTACAGGTTTTAGACTGGATCAAGCTACAGGTTTTAGACTGGATCAAGCTACAGGTTTGAGACTGGATGAAGCTACAGGTTTAAAACTGGATGAAGCTACAGGTTTGAGACTGGATGAAGCTACAGGTTTGAGACTGGATCAAGCTACAGGTTTGAGACTGGATCAAGCTACAGGTTTGAGACTGGATCAAGCTACAGGTTTGAGACTGGATCAAGCTACAGGTTTGAGACTGGATCAAGCTACAGGTTTGAGACTGGATCAAGCTACAGGTTTGAGACTGGATCAAGCTACAGGTTTGAGACTGGATCAAGCTACAGGTTTGAGACTGGATCAAGCTACAGGTTTGAGACTGGATCAAGCTACAGGTTTGAGACTGGATCAAGCTACAGGTTTGAGACTGGATCAAGCTACAGGTTTGAGACTGGATCAAGCTACAGGTTTGAGACTGGATCAAGCTACAGGTTTGAGACTGGATCAAGCTACAGGTTTGAGACTGGATCAAGCTACAGGTTTGAGACTGGATCAAGCTACAGGTTTGAGACTGGATCAAGCTACAGGTTTGAGACTGGATCAAGCTACAGGTTTGAGACTGGATCAAGCTACAGGTTTGAGACTGGATCAAGCTACAGGTTTGAGACTGGATCAAGCTACAGGTTTGAGACTGGATCAAGCTACAGGTTTGAGACTGGATCAAGCTACAGGTTTGAGACTGGATCAAGCTACAGGTTTGAGACTGGATCAAGCTACAGCTTTGAGACTGGATCAAGCTACAGCTTTGAGACTGGATCAAGCTACAGCTTTGAGACTTAAGCTACAGGTTTGAGACTGGATCAGCATTCAGATAAAGACGTTCTTTTATCACACAACATATATTGCACTGTAACTACCAAGTTTACCTTGAGAATACTAAGTCAAACTCTTTTCATCTAAAATTGTGTTAAATATCTATGAATCCGTTCGCCTCCCAAACTCAAAAACTGAAACTTCCTTAAGTGCAGTATATACAAAGTAAAAACAGGAACACTAGGGTCAAATAAAATATATACCCAACTTCCTGAATATACGAGTTATAACACTTTCACATCCTAAAAGTATTTCATTAAGTCAGTTTAATTGGCCTTGCACCTGACAGAGCACTTTGAAAGTTGAAAGGGACAGTATGACAGGATTTACTCTCAGGCCCATGATGCAATTGCTCACTTAGTTCAACATGTTTCCATGGCAGGCTGATTTTTTTCAGACAGCACGTGATCTTACAAACAAAAAAATTCAGACAATTGCAAACAGTGTTTTTTTTGATATTCTCAGGGTTTTTAGAGGTGGAAATTCTAAATAACTAAACCAACCTTAAGTTGTATTTTAACTCACAGCTATAAGAAAATAACATTTTTTTTTTTTTTTTTAAACCTGATTTTTATTATCAATTGAATTCAGTCTCATCCCAGTAACATGTAATATACAGTATATTAAATATAATCCCAATACAATTTTAAAACCTTACTGTACTTGTGT
The DNA here is from genome assembly GCA_020152595.1 of Chiridota heheva. Taxonomy (NCBI): domain Eukaryota; kingdom Metazoa; phylum Echinodermata; class Holothuroidea; order Apodida; family Chiridotidae; genus Chiridota; species Chiridota heheva. The sequence continues at coordinate 1,141,705 of JAIGNY010001128.1, forward strand.
TTAATATTTGTGGGTACAAGTTATAAAAACATCTTTCAAAAGGTTTTTGCCAAAATCAATATAGAATCAAAAGATTATAGAATCACTTAATAAAATTTTCATAGAACATAAAATATTCAATATGACTTATAGGGTTGCCAACCAGACAGTATGAAAAGGCAAAACAAGTTGTACAAAGAGTAACAAGGTAATTTTTTTTTTTTTTTTTTTTGGGGGGAGGGGTGTCCGTGGTCTTCTGTGAGCATTTGATTGAATTACGATTTACACCAACTATGAGGGACTCTATTCTGTGATTATAAAGCCTATGAGGGGAGCCTTGCTAAACATGGGCCCAACTCACACCACAAATTGGGGAAAATAAAGGCATCTATGCATATTTTGCAAAATTTAACCTTAGAAATACATTCCTGTCACACAAGTATAAAATAACAATATTGTAATAATAGTAATACAATTCTTATAAATATTACAAAACACCTCAATGCACTCAAAGCAGCCAAAAACCATACAAAAGCCCATGGGAACCCCGAATTGTCTTCTTCCCTAGTAGTGATAATCTTTTCTATTTCAGTATTGAATGAAATCAAATTGTTATTTACAAATTCTCAGCTGAATAAACATATAAATAATGTCAATTGAAAATCTTGTTGATAAACATTTCATGAAAAATTTCAAAAAATGTGCAAAATATCATGTCATCTGTTCATTGTTGCTATGGAGTTTTAGACAAAACAATAATACTACAATTCATGTTCTACATCAATGCTGATTTTTAGTGTGGTTTTGCAATCAGATGGTGAAAGAACTCTTCAACTTGTATGAATTTGTCAACAAAGTGTATAATATGCTATGAGAGCATGTTTCAACAGCATTTAAGCTTACTCTAACTGTCAGTATTTTCTCAAACATGCATATAAATGTTACAAACTAATATGCACGAAAAATCTTCAACAATGAGAAATCTAAGTAGCAGAAATGAAGAAAAAAAATTGACAGAGATTTGGCTCTTGATAAAAAGTTACAATTGTACAACACTACAAAATTGCCTTGCAGTATAAAGTTTCAAGCATACTTCACTTGGCTACTTCTTTTACATTGAATTGTCATTCACTTTTTCTCCAAGAAGTTACATCTTTATGATTTTGTGCAATGGTGAATGCAAAGACCTTTAAATTTCTTGAAAGACTTAAGTTTCTGAGATGGGGTTGATAACAATTTGTAAAAAAGTGTGTGCTACACTTAGACTTAATGACACCAAAACATCAGGGCTTTTGATCATTTTGTCCATTGATCATTAATGTGGGGATTGGTGGGTCTGTGCATGTTCCTTCACCATCCGTAAAAAATGTAGGTATGTTTGACTCTTGTATGAATATGAATTCCCAGATCTCTGCAATCTGTCGTACTATTAATTTTCATTTGCGTAAATATTTATAGAATCCGGCAGTATAATGATCAGAATACATCTCATGCGGTATGATATCTCATCCTTTCTCGGCTGGATTATGGCAACTCCCCGTTTGGTGGTATATCATATGAAAACCTTCAATGTATGCAAAGACTTCAAAATCATACAGCGCGCCTAATTTTTTGTGTTGATAAATGTACCAGCGCTTCCCCCTTTTGAGTTTTCTTCAATGGTTGCCCATCCAGTAGAGAATCGATTTCATGATCTTATTGCATGTGTGCAACTGCATTCGAAACAAATGCACCTTTATACCTTCAAGATTTGCTGCCTGTTTATGAGCCTGGACGCATTGGTCTAAGATCTAACCAGGACGTCACTCGCCTTGTGGTGCCAAGAACTAATCGTGTCAGTGGGGACTGCGCCTTTTCTATCTTGGGTCCACATTTGTGGAATAAACTACCTATTGCAATCTGCCAGGCTCAAACTGTTTATACTTTTAAAAAGGCCCTCAAGACTCATCTTTTTCCCATTGAATAATTTTTATGCTGTGTATATTGTGTATTTATTTTCTTGTTTTATCATCTTGTTTGGGGATTTATACCAATTTTATTATGTTTGTATACTATACTGTATCATCAATTTAATTGCAAAGCACCTTGATTCACAGGAGAGGCACTATATAAAAAAGTGCAATAAAAATAATAATAATACAAAAGTAAGATGTACACCATGATCTTTATCAAATGAATAAAATCCCCATCAGAGTCAGATACTCCCTCCCACGACTATGTAGTAGAGGATCAAAACCAAATGCATTTCAAAGACAATAAGAAGTAGAATTTCACCATGCAGTAGAGTGCATACCTCTGCCCCTTGGCAATTACAACATGCCTGATATATTTTCTAGTTCATCCCCATACCCAATACAACGTAGGCCCACCAAGTGTCATCCCCAAAGAGTCTCTTTATCACTGTTGATCTGTATTGACCACTTGCATCTGAATACTTCAGGGTCATCTACCATCTGACTGATTTATTCCCAAGTCCAAATCATTGTTTTCAGTTTTATTCAGGCTAAGCATTCATTGGTTGAGTCATTTCAGGCAAGATTCACATTCTATCATTTTCCATTCATGACAGAAACCAATTGTTTTGATTTTCTTTGATACCAGAAATCATTTAATTTGATTTTCTTTTAGTCAAAAGGAAAATGATTGTTTGGATTCCCTTTCAGGGCATGAATTCATTGTTCAGCACATTCCATTGGAAAGTTTTAACTAAGTCTTGACAGATCTCAACCAAAAATTTCCCTATCCCTCCATCAGGGTTGGAAAAAAAAGTCACTTACTCGCCAAACTTGGGAAGGCTTAATTAAGCGTGGTGAGTACCACAATTGGTATTTGCTCACCAATGGTGAGCAGGGAAGTGTTTTTCCCAACCCTGCCCTCCTTGTTTGCCCTCCCCATTTCAATGTCCCATGAAATCACTTCTCCCTTAAGCAGTAACAAAACCACACAGAAAATTTAATCAAAATCCAATCATCAGTTTTTGAGATAAGTTGATGACAAACAGAGGCAAAAACATAACCTACAGTAAACATTCAAACCAAAAATGTGCACTACTTCTTGATATTTAGGCTTGAAAATAAAAACAATCAGTTAAATGGACAATTTTGATGTGACTTCACTAATACAGTGTAAAGATGATTTCAATCATTCCAAAAGCAATACTAAAAATATGCTTCCTCACAGTGGAAATCTACTTCAAGGAGTGAAACCAGAAACAGGTCCTCATAGTATTGTGCAGTCTCTCTCTCTCATTCATTGCCATTATATTAAAAATTGGTTTCTTCATAACAAGAAATGGTTTCCGCAAAGTATTTCACCCAGATCCAGAACCATTCTGTACATTCTAATAAAATATCCTGAACTTTGCTACCTGGCAGCCCTTTAGTATTTCTCCTAATTTGTATTAATTTCAAATTTTCAATTTTGTGTTTTAATTAAGGTTTATATTGTACATTAATAATAATAATACATTTTTTATATAGCGCATTATACCAAACGGTCTCAATGCGCTTTACATAAACAAATATAACATGAGAAAACCTTTAGATACAAACAGTAAGAGAACAATAAACCATACTAAAAAAGATACAAGCAGGATAAAGTACAAGGTCCAATGAAGGGGAACTCATGAAAAGGTGTGTTTTCAATACACTCTTAAAAATATCTAAAGTAGGGGCATTTCTGATGTAGATTAGGAGAATGTTCCAGAGTTTGGGGGCTGCAAATTGAAAAGAACGTTCACCGTAAGTCTTGGTGTTAATTTTTGGCTGCTTTAGGAGAATAGCACTGTTAGATCTAAGTGAGCGAGTTGGTAATTGTAACGTGATTAAGTTGGAAATATAATTTGGAGCAAGACCATGGATGGCTTTGTATGTGAGGGTGAGAAGCTTGTAGTTTATTCTTTCACATATAGGAAGCCAATGAAGTTGGTGGAGGATGGGTTTAATGTGAGATTTCTTACTTGTGAGAGTAACTAATTTGGCAGCAGTGTTTTGAATGCGCTGAAGCTTTGAGATTTGTTGAGAAGGAAGTCCAAATAAGATACTGTTGCAACAATCAAGTCTGGATGATACAAATGCGTTAAAAAGTGTCTCAGTCGACTTTTGATCAAGAAATTTACGAATTTGGCTGATTTTTCTGATGGCAAGTGAGGCAGAGCGGCAGATATTATTTACATGTGGCAACAGTGTAAGCTTATCACCAAAAATAACACCCAGGTCTTTAACACAGGAAACAGGAGATATACATGAATTACCAATCATAACAGAGGAAACTGGAGTAGTGCTTAGAAAACGTGACAAAATATGAATTACTTCAGTTTTACTATCATTAAGAATTAGTTTGTTGTCTGCACACCATGTTTTGATTTCCTCTACACACGATTCAAGTTTTGCAATACTCTGGTCTTTTTCGTTTCTATTCATTGACACATAAACCTGTGTATCATCTGCATAAATCATCCCATGCAGGCCATGAGATGTGATAATGCTTTCCATTGGCCTTACCCCTGATAACTACCTACTGGGTGTAGAGGTGTTCCTGCTGTATGAACAATGTTTGAACAGTTTGTAAGGTCTTCTGACTCCTGAGCTTCTGCTGTACATTTGATCAACAACTGATGTCAACCAATTATGTCAACCAGTGGTGTATTCATTGGGGTTCAGGAAGAAACCACACCCTCCCTCTCCCGACGAAATTCCATAAGTAAAATGAAGGTAGCGGGATATATGAGTATACAATATGATAAATATATTCGGCAATAACCTGTAAAAAATGAATATATCGTCCAAATTTGAAGATGACCTTTTAAATATCACCCCAACTTGGTGATGACTTTTCCCCCCAAGTGAATTTTCGTAAGAATATTTCAAAACTTTCCCTCCTGGCACCAGAAGCTGAATACGCCAGTAAAGTAAATCAATTCCGTTAACCACTTACCTCTCCTTAACATGCAACAGAGCTATCAATTATCAATAGGATATCTCAAAATCTGAGATGTATCATTCCATAATACTACTTATTGATCAAATGCTAGTTATATTTACCCAATTAATTATTCTTCTCTCAAAATAAAAATTTGAGTACAAACCACAACAATCATCATCACCACAAAAACATAAAAAGAACTGAAGAGTTTACCTTGCTGAAGTATATTTTGTGGCTCAAGGGAGGACACGAAATTGACATTTTCAGGCACAGTGGCACGAGCAGAGCTATGAGAAGGCAGGAGTGATGACTGGTTGTCTGTGTTGTTGACGTTTATACTCGACTCCCCTAGACGAGGAACCATGACAGGTGGCAATACTGGAATAAAATGACACAATACGGTACATTAGTTTTCATTTTATTATCATTTTTATTATTATCTTACAGTATACTTGGTACAGACAAACAAAGTGATAACTTAAAGAATTTAAAATTCACTTTTCATTAATTTTAATCCAAAGTGTGCCTCTCCTACCATCAATTTTTTGCATGATCTAAGGTTGTAGACCTTATAAAGGAATATAATATATTCAATTCAACAGATTTGTTTCATTACATTATATCAAAAAACCAGAAAACCAAAGGTTTTGAGCTTCCAACACAGAATATGAATTTAAGATTGAAATATTTTATAATAAATGTGATCACACAATAAGCTCAATGTTACAATAACAACCAAATAACTTGTAGTTATCACAGGAATGGAATTTCACAATCAAATAAATTCAACCATTTTTATACTATTAACATGTATACACTTAAACAACATAATCATTTCAAATATTAAACAAAACAGACATGTGGTTGTTAAAATATGAGCATTTTAACATAACGCCCCGCCTACTCATTAATATGCATGAAATCACTACCAAAAACAATAGAAAACATCTGCGGACCATGGGCTATTGTGTACCACATATGAACTGAACTCCATGTATAGTTCTTTAGATACTGTATGTACAAGTTCTTTTCAACAAAATCATGTTAAATTCAACATTTTTGTACCATGAACATGTAGACACTAGCTAACAACATGAATACACTAAATATGAAACAAAACAAACATGTGGTAACTAAAATATGAACATCTTAAGATTTTAACATTAAACCCCGCCTTTTCATTAATATGCATGACATTGCCACCAAAAACAATAATAGGGCTCATCTGCGGACCATGGGCTATTCCTGTACCACATATGAACTGAATTCCATGTATAGTTCTTGAGATACTGTATGTACAAGCCCTTTTCAACAAAACCATATTAAGCCCTACCCATGCACTATGCATATTAATAAAATTCAACATTTTTGTACCATGAACATGTAGCCACTAGCTAACAACATAAATACACTAAATATGAAACAAAACAGACATGTGGTTATTAAAAGATAAACATTTAACATTAAGCCCTGCCTACTCATTAATATGCATAACATCAACACCAAAAACAATAGGGCACATCTACGGACCATGTTATACCTGTGTACCACATATGACATGAATCCAGTGTATGATTCTTGAGATATCATGTTTATGAGCTAGTGTCACACACATACAGTACACACACCCATACACACACACACCATCATGACCGCATACATGTAGGTTCCTGATGCTGATCGCATCGAACCAAAAATGAAAGTACCTACAAAAAGATTACAAGATCTTATTTTATTACGATTCAAAAACATAATTTTAGAGTCAAAACTTTGAAGATCTAATGGCGGATATTTCTTTAATGGATAAGTTATAAGTGCATCCGAAGCAAGAAAAAAACTTTGGAACAGTTTTTTTAAGCCTAGCAGGTAATTGTAAAAAATATTGTTATCAACGTATTATGGGCCCCTGCTCTAATTTTTTTGACTGATAACCTCATTTATTTTATTAAATTGAAGACTTAATTTGTTGCATTATTTGCTTATTTTGCATCTGACGCTGAAGATAGTTTTTGTGCAGTGGTTCTTGTGGGGCTAGTATAAAACCAGTTCACACAATGTACTGTAGTTCAAATAGCACACTTTACGCGACCCCGGAACATGGGCGCTTATTAGGAAGAAACTGTAGGCCTAAAAAGTGGCACAATTATATTTTCATAAGCACCCCAGGTGCTTATTACATCGAATACGTAATGTGTGTGTATATATATATATATATATTTATATATATATATATATATATATATATACATATATATATACATATATATTTATTATTACTGTATTGAAACATTATTTTTTGCTGTGACGAATGGAGTAAACAAAGTAATCCATATTATGTATTTCTTCCCACCTTCTAAGCAAACAATATCTTTATAATAATTCATTTTGTATTTTATACCTTTGAAATCTAATTCAGACAGTGTTCCATGCTGAAAAGTGTGTGTCGACAATTGACCAATCAGATACTGGGAATCATTAAGCAGGCAGAGTGTGGTGCTAAGCCGTTAAAAAAATTGACTAATTACACAGAATTATCAACAAACCAATCAGCAGTTCATGATAAATTATTGAACAATTTGAATGAATGTATAATTTCCATTTCAAATTGTTGTACAATATTTACAGTATTTAAGCTTCTCATGAAAGTTCTCGCAATAAGGAAGAGTTCCGGTCACTCTCACAGATGGCAAGAAATTAACTCTAATCTGGGAAGTATCATAAGACCCAGTGTTCACACTAAGGTTGAAAATTTGGGGGATTTTCCCCCTTGTGTAATTTTTGGGGGGATTTGGAGAAAAAGCGGGGAAATTCTTTTTGGGAGAAATAACAGAAATACCAAAAGAGACCTAAGGAATACCACCGGAAATGCCAAAAATGCCAAACTATGGCTGGGAAATACCAAACTATGGCTGGGAAATACCAAACTATGGCTGGGAAATACCAAACTATGGCTGGAAATACCAAACTATGGCTGGAAAATACCAAACTATGGCTGGAAAATACCAAACTATGGCTGGGAAATACCAAACTATGGCTGGGAAATACCAACATATGGCTGGAAAATTTGGCGTTTGAGATGGTATTTTGCCATTTTATTGATTTTTTTGTTGTAGGAATTTTCCCATATAGATTTATTTTTAGCGAGAAATTCATATGTGCAGAAATCCCACAATCCCTCACCTTGATGTGAACACTGATAAGACCTTTCTTGTTGTAACTGACTGCCAATAGTATTCAATTCTACATCATTGATGTCTTTGAGTTGTGAGGGCAATGACATCATTCCATAGCAATCAGTATCTTACATTTACAGTATAATCTTGTATTTGAAAAAGAAGGAATGTTTGCAAAATTATGTATCAATTGCAACAAAAAACTTCCAACTAAATAATAAAAGCAATGGAGTTTACAAATGAACACTGTATTACTGCAATTTATAATATTTTGTATGCCACACATTGCCTTGCTCATTGTAGACCTACTACTCCTTATTGTCACAAACCATCTAATTGCCAGAAAGTCCTATTACATATGTCACTTTACATCTACAGTACAAAGCTTGGGCAGCATACCGGTACTCACGTAAGTAACTGTACCAAAGTACTGGTACTCACGAATAGCGGAAGTAGAAAAGATTGTTACTACTACTAGTACTGCCAGAAAGTACCATTGACAACTCTGAAATATGAATACTATTAACCCTAATCATGCGTTTTCAATACCTAATTCATATAAATCACATTCACATTATCACATATTTACCTCGCAAGAGGCTTGTATTAATCCATTTATCAAAACACCACAGATAAAAACCCTCCGTAATTATTCCCAAAGCTGCTAACAATCTCACACATACATAATCAAATTATTGGCTATTCGTATAGAAGTTACATTCCATAGTGAGCTTTCACCTTTCTTTAATATCTTCCTCCTTTCCAGAAGGATCTCTTGCTCTTTCTTCTTTTTTTGCAGGTGTTGTTCCCAAATCAAACGTAACACAATTATCAATTAAAACGGATTACAAATGAATACCAGAAAATTTGTGCTCTATTTGTGCATTTTTTTTTTTTAAAGGCCCAAAAATAAAAGAACGGACCTTTGAAAATCCCATCTTGCATGAACCTCACTCATACTCAACAAGTCTGAATTTCCTATTATGCGCAGATATAAAATTAGTAATCCGTACATTTTAAGAAATTGGGATTCCCCATCAACAGCTAAAGCTGCAGTAAGCTTATGCTGCAGACCGTACCTGGGCCTACGCAAATTACGTACAGTGCAATCTGGCAACCTGTCACAAAAAAGTTTTTCTCAACGAAACTTATTCTAGTCATGCCCATTTTAGTGTACATCACGTAACATTGTGTTGTACATTGCATTATTAAGCCTTGACCATTCATGTGCACATGTCTGCATGTTCAGAGGTTGCAAAATTTGGCATATCTAATCGATTGCGGAAGTTTTCAAACTTAAACTTGCAGTTCTACACAGTCCTTGCAGTCATTTTCGAGGCAATTTTGCTGTAACAAAATGAAGATGGAACTCCCATTGTTACCAATTATTATTGACTGGAGATATTTATAAAGTATTTTGAAAGGTATTTCATGCCGTGTGAATCATTAAACTTGGGCCTAGGACCTAGTGTTAGAACTAGTGTATACATGTACATCATAAGTTCCAAGTTAGTTCATGAATGACCAAGTGATAACTAACATGTGTGCTTGCCAAATACTAATATTTACTTGAATTTGTTTATATTAAGTTGTTTTTAGTATGAAATATTAAGAAAAGAAGACAAAAAACATGATTTTTTGACAATTATTCACTTAATGTTTCTTTCAAAAAACTGGGAAAGATAGGTGTTTTTTTCAAGTTTTAATCAATCCCAATAAAGGAGGTACAGTAATGATAGATATTTCCCTTCCCGATACATCCTGCCGTTACTTTATGAACATGCCCAGAGGAAAATATTTTTCCCGTGAATAGATCATTTTTAATGTTATCAGTGTATTAGTGTGTGTCTAATAATGTTACATGTTATTGTGATACTACAGCTAATATGCCAGCTTTTTTTACCTTTTTATGCACGTAATAAAAACCGGTAATATAAATAGTACCGGTACTGTCTTAACGAAAGTACCAGTACTGAATGTTCATGGTACCACCCAAGCCTATACAGAACATGTATGAGGAATTCCCCCACATAAGTACAATCCACTCTTAAAGACTGGGTGGTGCAGTGGCTCAGTGGTACAGAAGTCATGGTCATGCGCACACTCTTATAACCCAACTGCTGATTGGTCAACATATCAATTTTAGACAACAGTCAGTGTGAAATTGTCTATTTGCACTTGTTAATGGAGATCCAAATAGAAATATTAAAGCTTAAGTATCTACAGATCTTAACAAAAATAAAAATAAAATGTTCAATGAGTTCAAGGCAAACTATGATAGGTCATGACCACACTAACCTGGAGTCTGAATCCTGGAATAGTGATATGGGTTGACGCAAACCTCTTCTTTTTTATGTTGGAAGGCAAATTCACAGCTCTCTATTGGTTTTAATTCATGATGACTTTGAAGGTCTGGCCATCTCCACAAGCGGCAGTAGATGACATGTGGAAGTCCCTTTTTAAGAGATATTTGAAGTCTTCCATCAAGGGATCTGATGCAGTTTCAAACAGAGAAATTGTTTCCATAATGATCACTCCAAATACCACAAGCAATTACAAACATCAAGGTCCTACTTTCTTGTTTTTCTTCCAATAAAAAAACACTTGGCAACAATCTTTAATTCACATAATATTCATTCTAAGGACCAAATATATTGCTCCACCACAAACATGTATTATGCAGTCTCAAGTGTAATGTACAGGTGTTAAATTACGGAATTTTCTACCCATTACGATTAGAAATTCATTATCACTGTATACATTTAAAAATAAAATAAAAACCCACTTCTTAAATAATACGTCCAATTAGATTGATATCCTTTCCATATATGCTATCTGTTTCTGTATATGTAAATTAATGTATGTTTTTCTTTCCTTTTGGGGGAAGGGGAGGGGAAAGTAATATAACACAGGAGGTGTGCAGGGAGGTGTACCTTGGTAGATGTACCTTGGGGTGTGAGGTGTACTGGACAGATGCATGGGGGTGGGGGAATAGGAAAGATTAATTAGTTTTGGTCCTTTTATCTTCTTTGCTTGTTTGTTTGTTTGATGAGGGCTTAACAGCAACACGACAGTGGGGGTCAAATTGTGCCAGAGAGGTTAGATCATTCTAGAGGTAGGAAGAAAAGAAAATAGAGGGAGACTGAGAGAAACACCTGGACTTAAAGCCAGGAAGCTGGGACTGAGAGAGGAAGTTTATCTTCTTTCAGTTAGTTACATTATCACATGTTTATAGCTATTGAACGTGTACTCATGTTTCATATAAAAAAAACTTCTTGCCATGATTTATGTATATACTGTTGTAAACTGATTTGAAGATAAAAAATGAATCAAATAAAATTAAGCTAGGCAAGGGAAGATTTGGTCAAATCCTAGCTGATTTAAATTTGAAGCTAAAACAGATTCAAATCTAAACTTGAGGCTAAAATTTATGTGACTCTTGTTTTAAAACGGGGCAAAATATTATCAAATAAGTCTTTAATGCTTTAGCATGGTGGGTTCAAAATTTGTACACCTACTGCCCAGGCTCTAATAAAACAAATGCCAATGTGGGCAAGAAATTTGTTAGTGTACCATATACAAATTTACTGATATCAACTAACCCACGCACTGCAATTGTATTTTATTTTGTAAAGCTTTAGTCACTCACTTTCTTGTCAGTAGTGGCTACAACATCATGAAAATGTCAGTGCTTTCATAACTTTGTATAAGTTTAAAATGGAGTGGCCCAAAGTTTGTGTATGGAGTTGGAATTAATTATGAAATTTCCATGGTTCTGAATAAAGGTGTCAAAAATCTTCCCATAAAATATCGTGACAGAAATAATATCAATGTAGGCCTAGTAAATACATTTTATATGCTTCCTTCTTTCGCAATTTAATGTACTTTTCATCGTACAATTACCTGGGGGATGCTTATAGAGCACATATCTACCACAAAGGCTATATAGGCCCTACTGTTGTTTCCTCAAAAAATCTATAACAAAAAAATAATAAAAAATATGAATTTCTTGCTTCCCATGACTCCTTGATTTTCCCGCAGTTATAACCATATAATTATAATCCCGAGTCATAGATTTTTTCCAGCTCCGTTTGTGCACCTGTTTTGCAGTGTTAAAAACATTGCACTTGTTCATTAATAATATCTGTAGTGATCAACTAAAAATACATACGATTGTTTGATTTACTTGAGGTATTGTGCTATTTCATGAGATAAAGGCAGTGACTGAACTACAGGGATGCACAATCTTCAGGCCACTTACTAAAGTGTGTTTTACCACAGATATACTGGTATTTTTTTCAAAGTTTTTAAGTTGGGGATGAATTGTAACCAGATGTTACTAGCCTACTTGATAGCCTAATAAATTCCATACTTTGTTCTCTTTATTTAAATCAGTGAATGGTAATAATGAAAATAAGAATAGATGTAAATCTTATCATATGCATATTTTCTATTATTGCGAGTAAATAACGTTTCATTTTATCGTAAATTTCCTTATGATTGGGTTAAATTCAATGAGATAAATGTTTATTTCAAACCATGTATGGGTTTCGCGAAATTGAAGTTAATATTAGGCGATTGGGTTGGGTTGAAAGAAAAGCGAGCACATTTGAAAAGGAAAATATAATTGATGAAGCGGACCTACCTTGGAATAGTGATACACTTTGTTTCGCCACTCTGTGTAGATATTGCTTTTTCTAATTCTTCAACTCCTCCGGTTGTTTTCTTCAATTTTTTAACTAAACTTTTGACTGCTTTTTCTGACCACCTATTGTCAGTGTCACTCTCACTAATGTTGTCTTTCATGAACCCTAACAAACGTTTCACTGCTGGCGGATTGTTCAAAGCGTTTTGTATCAAAGAGCTCATTTTGGAAACGATTTAATTGCTTCACTTTAAAAACTTTCAAATGGAAGGATTTCAAACCAACATTTCAGAATCGCTTTTATCGCATGTTAAATTTTTAGCGATTTCACGATACAATTTCACAGCATCTTCGTATGCACAATATGTCACACATCCAATGCACATTATTGCGCAGTGCAGTATACAGTGCAGTTTAGTAGTACAGTGCAGCACCACACTGCTCTGTAGCTAGCTGGCGAGTAAATGAAAATGAGTGAAAGTGTTGTTGCTTATCTGCTCAATCGACCAGTCAGCCAGTACTATACCTGACATAAGTGGTGCGCCGGGGGGCTCTCGATCTCTAATGTTGAAAATTATCGGTATGCAGCAATGCTTTCTGCCCATTCACCCTCCCCTAATGCGGCTCTCCTTCTCCGCTCCCCTAATGGAGCTCTCCTTTCCCCCTCTCCTAAAGGGGTTTTCCTTTTCCCCTCCCCTAACGGGGCTCTCCTTCTCCCCTCTCCTAACGGGGCTCTCCTTCTCCCCTCTCCTAACGGGTCTCTCCTTCTCTCCTCTCCTAACGGGGTTTTCCTTCTCCCCTCCCCTAACGGGGCTCTCCTTTTCCTCTCCCCTATCGGGGCTCTCCTTCTCCCCTCCCCTAACGGGGCTCTCCTTCTCCCCTCCCCTAACAGGGCTCTCCTTCTCCCCTTCCCTAACGGGGCTCTCCTTCTCCCCTCTCCTATCGGGGCTCTCCTTCTCCCCTCTCCTAAAGGGGTTTTCCTTCTCCCCTCCCCTAACGGGGCTCTCCTTTTCCCCTCCCCTATCGGGGCTCTCCTTCTCCCCTCCCCTAACGAGGCTCTCCTTCTCTCCTCCCCTAACAGGGCTCTCCTTCTCCCTCCCCTAACGGGGCTCTCCCTCCAAAACTGAATGAATCACGGGTGGGTGGGTGGACAGATGGGTAGACGTAAGTGCTTTTACAAAACACTTTATAACAAAATGTGTTTATTCACTATCATAAACAAACCTCAAAACCAAACTTAACTTGATAGAGTAGTTGGAGCCATGAACATATTGCAGTTAAAGGGGTGTATTTTAGCTACACTCAAACTTATCTGGAGAATAGATTTGTTCCATCACCTAAGAATCTTATCTAATTATAATGACTATACTTCAATTATCAAAATTGTAGCTAGGGATTCAGTCCTCCTCGAAAATAGTTAGGGAGTGGCCGATCCAAATTTGGAATTTTCTTGACATGATTACAGTTTGGCTTTTTTTTTCAGCTTAATTTTCCTTTTCCAAACTGATTTGTCTTTTTGCGATTGGGACGATCTACCAACCGTGGTAATTAAGTTAAACTGCTATCGAACTGCCAAAAAGTCTTTTGCACTAAAGGGCACCACTGAGGGCACCACTGAATGGCATCACTAAAGGGCATCACTAAAGGGCACCACTAAAGGGCATCACTAAAGGGCACCACTAAAGGGCATCACTAAAGGGCACACTAAAGGGCACCAATATAAAGGGCATCACTAAAGGGCACCACTAAATGGTACCACTAAAGGGCATCACTAAAGGGCACCAATATAAAAGGCATCACTAAAGGGCATCATTATAGGGCACCAATATAAAGGGCACCACTAAAGGGCATCACTAAAGGCACCACTAAAGGACATTACTAAAGGGCACCAATATAAAGGGCATCACTAAGGGGCACCACTAAAGGGCACCACTAAAGGGCACCAATATAAAGGGCACCAATATAAAGGGCACCACTAAATGGTACCACTAAAGGGAATCACTTAAGGGCATCACTAAAGGGCACCAATTTAAAAGAACCACTAAAGGGCACCACTAAAGGGCATCACTATAGGGCACCAATATAAATGGCACCACTAAACGGCATTAGTAAATGGAACAACTGAATGGCACTACTAAAGGGCACCACTGAGGGCACCACTGAGGGCACCACTAAAGAGCACAACTAAAGGCACCACTAAAGGGAGCAATAAAGGGCGCCACTAAAGAGCATTTCAAAAGGGCACCACTCATCAATTTTTTAGGGGTACAATCTAATTTCTTTGTTGTAAAAACAGACAAATGTTATCATTCGTAAAAGTTAAGATGAGAAGCATAATATCAATACGTGATCTATTAAAATTGTGGAACAGATGCAGACACTGATATATAGGCCGCCGGGAGAAAAAATGAAAAATAAAACTGAAAAACTTATGTTGTTTTATTTTGCTTTCCTCCTTAAAAAGGCCATAGGATTTAAAAACATGGAGGAATGAAACCCTTTCAAATCCATTCCCTGCAAAACAAAATTGTTCAGCAGTGTTTGACACTTCTATCAATTTCATTGACGTTTCTATAAATTAATGAATAACAGATAACAATCAATGAATTTTGTGAGTGGTAATAGATTTCAGATTTGCCCATGATCAGATGATGAAATGTAAATAACGAGATTTAATTGATTTTACTATAAAAAAAAACACCACTGGCATTTCAAATTAAAAAGAATAACAACTTTTCTCTTCACAGTCGTAAGAAACCTGGAACATTTGTGATTTTTTACGTTTTTTTTGTTGGGAATAGATTTCAAAAGAATGTATCTTGACAGTTTAATGACTGCAATAGTAACAACAATTTGAGGCTTTTCTTATATGTCCTAGCATCATTTGCCCATATTAGGGCTATTTCCAACATTTTAACAGTTTAAGAAGGTTCTACAAGAAATTTAACACTCTTTCTGATAAACTTGTTAATGGTTGAGGAGGATGGATGGTAATTTAACAGGCAAAAATTGAGATTTGATGGCCCAAGCAATCATGATGACACTGCGATATGTGTGTTCTGGGGTCCGAGCACTGAATTTCCCACGGGCCCGAGAATAGTTGTGCTACTGAATGGAAGATGGAAGTAGGGTAAGCATTGACAACAAAGTTGGGCTGGAAGGGTGTGCGGATGGATGTTCTTACACATTTTTATAGAATAATATCAACTCCAAAAAGTCTTGTCCCTCCACCTAAAATCTCTTACAACCTGTACAACCGCCCGTGCGTACGTCGAATTAGGGACATTCTTCAATACTTGACTGCTTGTGGAGTATAGAACTTTGATATGATAGTGGTAAGGGACGGGAAGGCGGTGAGGATGAGTTTGATAGACAAGGGCTTGGTTGTAGGTGACAGACCTGGTGGAACAGGGGGCACGTGCCCCACTTTTCTCAAAAGTTTAAAAATCTTCTTTTTAAAGTGCCCCTTTTCAGGAAAAAAAGTGCCCATTTCAGAAAAGAAACATGCCCCTTCAAACTGTGAAAAACTTTCCTCTTTCAAAGATGATATATCCGATCTTTTCATATAAAAAAATAGCATCGTGTAATTTTGTATATACTCTCTATTTTTAATTTCCTTGAAGACAATGTTGGGTGCCCAACAGCCCTACATTGGACTTTTCCCTACGTCTGTACGTGCCTATACTGAAAAAGACTTCACAACTGCCTATCTTTGTTTCCCCGTTAATCAAAATTTACAAGTTGGACCCAAGCCATTGTCATAGACTGACGTGAGTCCCCCTTTCCCCTCTCTCCACCACCCCTCCCTTCCCCATCACTTTTTTTTTGTAAAGTTTAAAAAGTGCCTAGTTAGACACATACAAACTATAGTAGGTGAGTTCCTTTATTACTTTTCTGTTTTTTGAAAGAGTTAACACAGTGACACAAACATTCTGACATTTGCTATGTGAAAGTGGGCGCAAATTTTTTTTGGGGGGCACCTTCAATTTGGGATCCAGGGGTCTAACTTGGGGACGCTTGCCACCGATTAGCTGAAAACTGAGTGTGAATTTTTATACTGAGTGTGAATTGTCTAATTATACTGATTTATCAAGCTTAATTTATTTTCAGCAAGAAAATGATGAAAATCCCCCTGAATCATGCATTCTAAGGACTCCTTATTTCCGTGTTACATTATTTAGGACATTAAATTTTCTGATTCATGATCAATGCAATCGACTAATCATGATTTTAATCTTTCCAATTTCGAGATCTATAAATTTCCTTATTTTGTAGATCTTGGCATAAAATGTTCCTGATTTTCTGCATTTTCGTCTTAAACTGAAATGCTAAATATCTTAATGGAACATGTCTAACATTTTAGTGGCGGCAAATTGAAAATGAAATAAAAGATCACCAGTACGTTTAAGCCCGATACAATTTATAATATTTCGAGGGAGTGGGAGAGAGGGTGGGGTTGTCCCTAAAACTATACTGCTGTCGTATTCTTTTTAAAACACGTCAGTCGACAAGTGCCCCTAAAATCCAGTGCCCCCGTCCAGAATCAAACATCTCCCGTCGCCGCACCTGGGCTTGGCATGGGCTGATGGGTGATCTGTTGAAAATGTGGATGTGAGTGATGCGGTTGTGCCCAATCCTAAGGCGGACAAGAACAATCTTTCTCCCCGTCTATCAAGTACTGAAGTTGGCTTGATTTCGTGAAATTTGTTGGTGCCATTGGTTTGTTGGTTCTGTAAGACTTAGGTGAGATGAGAGTTGAGATTATATCTACATGTGCTGTGGTAAAAGGAACTGGGTTCATGTTGAGCGTTTTTCAGTGGAGACGGCTTGGTTGAATATTGGCATAGACATGATAGAGGAATCATCACTTTTGGTTCGCGTAAACGTGTATAGTAAAATTCAAGTTTTGAGGCTAAGACTGTTACATCAAACGTTACACAGTCATCAATTGTCGGGTAATAAAAACCCCAGATACCTTCTCCCTCTCATGCCACCGGTACATCCAAGGCTGCTCTTCATAGATTTGATTAAACAAATATGAAATTGTCTTCTTTTCATCACTTACATTTTGGAAATGTAGGTTATGTTAAAAACCATTGTGGGGCATAACAATCAAGTGTTTCCGAGGCTTCGTACCTGGACCCAAGCTAATTGCAAGGCTTCGCCCATCTGCCCTTGAGCTCCATGATTTAACCCGAATTTACCCAATTTGCAGAGACAATTTCCCCTCTGCCTGTTTAGAAATGGTACCCCAAATGATTATATTCAAAAAAGTATTTGCAGAATTTCGCTGCAAATTGAGAAAACTCGGGGAAAATTGTGGGGATAATGGACAAAGTCTTGGAAATAGCGGCGTAGGAAAATATTTGATATTGGGGGCCAAATTTGATCATTTGCCTCAACAAACCTCAGTACCAATACATATGAGTCTAGCATCACGTATCACGTAGGCTATCCCCCCAAAATGAAGGAAATTGCACAAACATTGAAGCAATTTTCCCGAAAATAAAGGAAATTGCAAATAAATTGGAGCAAATTTCCTGAAAATGAAGAAAATTGCACGAAGTTAATAGCAAATTTAACGAAAATTCAAGACAACTTCTCAAAACTTAAAGAAAATTCCAAAAAATGAAGTAATTGCACAATAATTAAAGAAAACTTTCCAAAAATAAATAAAATTTCCCGAAAATTCATCGGTTGAACTTTTCGAAAATTGAAGAAATTTTCCCGAAATTTCAGGAACTTGCACAAAAATATGGGCAAATTTCCTAAAAATTATGCTATGGAATATGACTGAACTCGTCAAAATCAATTCGTTATAACCTTCATTAATAAGGTGGGGGGGGGGGGGGACCAAAATGATTGCCTTCCCCCTCCATGTAAAAAATTGAGGGGGTGGCTTGGCCCGTTCGCCCCGGTTGATATGCCCTTGCTTGAAAGCTTGGGTCCAGAGGGAGAAGCCCAGGAAGGTCTGAAAATTTCTGGATTATGGTGCTCCACAATGGTTTCAAATCATCACAAATTTTCAAAATGTAAGTGATGAAAAGAAAACAATTTCAGATTCTACTGTCAAAATCTTCACGGATACAAAAACAAACAAAAAATCAATTTCAAAACAAGCAGAGAAGAAATTTGCCCTGAAAATAGAAAAAATTCGGTCAAAACTATGGACTCATTGGCGAATCCTTGTGAGTGGTCTAGGGACTTGCAAGCTCCGAAAGCTCTGAAGATTTTCAATTTGTTTTTGATGTCCGAAAAACGATTTTAAATCAACACAAAGTTCCAAAATGTAAGTGATGAAAAGAGGACTGACAATTTCAAATCCCAATGTTTAAATATACTTAGAGAACTACATGAGCATGTGGGTTACCATTTTTAAACATGCATTGGACAGTATGGAAAAATTTCTCCTGAAATTGAGAAAACTCGGGCAAAATTGTGGGGTTCATGGACGAAGCTCTGGTCTGCAAATTGTTTGTATTTGATGCCCCCAAATTGCTGAAAATCAGCGCAAAGTTCCCAATTGTAAATCGTGGGGTGTGGGAGGGGGGAGGATGAGGGTGGGAGGGGGAGAAGCATGAGCAGGGATCTAGGGGAAGTAGTCCCGATTAAGGGCCCCTTGCAAGGGGTCCAGGGGCGAAGCCCTCTGCGGATTTATTGTCTTTGATGCCCCAAAATGTCTGAAATCAATACAAACTGATTAATTTCGGAAAATCAACTGATCAATTTCCCTGAAATCTTGGTCTAAAGTGTTTTTTTGTTTTTTTGCCTTAAAATGACTGAAAATCAACGCGAAGTTTCCCAATGTAAATCGTGGGGTCGGGAAAGGGGGCAAAGCAAAAGTAGGGATCTAGGAGAAGAAGTCTCGATTGAGGGACCCTTGCAAGGGTCGAGGGGCCGAAGCCCCCTTAAGCTCTGATTATTTATTGTCTTTGATGCCCCAAATTGTCTGAAAATTAACACAAACTGATCAATTTCAGAAAAGTGATACATTTTAAATTTTTCCCTAAAAAATTGAGAAAATTTGGGCGAAATTGTGGGGCTCAAGAGTGAAATCTTGGTCTAAAGTGGTTTTTTGGCCCAAAGTGGCTTAAGATTGACACAAAAACCGAAATGTAATTGTTGAAAAGAAGAAAAAAATCAAATTCTACTCAGACTAGCATTTGGATTACCATTAACACTGTCATGCAGAAGAGAAATTTCTCCTCAAAACTCATCCACAATATTGCTGGGTTCATGGATCTAGCTCTGATAGGATAAGGATTGGATACCCTTGAAGATTTGTAGTTTTTGATGCCCAAAAGCTGAAAAATGGCTCTTGACTTTAAACGTGTGTGGGCGGGCATCTTTCCTATATACGTCTCTTGCAGTTGTCAAACCCGAGCCCAATCAGCAGCATGCCAAGTCAAGTGGAAATGATTCTGATATCTAAACGATTCAGGCATAATTGAGATTTATCTTTTATCAAGGATGTACGAACACACATCCTTGCTCTAATTCAAACAGAGCATCTGGACATCCAACATTTTAAATCTCTGCCCGACTTAGTGCCCAAGTAAGATGTTGTCAGCATCATGTGCCGAGTCGGCGGTCGAGAGGATATGATTAAGATATTTGCAGGCTTTGTTCGGGCATGACTGAGATATACTCTGATACCAGGATACCAGTGCACTCGTCATTCTACATTTCTGCGTGACTAAGATCGATATCCCGCCAACGTATTAAGGGTGGGAGTTAAGGGGAAAAAACTATGGTTTCATCCAAATCATTTTTAAAAGTATTTTGTATTTTGCGAAGAAACAAAAATACAAAGGTATAACCATATTTTTTCCTACAATTTTGTTTCAATACTAGAACACTTTTTTTACCCGACGAAAATATTTTTCTAGGGGTGTCACACCCCCTTTAAGTCACTCTCATGTCCGTCACAACACCCCCTTAAGTTACTCCCATGTCCGCCACAACACACGTGCATCAGTGTAGGGCCAATCTAATTTGAAAATACTCACTTCTATTTTGTTCCAGAACTAATTCTTTACCGATTCATAAATTTTATTTTTAAAATAGTTTTTGCATTTAAAATTATCCATTATATTGTTCTTTACTCATATATCTTGTAATAGATATTGTAGCTGCGATTTAGTTTCAAATGCTTGAAAGTGGTGGCATCATACTTGCTTAGATTTATAATTTGTGTCATTTGATCTACGGATATCGTGCAGTCGTGAGTGAAGATGCAATTGTTGGGGAAGGATGAACTTAATGAAGCGAAGCTGGTCAGCTCGATGTTTTTGCAACACATTTGCAATATAGGTAAGTTTTTCTCTTTGACTGATGTTTGTGAAAATTCCAACCATTATCAAAATTACCATGCGCTTGTACCAGTGTACAAATCCATTACAATCCACGGAAAACAATTATGAAGATATGAAAAGGGGGACTTTTATTTTTGGTCGAAATGTATAAAACTAGCCTATAAGTATTTCAAATTTAATTGATTGCAAATTTGCGAAAACAAAATTTTGATTATGAAGTTAAGTAAATATAGGCTTAAGAAGTTGATATCATAATAAAGAAAATATTTTAATGCTTGAGATCATGGACGTTCTGTAGCAGTTTTGTTTGAATCTTGAGGTGAAACTATGCAGAAGCAATTTCCCTCAGTTAAATAAAGTGAAAGCCTAGGGTATTTTAACATACAATTAAAAGAATTAAAAACTGCAACGTACCTAAACAGACAAGTCGTTGCTCTTACAAAAATCTAAACGATTTGACGCCAAAACGTAGGCTCATGATTTTTGTTTGGTGCTAACTGCTATTATTAATGAAATATGAGTAGAAAAATGGGAGTGCAACATATTTAGCAATGCATGAAAACAGAATATGCACTGGATTGCAAACAAATTTTATCTCTACATATTGAAATTCGAAATTTTTTGAAGGTTAGTAAAGCAGGGAATCATGGAAAATATGACCAAAATGGCGCCCTCTTTCCGCCAACAGTTATTCATAGCCTTTCTCTGATTTTTGCGTGCAAATTCGTGATGCTCAAAATCTGAAAATCAAATCTTTTGCTCAAAAAATCAACTCAAAATCTTTGTGTAAATTCTTTCAATTTCTTTCTTAAATCTTGGACACTAAAAATGCTGGGAAATTCTCCCTTTTAGAATTTAAATGGGGTTATGGTTAAGACTAAAAAAAGGTTTGGTCAGAACAATGGCGAAGCTACTGGGGGAATTTGTCCCTCACCTCACGAGATCACTTTGCCCCCCACTTTTACCCAGAAAATTTATAAGTGACATATTTTGTCTTTGTAAAGAGACATATATTGTCCGATTTATTGGCTTTTGCTCCCCGTGAAAGAAAATTGCCCCTCTCTTGCCCCACGACCAAAATCCTGTTGCCATCACAGGGTAGAATTTGCTGAACCACTTAAAAGCATTCGAATTTACAAACAAAAGTACCAAGTTTGCTCAAAAATTGTGCCGGAAATTTAAAAACACTGTAAAATGGTAAATGTTTCACCTATTTTGATAGAATTTGTTGATACTATAATGGTTGTTAATATATTTTAAAGCAATTCAACTAATGCTACCTGTAAACGTCCATATACAGATATTCCTTTTATCTTTATGATTATGCTTTCAATTATGTTCTTTAAAGTATGCACTTTTATTGAATTTTCATGTTATTATTTTTACATTTCTTAATCAATATTATTTTGATTAATGTTTACATGGATGTTAGGCGCATTAGATTAAGTTTTCTTAGATATAGCGCCTCATAAATGTAATATTCTTGAACTCTTGATGTATTACTGTATTACAGGGTGCACCTTGATATTTTCTTTTGTAAATACTTTGGTTTTTAAATGTCTGTCACACTCCTGGAAGTGGTGTAGCAAATTTTGGTGAAAAATTATTGAGACTTTATAATGCCCTAATAGATATGTTTATATTTCCAATAAAATTGGGAATATAGGAAAAACATTTAAAGAATTACGTATAGATTTTGAGCTGTCTACCTAGACGTACAAAATTCGGATAAATTCAAAACCAGATAAAAGTTTGATCAGCCATACATAATTCAAACACTAAAAGTTCTTTATTCAAAATTGAAGAACTGATCTGCTCATACTTTAATACTCTTTCAAGCTTTTAAGCAACCACATATCTTTAATGGCGTTTCAGCTGACGTCACGAGGTCACATGATTTTGTTTACATCGCCATTTTGTTGGAAAAATCACTGTGGTCTGCTGCACACTTAATTAGACATACATACGTTTGCGTGTTGTTGTATTAAATTATTTTTGTAAGATAAATATGCCAGAGCCTTGCTGTGGTTGCACTAATGGATGTGTGCATGGGAATAAAATACATTTTCTCGATTTCTATATGATCCTGATTGACGCTCGAAGTAGGTTTCTACTGTGCGACGCGACGGCTTCAACCTACGGTTCACACTAGGATTTGCAGCGAGCGCTTTATATCAGGTATGTAGGCTTTGTCTGATTATAACGAATAATCAACTGGCGTTAACGTTGGAGTTACTCTTTGTATACCTTGTGAAAATATAAAACTTAAGAAAAATATGAAGTAAAATCGGAAACGAACAAAAAATTGCAATTGATGAAATTCGCTGAACTGGTACTGGTAGGTTAGCGTGTAGTATGTTTGTTGTACGTGTGATGTGCCTGCGCTGTGTGAAACACAACGACGCCGCTGCCCTGCAAAATGAAGTCCAGTTGAGTTGAAGTCACGTGATGAAATCCCTCTATGGCACTTTCATTAGAAAGAAAAACATTGTGCAATTGTGTATAGGCTCTCGAAATACCCACATGTTTTAATAGTTATATTCAAGATTATAACTGCATGACTTGAAATTTTGCAGCTTATCTCACTGTACTGTCTCAACCGAATTGTAAAAAAAAAGAAAAATAGTAAGATCGTCATTGTATCGTTTTATAATTTTGGTACAGTTTTAATGCTATTTTGATTCCATTGTAAAAATTGTTGATTCATTTGTTTTGACTAATTATATTGATTGTTTTGGAACTTCAGTCATTAAAGAGTGGGCTTAGCTGCAAATAAGTTAATCTTATCTAAATATATCAATTTAAAAGGAATATAATAGTGACACAAAGTGTTGAAATCTAAAAGATATTATCAGATTGATGATTTGTGTACAAATAACTAAAATCATAGTAAGAATGATACAGTCTCACACTTATTAGGAGTCGTTGTGTATCTTATTGAAATATAGGAACGCTTAAATTGAATAACATGCACTAACAATTTTTTAAAGCTCTATTGACGCACATCACTTAGTGTTCGAATAGCTTTTAGAATGTATATGCTGTTATGTATGGAAGGGATTACAGCTCTTCTATAATTGAACAGTTAAAGTAAATCATAAGCTGACATTATATATATATATATATATATATATATATATATATATATATATATATTTATATATATATATATATATATATATATATATATATATATATATATATATATATATATATATATATATATATATATATATATATATATATATATATATATATATATATATATACATATAGAATGTCGTTTCAGCCTAAATTATAATATATATATATATATATATATATATATATATATATATATATATATATATATATATATATATATATATATATATATATATATATATATATATATATATATATATATATATATATATATATATATATATATATATATATATATATATATATATATATATATATATATATATATATATATATATATATATATATATATATATATATATATATATATATATATATATATATATAT
The DNA here is from genome assembly GCA_020152595.1 of Chiridota heheva. Taxonomy (NCBI): domain Eukaryota; kingdom Metazoa; phylum Echinodermata; class Holothuroidea; order Apodida; family Chiridotidae; genus Chiridota; species Chiridota heheva. Next base: position 1,166,272 of record JAIGNY010001128.1, read on the forward strand.
ATATATATATATATATATATATATATATATATATATATATATATATATATATATATATATATATATATATATATATATATATATATATATATATATATATATATATATATAAATATATGTGTATATATATATATATATATGTATATATATATATATATATACATATATATATACATATATATATATATATATATATATATATATATATATATATATATATATATATATATATATATATATATATATATATATATATATATATATATATATATATATATATATATATATATCAAATTACAATCTCTGCTTAAATTTTTTGAATATATTTCAAAGAATGTTTATTATAGAAAATAATCATAATGTCTAAGCCAAATAGTTTTTTACTGTAAAGATTCAAAACAGTATTTTGTTTGCCTTCCTTGAAAAGAACTACACGCAATTTGAAATTTATAATAAAAGATATAAAATACATTACCAAATTTGAAAGGTTTGTGTACGACTAGCGATTAAGATTATATTTTTAAATATATTGTGATGTATGCTAGGGATGACAGCTTGATTAAATTAAATTCTCAACTTACTTTTTTTAATATCGTTTGAAGAATTTCTTCTAAAGCAGAATAGAAAATGATTAGAATGTCTAAGCCAGATAGTTTCTGAAGGTAAAGATTCAAAACAATTTATCTGTTGCCCTCTTTCAGAGAAAATACACGCAAGTGATTTTTTTTTCTTCTTCAAAATAAAATAAAATGCATTTAAAAGTTTTCAAGGTCTATGACGATTAGCAATTGAGGTGCTTTTTTTAGTAAATTTTGTGATATATAAGACAGAGATGACAGGGGTGAGTCTTCATCAATTAAATTCTTTGAACGTCGTTTACAGGATCAGAGGATTTGCTTTGTAGAAAATTTATTAGAATGGCTAAGCTAGATAGTTTTTGACTGTAAAGATTCAAAACAGTTTTTCTGTTGCCCTCCTTGAGAAGAAATACACAGAATTTGAAATTTATTTTAAAAGAAATAAAATGTATTTACAATTTCTAAAGGTCTTAAATCAATAAATCAAATTTGCAGCTTAGATTCTTTGAATATCGTTCAAAGAAATTCTACAATAAAAAACAATTACAATAACTAAAGCCAGGTAGGTTTTGACTGTAAAGATATAAAGATTCAAAACGTTTGTCTGTTGCCCTTCCTCGGAAGAATTACACCCAAATTATAATCAAGTTAAAATAAAATAAAACTGAAAAAAAGTTACAAATACTTAAAGTCGGCCTATTAGCAGTGAATATGTGACGAAGATGACAGCCTAAACTCTCCATAAATCAAATAATTATATTTTTCGATTCTGTAGTTCAAAGATTTTCTACTATACAACATAATCAGAATGTCTTATTATAAGGTAGATAGCTTGTGACTGTAGATTCAAAACAGTTTGTCTGTTGCTTCCTTCGGATTATATACACCCAAGTTGAAATTTAGTTAAGATAAAATAAGAAAATTTCAAATTTGTATATGGACGATTAGCAATTAAAATGCTGTTTCTAGTACATTTTGTAATGTATGGCGAGGACGAAAGATTAAACTCTTCGTTAATTAATTTCTCAGCTTAAGTTTTCTGAATGTTGTTCAAAGAATTTCTTTTACAGATAACAATTAAAATGTCGAAACCAAATAGTTATTGGCGGTAAGGATTTAAAACCAATCTAAAAATAATTAGAGTATCTAAAGAAGATATAAGTTATAATTTATTTTAGTAAATTAAAATACATTTAAAAGTTTTAAAGGTTTATGGATTTAGCAGTCCTTTTTTAGTTTATTTTGTGATGTATGACAGGGATGACTTTCCATAAATTATTTTTTTAGTTGGAATTCTTTGAATGTGGTTTAAAAAAATTATACTATAGAAATAAGGCCAGTTATCGTCTCTATAACGCGGAGAGTAGTTAGAGGTCTATACAGCCACTGACCAATCAGAAGCCGGAATTGCTATGAAGTCATAGCTTTGCCGTAGAACGATTATAATTCGTCAGCAGCTGTATTGCCCCTCAGATAGATTTTATCTGGTTCATCGGGTTGCCGTGACACTTCGCTTCTGATTGGTCGGGTTCTGTATAAACCCCTTCAATAATTTTCATATGAGTCATCGGATTGCGTCACAGGATATTCTCGACTGTTCCATGAAGTCCTTTTAATGATAGCTTTTCCCGTCTAAGTGTGTCATCTTATTGTAGGATAAAAATATTTGCCAAACCAATGCAAGATACACTACTTAAACCCGATTTCGCCACAGACTTATATTGCCCTATGCGAGGTTGGCGTAAGTGCATTCGTTACCCCTGTTTGACATCAGACAACTCTAGCGTATCAAGAGTAGGTAAGTTTTGTGTTTCCTTGTGATTGTAGGAGTGTATTCAATGTGTAGTAAACATCTGTCTTATACACTATAAACCGACCCGGAGTATGCAACCCCAAATCATTAGATCAACAAAATGTTAATATTAAAACTTTAGGAATTGAAGACAAAATTGACAATGTGCACAAGTTTTATGCTCAAATATGAAATAAATGTTAATCTCGACTGTTTAATAAAGTCCTTTAACGACAGCTTTTCCCGAATAGGTGTGTCATGTTATTTTAGGGTAAAGGTGCTTGCCCCAACCAACACAGGATACCGTAGGAGGCAGCCATGGTAGCTCTTTCCATCCTTCCGCCCACAATCATTTAATAATATTCACATGTAAAGACGACACACAGCTGTAAAACCCGGCAAAAACCTCAGTTCTAAGGCTCCTTTTTTTCTTTTTCAGGTTCAATTTTTGGGTTGCTTTCTTCTGTTTCTTGTTTTTTCTTCTGTGAGTGCTGTAACGATATTGGTTGGAATATCGAGTCTTAATTTTACATTACGTCGTTTTGAGAGAGTAGGCGATGAATGAGCGATACACACGACTTCGAAGGATGACAAGATCACGTCTTTGATTGGCACGGTGATCTCTCGTTTACCTAGGGGTCGTTTCTTCTTTGTCTTTCAAAGTCCACACCTGTCGAAAACTCTCAGGACTTATCAAATTCATCCATTAATCAGGTGTTAGAGCGATTCCTGCGTTTGTAGGGACTTTTCCGATTCCTGTAATGTTACTGTACTTCCTGATGTGCATTGTACACGTAGATTTTGTCTTTGAATGAATTAAACGAAACGTAGACGCGTCTTCCGAGCCCTAAAGGTAATTTATCATCGGAAAGGATATGGGGGTGGATCAAATTTTTCTGTCAGTTTCTGTAACTATATGAGCTCTTCGGCTTAAAGTTGACCCTTGATCAAGTGTAAGGGCAATGCCTTTCTTTTTAGCCGTGGGATATACTTTTTCTTTAATGTGTGAGCTCGATGGCGTGAAATACTGCCTCATGTGAATATAAGGTCTCCCCACGAAATTGGAAGCAGTGAGCAAGGGATTACCTCCCAATACAATGGCTTTCTGGATCTTTGCCCCCTCTCGTACTTTGGTCAAATCCAGAGTCCGTCGAACTGACGCTGTCGGGTTGTTATATTTACTGTTATTTCTAATCATTGTTGGTGCTTCCATGTTTTATCTCTCGTTACAAACAGTTGAATGAATTTCGTAGCTTTATATACTGAGTAATGTTACGTTTTTTGTAATGTTTTAAAGAGCGGTATTAATTACATCATTTCATTCACGCATGCTCGTCAGCGAACAGCACACATGGGTCGTTGGTCCCGAAGGGGTGTTGAGGCGGGCTGCAGGCCGTTAAAACGGCCCATATGATAAGATAATAATTAAAATGACTAAGCCAAATAGTTTATGGCGGTAAAGATTCAAAACAGTTTGTTGCCTTTTTTCTTTCAGAGGAAATACACTCAATTTGAAATTTGGTTTTAATAAGATAAAATTGAAATAATTGAAACTTATTGCAGATCAAATAAAATAAATTTACAATTTTTAAAGGTCTATGGACAATTAGCAATTAAGAACAAATATGTAGCGATGTTTTATTCTAAATATAAAAAATACATTAACAATTTGTAAAGAAAAATTGACGATAAGTATTTGAGATATCTTTTAAAAATATATTTTGTGATCTAGACAGGGATGGCAGCTTAAACTCTTCTTAAATTAAATTCTCAGCTTAAATTCTTTGAATGTCGTTCATAAGTTTCTACTATCGAAATCAATTAGAATGTCTAAGCCAGTTTTCAACTGTATATACAGATATACAACTGTATATAGTAAATCTCTTAAATTAAATTTTCAGCTTAAATTCTTTTAATGTCTTCTAAATTTGTTTTCTTCACTTTCCTTTTATCATAAATTCTTTCAATGTCGTTTAAAGAATTGATAAAATAATTAGAATATCTAAGCCAGATAATTGTTTACGGTAAACGTTTAAAACAGTCTTTTGCAATTTTTGTATATTGTGATGAATGAATTATAAAAGAAAGATATTTACATGAAAAATAGATAGCCCTGTTTGGTCATTTGTCACAAATTTGTACATTAAAGGAGTATTCCCATGAATTTTCACTTTGATTTGTTATAGGACAATCACATATGAAGTGAAAATGCACTAAAGTAGTCTTTTAATGCAAAAAATTGTGATTTTATGACAGGGTAATTTTTCATTTAGTAATGAAAAAGAGTTTGAATCTTTACCGTCAAAAAAATCGACAACGACATTCAGTACATTTTAAGTTTTAAGTTTAAGCTATCATTCCTGTCATAACAAAAATTATATTTAAAACAAACTCAAAAGATCTTTAAAGATGTTAATGTATTTTAAGACCTTTAAAGAAGTTAATGTATTATATCTTTTTTCAAATCAATCCCAACTTGCCGGCGGCAGAGGGAAGAACGATCAGAGGAACAGGGGAGGGAGCAGGGGCAAAGTACCAGAGTGGACAAACCATGGAAAAGGGACCAGAAGGGAGGGACCATGGGAGAAGGACCAGAGGGACAGACCAGGGGAGGGACCAGGGGTAGGAAACAGGGTACTAGAGGGAGAGAGACCAGGGGACCAGGGGAAGAACCAGCGGAAGAACCAGGGAACCAGGGGAAGGAGAGAGCAGGGGACCAGCACCAGCAGAGGGATAAGGGAGGAATGAAGAGAACCAGAAAAGGAAGAGGGATCAGAGGACCTCGTTCCAGGTCACCGTCCTTGTCTCTGGTCGCCGTCCTGTGTCCCAGGTCGCCGTCCATGTCCCAGGTCGCCGTCCTTGTCCCTGGTCGCCGTCCTTCTCCATGGTCGCCGTCCTTGTAACTGGTCGCCGGTCGCTGTCCTTGTCTCTGATCGGTGTCCTCAAGTGCATCTTGTAAGTACATTGCCTGAAAATAGATTATTAACCGCAATGAACTTGCGGAATTAAAGTTTCAGCTTAGATTTTTTGAGTGTCGTTAAAAGAATATCTAAAATAATCATAATTTCTAAGCTAGATCATATTTGACGGTAAGCATTCAAAATAGTATGTTAACCTCATTATAAGATAGGCAAGTTGAACTTGATTTAAAATAAAATAGAATACATTGACAATTTTCAAAGATATATTATATATGGACAATTGAGATGACAGGGATGAAAACTTCAGTTAAATTCTCAGCTAACTGTTGTATATAGCAGAGCTTATTTGCCTTTAACCTTTGCAATTTTTAGTGTTTCTTATTCTTTTAAGGCTGTATCAGCCACACAGAGATTGGATCCTCACGGTAAATGTTAACTTATATCTTGTTTCAGAGCCAAGGTTTAATTCGGTTAACGACAGAACGAACAATGGGATGTTTACTTTTTACCCAATTCCTGAAAACATTACATCTGTTTTATCTCATTTAAACTAGATTCCTTATTGGTTTAAGGTCAACTCCAATGACTTAGTGTTTCAGATTAAGATGTAAAATTTTCATCGGTAATTCAATTGCGCATATCCATTTGTGCTCTACACCAATTAGGTAATTACCGAGTAGGCGTGTCTTCTACGAGCCTCAGCTCCAAGTTCGATCTCAGCGCTCACGATGGTAAGATCTAAGATAAAAGGAGTTGGTTTTAAGAAGTTGAAAGTAAGGGAAGCAAAAGTTTGCTTACTGAAGGACTTTAAATGTTAGAATATTGTGAATTTTCCTGATCTTATGATATTATTCATTAATTACCTACAATAATCGGAAAGAATCAAGAAGCTAAGAGAATGTATATCTACTATATGAACTACTTTTCCAATATTTCGCCTGAGTTTTCTTTTACATCGAGTATTAATGTTGACTTGTTAACATACTGTTTACGTGAACACTATGGAGTTTTATCAGATTTTCTGAGTGGACAAATAAATTTACGGGGTTAAGGATTCATTATTATTATTTTTTGATGCCGAAAAACCAAAATCCGAAATCAAATTATTCGAATGTCGTCTAAGGTTTTGACGGTAAATATTCAAAATAGTTGCCCTGCTAAAAGTGTCCTATCTGTCAGATCCTGTCTAGTCATATACTTCACAAATTTGCACATTAAAGTAATATTCCTTTGAATTTTTACTTTCACATGTAATAGGATTTATGACTGATTTATGACTGATAGTCCTATCACGTTATTATGAAAGTGAAAAATTACGGGAATACGTATTTAATGTGCAAATTCGTCACGTATGACCAGACAGGGCTATCATATCTGTCTTACATCTCAACATATTTCATAAAAGCATCTTATTCACTTGGTTGGAAATGTGACCTGAGGTCATCAGACCGTGTAGCAACCGCGCACATTCACCCCGCATTGGAGTGAAAACAAAGCGATCAGCTTTGTTTATTTACATGACACACGTACCGCACACAGTAAACACGTACGGACTTTCCCACGTGTATCACGCAAAGGTTTGTTTTCACTCCAGAAAATAACGTCATCTCCCGGATGTGACGTAACACCAACCAAGTGAATTGCTAATCGTCTATAGATCTTTCAAAATTGTTAATATATTTTATTTTATTTCAAATAAACTTCAACTTGGGTGCATTTTCCTTAATAGAGGACAACATACAAACTGTTTTTATTCTTTACCATAAAAAAAAAATCTAATTAGCTTAGACATTCTAATTATTTTCTATAGTAGAAATTTTCTGAACGACCGGGTGTACTGGTCAATGATTCTAAGCTCAGATTTTGATTTAATTGTTTAAGAAGACTTTAAGCCGTCATACATCAAAAAATATATACTTAACAAGCATCCTAGTTGCTAATCGTCCTCATGCCTTTAATAGTTGTTAATGCATTTAATCTTATATATATTAAATTTCAACTTGCGTGTATTTCCCTCTGAAGGAGTGCAACAGACAAACTGTTTTTAATCTTTATAGACCTGAGAAGAGTTTGTTGTCTTTAAAATTGTTATTGTATTTTAATTTATTTTATCTAAAAAAAACACTTATCTAGCTTAGACATTCCAATAATTTTCTATTTGTTATAAAGAAAATCATATTTTGAACGACTTATGATTTGATCTGTTTTAAAATATTTCAATCTGCTAAAATGGAATAGACAAGCTGAGAATTTAGTTCTCAGAAGTCTTTAAGCCATTCTAAGAAGTCTTTAAGCCATCATACATAAAATATATATATATCTAAAAAAGCATCATTGCTAATCATCCATATGCCTTTAATAAATTGTTAATAAATGCTATTTTATTTTAAATACATTTTCAAATTGTGTGTATTTCAGAGGCAGACAAACTGTTTGGAATCTTTACGTCAAAAACTAGGCTGACTTAGACATTTTTATTATTTTATATAAAAGAAACTCAGAACGAAATAAAAAAAACTTTAAGAAAGTTTATAATTTTATTTAAGAAGAATATAAGCTGTCATCCCTGTCTTGTATCACAGCATATTTTTATTAAAGTATCTTAGTCGTTAATCGTCCTTAAAATTGATAAAGTTTTTAATTTGACTTAATCTCCATTTTAATCTGAGAATTTTATTTAAGCAAGAGTTTAAGCTGTCATTGCTGTCTTACATCACATCATTTATTAAAAGAGCATCATAGTTGCTAATCGTAAATAGACCTTTCAAAATTTTGAATGTATTTTATTTCATGAAAATTAATTTCGAATTCCATTTGGCTACATTCTAATTATTTTCTGTAGTAGAAATTCTCTGAACGACATTCTGAGCAATTAAGTTGATAATTCATTTTTAAGAACAGTTTAAACTGTCATTTTTGTCCTACATCACAAAATATACTAAGTAAAGCATCTCAAATGCTAATCATCCATAGAGTTTTAATGTTGATAATGTATTTTATTTCATTGTATCTAACATAAATTTTAAGTTGAGTGCCTGATCTATGAAAGGAAGGCAACATCACAACAAATTTCAAAAAGCATCTTAATTGCAAATCGTCCATAGACCTTATAAAATTGCTAATGTATTTTATCTTATTTAAAAGAAATTCATCTTGTGTGTATTTCCTCTGAAGAAATGCAACAGAGACAAACTGCTTTGAATCTTTTCCATCAAAAACTATCTGGCTTAAAGATTTTTTTAATTACAAATTCTTTGAACGACAGAGTCAAAGATTTTAAGCTAAGAATTTAATTCACCTTATTTAAAAGAAATTTCATCTTCTGTGTGTTTGCTCCGAAGAAATGCAACAGACAAAGCTGAGAATTTGATTTAAGAATAGCTTAAGTTGTCGTCCTTACATCATAAAATTCAAATTTGGACGACATTCAAAGAATTAAAGCTGAGAATTTACTTCAACTGTTCAAGATTAACTGTCATTCCTTTCATACATCACATAATATATTTTCCAAAGCCTCTCGAAAATTAAGTATTCTAATTACCTATTCTAATGTTTTTAAAAAATGTAGTTATTCTAATAAGTTATTAATGACTCTTCTAAATTGCTTGAATCTAATTCTAAAGAAAGACTATTTAATTTTTTTCATTAATGAAATTATATTTCCTCAAACTTTCTTCCGGTAGTATATTACAAATACCATTCCTAGATTCAGTTTTACTACTTTTTTGACATCCCATGGTTTTTAAGCCACAAAATCACAAGACCAAATATGATAGAATACATAAAGACTTTGAGGAATCTGAGGCTATGGCATCACAACTGATCAGTCTGATTTCAGTCAATTGTACACAAATGATACCAAACTTTAAACTTAAATATCTTCTTCTTCTTTCTTCACCGTATTTTTTTTTTTGCAGTCCTCTTTCAAATAAGATAAACATGCTTGACCACTGAAGTAGTCCTTAAAAACAATTCCTTCGACATTATTTGTTTTAGTGACACATTCAATGATAGTTCCATTAGCGACAAGGAAATTGCTTTGGATGGATTTTATTTATATAGGAGAGATATAAATCGTCATTGTAATTGTATATTCATTTGTCGTCGTTGTCATGGTGCAAGTGTAGGCATTTATGCCCAAGAGAATTTGTGTCATTCTGTTACGTCAAATTTGAACGTAAATAATGACATTGAAGTCTTGTGCATATGAATACAACCCCATCACCAGAAACCATTTATAGTATGTGCAATATATATCGACCCCTGATTCTTTAATTTGGTTCTACGGTATATCGAAGCAATCGATTACAATAATAAGAATTTAATTCTAATAGGAGATTTTACTGTAACTACGATACAAGTCACAATGGCATAATAAATCAAACTATATAAGATTGAAAAATTTAAGTATTCTTTTTGAATAACATCAATTAGTTACGGACTATACTACAGTTATTAAGAACCATGGTGGTATATTGTCAGGACCTGAGGCTTTGTTTGGGTTTAGGTTTTGCAGTTGCTTTTTGACACCTTTTGGAGTGATTATAAGTTTATTTTGTTGGTGGTGAGTGGTTTAGTTACAGGGATTTGAGAGGTATCTTCTTCTGTGAAAACGCTGAAAAAGTGGTTGTTTAGAATGTTAGCTTTCATAGTGCTGTCACTATAAAGTTTACCGTTATTCATAAGGCCTGACACACCCACGGAATTACTCTCAAGTCTTTTTTATGTAGGACCAAACAGCCTTAGGGTTTTCGTTTAGGGAATTCTAAGTTTATTACAGATGAAGTTGTTTTTAGCTTTTTTGATGTTTTTACGGACAAATTTCCTAAAGCTTTTATATGTAATATTCCAGTCATGAATTTGTTGAGTTTTCTTGGCTTTTTTGAACAGTTTATGTTTTTTCTTACAGAGACGGCGGTGTGGATCCATTGATCACAATTGTCACACTGTACTGCTTTATCAGATCTCGGTTGGCGTCCATGTCCTCTGTAGGAGATCTGAATCGGTTAAGTCGGCAAAAATCCTTCCTTGGCCTGTGTCACAGCCGAACAAAACCAATCATCGGTTGATGATGCAAGGGTGTTGTAAGCTACATTACTAATGCCTGCACACTTACTATGCACCCAAGAGTCACAGTAAAAAAAAGTCATGTACAAACAAACAAACAAACAAGTTTATCATCAATTAAACACAATAAAAAATATCGCAATAGACAACACCGAAATCCCTTTTCTTGATCAAGATTGGAACCATTCATGCAGTAAATCAAAAGGCACATTGCTCTGATCTGCGATAACTTTTTTCCCAAAAAGCTACGCCACTGCATGGGCCCTGATTGGGTATCAATAAAACTTTTTTGAAAAAAAACAATATTTGAAAAGCGGAAATGACGTGTTTTAATTCTAATCCGCCGCGGGAAAATTAACAATTGTGCAGTAACAGTCGATCGAACGTACCGGTGTAAGTAAGACTAAGTTTTATGCAATTAATTTCCAATGCGTGTCTGACAGAAGGTGGAAAAGGAGAGGATGGAGTGAAAACGCAGTCTGATGCAATCAAAGATCCAACACTGAGAGTGAGACGTGAGTGAGAAGACTACCACCAGGTAGGACCCATAACAACAGCACATTGGCGTTCCTAGCAATAGCATTAATGGATAATGGCAAGCTAGACTATAGTATAATATTATAATGATTATACTAAGGTTAGGCTACATAAATTGGGCTCACCTCAAATAAATATCCATAGGGGCACTATCGTTACGGTCATAGGAGAAAACACGAATTTTTGTTTTGACGCCTAGCAAATGTTAGTCAGATAAACATCTGACCATACTATTTAGTATCGCTAGTATCATGACTGCGAATATGTATTGCATGATAATGTAGGTAGTGCGTAGCATGATGTAGGGCATACGGATGTTATCTCACTAAGCAAATGTAGGCCTATAATAAATACCATTGACCCAGTGTAGCCCCGTTGGTCAAGATTAACGAATAACAGGAATGCAGGGCATTCTGCAAATTAAGGCATAGACCTACCGCATACTTAATACTATACTAGGCCTACCACATGGCGCTAGTAGTTACTACTAGTAGTACTAGTAGTATGCTATAAAGTATAAATGACTCATTAGTAGGTCTAGGCCTACAATTGTTGTTGATGACAAATTGACTTGAACTAATCTCTGATTCTAAACAGGTTTTATCCGGTGTACCACAAGGTACTGTCTTGGGTCCATTACTTTTCCTCTTATATGTAAATGACATCCCTGATAATATAAACAGCACAGTCAGACTGTTTGCTGATGACTGCCTTGTGTACAGAACAATTGATAACCCCTCTGACCAACAAATCCTCCAAGATGATCTTAACAAACTTGAACAATGGCAAAACAAATGGCAAATGAATTTCAACCCCTTGTCAATTTCCTCTAAGAAATGCTTTAAATCACCTGTTTATACCTTATGCAACCAGCCACTAAAACATGTCAACTCCCACCCATACCTAGGTGTTGAAATTGATAATAAACTTAGATGGGATAAACATATACATAACATAACCAAGAAAGCTAACTCTATACTTGGCCTTTTAAAACGTAACCTCTCAAACTGTCCCACCGACGTTAAATCCACTGCTTATAAAGCTCTAGTCAGGCCAGTACTTGAGTACGCATCTGCAGTCTGGGACCCCCATCACCAGTGCGATGTGGATAAACTTGAATCTATTCAAAGGAGAGCAGCCAGGTTCTGTATGGCAGACTACTCTTATAAATCTAGTGTAAAAACATGCTTTATAAATTAGATTGGCCCCTGCTTATAACAAGACGATACAACACCCGGCTACATATGCTATATAAAATCAATAACAATCTTGTCGCCATCAATAAAGATGAACTTATCCCCACCGTTAGAACAAATACAAGAAATAATCATGACCTTAATTTCCAGGTTCCCTATGCTAAAAAGAATGTATATAAACACTCTTTCTTCCCTCACACACTAAAGGATTGGAATGCTTTACCGTCAGACATTGTTCATGCACTAAGTCTCAACTGTTTCAAAGCTAAACTTACTAACACCTGTATTGCTAACTAGTTTTTATATATTTTTTAAATTATTTTTTACTCATACTTTTTACGCTCGGTTGGCGTTCATCATGTCCTCTTGTAGGATTTTTGCCGACTTAACCGTTTCAGATTCAGACTAAGGTTACGTTTTCAGTGGTAGGCCTAGATGTAATGAAAATGTATTTAGTTTTACCAAGGCCTTGGGCATATTTTTCCAAGTTTTGGATTGTTTTTGTTGGAAATTATGTAGGCCTACCAGGTTATATTATTATTAATGTGGGTATTAAAAACAGTCCTAAAAAAATGAGCATCATATCTCAAGCCATTATTGAGTTATAGTTGAGGAGATTGTGTCCTGTTACAAATTATCAATAGGTCAACAAGCTTCCATTGTAGATAAATTCTTATTCCTGTATGTTATGTATCTGTGCGAATTTATGCAAAAGGAACTGCTTTATTCAAACGTATCTTTATTCTCATCTGTGCGATCAAGCAAACCCTAATGCTTACCTTTTCCAATACTTCAGCCATATGTCACAAACCCGTTAGTTATTTCAAATCCATTTTTAAAAGAATTTTTGCATTCTATCACATAGGCCTACAGCATGAGTGGCAGATATTTTCTCAGACTATCAAGAAATAAGTTTAATAACAACTGATCTTTAAAAGGTCACTTTTGTAAAGTCATTACCAGTAGGGGCCTATACAGTACGATATACTGTACATCAAACTAGATTTTACTTTAAAGTGGTTTGTTTTTACAGCATTATAAACTTTGATTTGGATTTGCATACAAGTTCTGCTAAATACAGACATATACACAGAAAATAGATGTTTACAAATTTTATAAAATAAAATTCAAATAAAATTTTAATCAAATAAATATCATAAATTTATTAGCTGTGTAATAGCTTTAACTGAAGTACCTGCAATTACCTCAAGTATGTATAGCACTAGGCCTATGACCGACCATATAGGGATAGTAGGCTCCGCCTTTGAATATTCTGACTTTTCCAACTCTTCCGTGAAAGCCAACAAAGTAAAATTCAGGCTCATGACGCATACCAACATGAAAAGTGGGCAGAATTTTCCTACCGAAAGTGGGGCAATGTCAAAAGTTTGGGGGGACAAAATCACGCTAAGATGCAAAAAATAATCTTACAAAAGTTTTAAATTCGGAAACAGTCGATGGAAAGGGGTGGGGGGTGCCTACCTTTCAATTTCTCTTTCAAATCACGCCTGTGTTCATGAACAACGGTGACCGATATGGTTAATATTCTCGTTTACATTCACCATGTGGTATATGTTACGTATTGTTGTCAGATCTCGTTCATACTTTCATCATCAAGCTTTGTTATTATTGGTAAGCACGCTAGTTGTTCGATTTAGTGGTGTACGCCTGCGGATTCTTTTGACGCTTGGACGTTCACAGTGTTTTCTTACCGGCGCTAAATTTACTGGCGTAATTGTCAAACTTGCATTGGTACTGTACTGCTCAGTATCCCTTCAATCAACTTTTTATCCTTTTTGAGATATGGTTTCCATACCTGAACTCTGTAGTGTACTATTGATTTCATAAATGATTTATGCAAACTGATGATAATTTTTCTGTTCTTTAAGTTCCTTTTGATTATTTCCATCACTTTTGCTTGTCTTGAGTAGTGCTATTATAAACTTTTACAGTGGGCCTCTTTCTTCTTTTTTGTTGTTAAAAGTAGTTTGATTATTCATCACATCCCTTACTGTAGGTAGGGATTAATTAACAATTCCGTTATCCATGGCAATAGCTTTCCTTCTACATTGTTAGCCTCTGCCTTTATACTGTGTAAGCACAAGATCAAAAGCTCATATCCAAATAACGAACATCCACTTGTTCACCATTATCAATTTTACTTGTCAGGTGATTTCACTGTTCCTAAAGATTTGTTACACGTGATTGTTTCCTTCTAACGCCGTATTAACTGTTTCCAATCAACGTGGTATTCTATGAATTATCTGTTATTTTATCTTTTATTTCTAACATCTTTGAAAATTTACCAGGTACTGATGCAGGGTGTGATAAATGAATATGAAAGTAATTTGTCCACCCACCAGTGATTTTTGACATGAGTTTGTTTATCTTCAAAATTTCTGAGCCTCATACAAGTATTAAAGTAACTGCTTTGTCAATATCTCTTTTCTGCTTTGTCTGTTTGATTGTCTATGCTCTTTTGACTCCAGCTTCTTTGTATTTGGTATTTTACTGGTCACTATAAACTGAAAATCATAAAGCTGTTATTTCTACAGTCTCGTACTCTATCCTTTGCCAGTGCATCTTTTTTTTGCTTTGAATACTGAGACTGTGCCTTGGCAGTAAATGAGTGACCCTAATGGCAAGTTTGTCTTAACTAGCATTAAACTAAATTAACCAACACTTGAAGTTTCTGTTTATCTTTCTTGCTTGGCATAAGTCAACTAAATTCAACTTCTCCTTACTATATTACTCTGCCTCATTCACACTTGAAGATTATTGCAGAGCCATGGATGAACATGAACTGTAAAGCTCATTAACTTCCATGTTCAACCTTTTCCTTTCCATACAGCCTTTTCATGGCACCTTCAATATATTTTAAATGTAGAAGACACATGTTCTTTGATATTTCAGACTGCAGCTCTGGTGTGATTTAATACCAATGAACATTTGAATACATCTCAGGATAAATCATTCCATATGTTCCATTGTGTATGGATTGTTTTGTGAGACGATTTGTGTTTCTTAAGCAAACTGCAATGAACTATTAACTATTAGTGCTACAAGTACTATTCAGAATTTGCAAATGTCTGACAAAATAAGAAACCTATTTTGACATAACATACCGTAGCTTCAAAAACATGTTATCTGAATAGATCACAGTTTTAGTAATCCTGCTCATGGTAAAAACAGGCTTGCTTATAGTAATACCGTACTTGCTTGTGGTAAAAGCAGACTTGCTCATGGTAAAAACAGGCTTGCTCATAGCAATACAGTACTTGCTTGTGGTAAAAGCAGACTTGCTCATGGTAAAAACAGGCTTGCTTATAACAATACAGTACTTGCTTGGGGTAAAAGCAGACTTGCTCATGGTAAAAGTAGACACGCTCATAGCAATACAGTACGTGTTTGTGGTAAAAACACGCTTGCTCATAGCAATACAGTACTTGCTTGTGGTAAAATCAGACTTGCTAATGGTAAAAGCAGACTTGCTCATAGCAATACAGTACTTGCTTGTGGTAAAAACAGACTTTCTCATAGCAATACAGTACTTGCTTGTGGTAAAAGAAGACTTGCTCATTGTGGTAAAAGCAGACTTGCTCATAGCAATACAGTACTTGCTTGTGGTAAAAACAGGCTTGCTCATAGCAATACAGTACTTGCTTGTGGTAAAAGCAGACTTACTCATGGTAAAAGCAGACTTGCTCATAGCAATACAGTACTTGCTTGTGGTAAAACAGGCTTGCTCATAGCAATACAGTACTTACTTGTGGTAAAAGCAGACTTGCTCATGGTAAAAACACTTGCTCATAGCAAGCAATACAGTACTTGCTTGTGGTTAAAGCAGACTTGCTCATGGTAAAAGCAGACTTCCTTATAGCAATACAGAACTTGCTTGTGGTAAAAGCAAACTTGCTCATGGTAAAAGCAGACTTGCTCCTAGCCATACAGTATTGCTTGTGGTAAAAGCTGACTTGCTCAAAGCAATACAGTACTTGCTTGTGGTAAAAGCAGACTTGCTCATGGTAAAAACACTTGCTCATAGCAATACAGTACTTGCTTGTGGTAAAAGCAGACGTGATCGTTGTTGTTACCAACTTTTGCATTCATGTCACCTGTCACAATTAGCATGTCTTGTCTATGCACCTGGTCTAACATTTCTTGTGTAAAATTCACCCATGGTCTCTTTTGCATTTTTCTGTAGGTGCATACACATGGACCATCATCATCTTGATGTGTTTGGAATATAATCTGACATTGATAATTCTTTCATTTACTGTCTGCCAGTCAATGAGTGCGCTTTCTGCCTCCCTGGACATCATAATTGCAACCCCTTGCCTGTGGTTGTCACCAACTCTTCCAGAGTAGAGCACAGTTTCACCGCTTGCAAGTCTCATCTTTTCTTGTCTTGTCAAGTGACTCTCACTGATTCCCATGATTTGTGTCTTTTAATTCATCTCCTTTGCTACTTGTGCTATGTTTCCACTTTGGTACAACGTCCTCACATGCCAATTTCTGATTATCTTCGTTTCTCATCCTTGCTCATGGCAGAAGTAGCCTTGCTCATGGCAGAAGTAGCCTTGCTCATGGCAGAAGTAGCCTTGCTCATGGCAGAAGTAGACTTGCTCATGGCAGAAGTAGACTTGCTCATGGCAGAAGTAGACTTGCTCATGGCAGAAGTAGACTTGCTCATGGCAGAAGTAGACTTGCTCATGGCAGAAGTAGACTTGCTCATGGCAGAAGTAGACTTGCTCATGGCAGAAGTAGACTTGCTCATGGCAGAAGTAGACTTGCTCATGGCAGAAGTAGACTTGCTCATGGCAGAAGTAGACTTGTTCATGGCAAAAGTAGACTTGCTCATGGCAGAGGTAGACTTGCTCATGGCAGAAGTAGACTTGCTCATGGCAGAAGCAGACTTGCTCATGGCAGAAGTAGACTTGCTCATGGCAGAAGTAGACTTGCTCATGGCAGAAGTAGACTTGCTCATGGCAGAAGTAGACTTGCTCATGGCAGAAGTAGACTTGCTCATGGCAGAAGTAGACTTGCATGGCAGAAGTAGACTTGCTCATGGCAGAAGTAGACTTGCTCATGGCAGAAGTAGACTTGCTCATGGCAGAAGTAGACTTGCTCATGGCAGAAGTAGACTTGCTCATGGCAGAAGTAGACTTGCTCATGGCAGAAGTAGACTTGCTCATGGCAGAAGTAGACTTGCTCATGGCAGAAGTAGACTTGCTCATGGCAGAAGTAGACTTGCTCATGGCAGAAGTAGACTTGCTAATGGTAGAAATAGACTTGCTCATGGTAGAGATAGACTTGCTCATGGTAAGGACACATTTAACTTATCTCCAAATTATCAGCTGTTTTTCTTCTTCAGTATAGTCTTGTCAGTTTACAGGTAGTCCATTTACAGATGTTTCCAATTCCATGTGTAGAAAGCTTTTACTTTTCTTCTACAATTCTTAAACAACATGGAACTAGAGAGTCCTTAACCTTGGCTTACTGTAACTATCCTATTTGTGTCAGAAGCTATCCACATAAAGCCAGAGTGCTTGACCTCTAGTCATTTCTGTCTTTGACAGCACTTCTGGTGTTGATTCTGGTGTTGACTGCCAACCAACCATACCCTATTTGTTTAGCACTGTGCACCTTCATGTTGTTTTGGGGGGGGGTTCTCTTTTTTTCTTTCCATCAAGTTACAATTACTTGTGGTCCTCAAATTCTTTCCCCATTACTTGGAGAGAGGCCATCATCACCCGAATCCTCAAAACTAACAAAGACAGATCCAACCCAAAAAACTACAGACCCATTGCTCTTACCTCCTGCCTCTGTAAGATCATGGAACGTATGGTCCTCTACAGACTCTGCTGGTACCTTGGGGAACTCCATCCTTCTGCTCAAAAAGATCCGTGGCTTATCCACCTGATAGCCCAATTTCTTGAAGGGTGGACCCGACAAATACGATTAGACAAAGGATTATCAGAAAAAGCTAAAATAGATGTGGGTGTACCTCAGGGAGGCCCTCTCTCTGCAATACTTTTCACTATATACACAGATGAAATCCGGTCGGGAGAGAACATTTGTGTGACTAAGTATGCTGATGATACTGCCATTTCATGCAAAATTGCCAAAAATCTGTAATTGGGGACCAAATGGAGTATCAAACCTTTGTCAATGATGTCGTATCCAAATGTGATGATAAAAACTTGTTGCTGAACCCAAAGAAATCAAAGGAAATGTGTTTTGTAAACAAAACGTAAAACACACGGGCCTTCTACAGTGTAAGTCTGAAAGCATAATTATCAACGGATCTGAGGTTGCCAATTGTACGTAAAAACTGATTACCTTGGTGCTTGTATAGATGACAAACTGTCTTTTACCCCACACATATCAAAAATGCTAAGTAAAGTTTACTATATTGTGTCAAGCTTATCGTATATTTTATCTTTTTGTAATTTTAATGCCAGAATGAACCTTTTAAACCGTAATTATATCCCAGCTCCTTTATGCCGTACCAGTTTGGTATCATCTCTTACTAGAAAAGACAAAGACAGAATTAAGAAATTTTTTAAGATATACGTCAAAGATTTTTAACTTGGACTATTTTACCCTTATTTGTATTCTCAACGACAGAGCCAAATCAGATTTTAGTGCAATAGCAAGAAAAATAAATTCAACTGAAAGTCATCCATTACATAATGTTTTACAAAGTCTTCTTGCCAAAACCAATAGAAATGTTCGCAATCCAAACATAGTGCCAAAATTTAGAATACAACTGTACAAACATTCTTTTATCTACCAGGCGGCTCTTTATATACAAAATGGACAGCTACGGTCACTTCTTTAAATTTTTTTTAATCCTTTAACTTATTTTACCAGGTTATGTCTTATATATATATATATTATATTATATTTATTTTTTGTATCTATAGATTTATCATTTATATCATAACTATATGTTTTATGTAATCTTATTTTCTTTATTATATGTATGTTATTAAATGTTAATCCTTTTTACAAATGTACATTTGTACTGGAAGCAATAAATTGAAATTGAAATTGAAAATGTCCTCAGAAAAAACCCGAAACTGCCTGGACCACGTCCTCAAACTCGACACCTTCATCCATAAAGCCTTTATCAGAAATCATCATGCCGTCTCTATCTTCTTCGACCTCGAAAAGGCCTTCGACATTACGTTGTGTTATTGTTTCCTCAAGGACCTCCACTCCTCTGGCCTCCGAGGCTCCCTCCCCACCTTCATTCAGAACTTCTTCCACTCCCGCCACTTCTGAGTAGATGTTACTCATTGGTAACACCTACTCCCAAAGGTACACCCAACACCTGGTTGTCCCCCAAGGCAGCATCCTCTCCCCCACTCTCTTTATCCTCAAAATAAACAACATCACCAAAACTCTCACCCCCAACATCAAAAGCTCTCTTTATGTCAACGATTTCACTATTTACTCATCCTCTCCATGCTTTCATATTCTCCAAAATAACCTACAACACTGTCTGGATAGTCTGGCTCACTGGAGCAATTCCAACGGTTTCAACTTTTCAAAAGACAAATTGTTCTCATCCATTTTAACAACAGCAACTCCTTCTTCCTCCACCCCATTCTCCGCCTCAAAGATTTCATAATCCCCAGTAAAGACAGTTCTTGCTTCCTCGGAATCACTCTCATCTACAAACTTTCCTATCTCCCCCACATCAACTCCCTCAAAATGAAATGCCACAAAATTCTCAATCTCCTCAAGGTCCTCTCAAGCACTGACTGGGGAGCAAACCGGCTCACTCTGCTCACTTATATTGCTCCCTCCTCAAATCCAGTCTGGATTATGGCAATTTCATCTTCGCTTTTGCCCGTAAATTTTAGTTGAAACACCTGGAGGTCACTGAGAACACTGCCTTAAGGCTTTGCCTTGGCGCCACTCACACCTCCCTTATCACCAGTCGCCAGTCGACCTCCGATGCACTAAGGCCGGCCTCTCCTTTGCTCTCCGCATCCTCACCGATCCACGTAACCCTTGCTTCCATTCCATTCGTTCTCCCTCTTTCACCAACCTCTTCAATCTCAACAAACGCATCCTTTCACCTTTGACTATTCACTCCTCCGCCAAGGTGTACCTTGGTCTTTCCTCAAGCTCTTCCACTCCAAATACTGCCAACTCAGTAGACATTTCCACGACTACTCTTTCCTCTTCACCGACGACTCCACACAGGTAGGCTCTTCTGCCGCCGCCTGTCCTGGCCTCACCCTCTCCTTAAGGCTACCTGATGGCACCTCTATCTAATCTGCCAAAGCGAAAACCATCCTTCTATCCTTAAAGTTGATAGAACTCTCTTTCCGCCCCCGTTTCGTCATCTTCTCTGACTCAAAATATGTCCTAACTGGCATCCTCAACATGCCCTGGCCCAACTCTCTCATTCTCCAAATCCTCAACAAACTCCACACTCTCTCCTCCTTAGGAAAAAACATTGCCTCTCTTGTTCATATTCCACACTCAGACCTCCGTCTCTCCATCTCCAACTACATAAAAAAAAAGAAAAACTGGCAAAACTTTGGGAATCACGAAACCAGTAACAAACTCCACACCATCAAAGCCGGGACCAACACCCCTTTGCACAGTTGCAACCGCAGGGAAGACATCGTTGTTACCTGCATCCACCTCAGCCACTCCTCTCTCACTCACTCCCATCTCTTATCCGGCTCCCCTCTCTTATCTGGCTCCCACCCTTCTCTGCCCCACTTGTAGCACCGATCTCTCCATCAAGCATATCTTTGTAACCTGTCCCTTTTACCAGAACTCCAAATCTATTCTCTCCTCACTATCCTCAATCTCAGACCTTTTCGAAAACAATTTTTCCTCAAACATCATCAACTTCCTCCGCAACAACGACCTCTTCCACCACACTTAACTTCTCACTTCACCCCCTTTCTACACCTAACCTTACTTGTCTCCTTTTTTTTTTCTTCCCTCTTTCTGTTTTTCCCCTTTTTACTCCCTTACAAACCTTTTTTTCCTCACTATCTTAAATCTTACACCATAATTGATTAAGACCCTCTTGGCTCATTTGACTCTGACTGTTGTGGTGTCATTAGACATCAACAAACCAAACCAAACCATCAAGTTGCCATGTGAGAGCAGTGTTACCTAAATTGTTTGGTCTCTCTTGAGAATGTGCCTAATCCAGATTTATCTCCTTTTTCTCACTTTAGTATTTGTGTAAGTGCATCCAAGATTTGGTTTGGCCACCTTATGATGACAATTCTTAGTCAGCTATTTTGGAAGACATTTGATGACTTTTCCTCAGTTTTGTTGTAACACTGGGACTTAGAAATACATATACTGAAGCTCAATACATTTTCATTTTCTTAATTGTTTTAGCTATACTTGTCCTGTATGCAAATCCATGTCAAAGTTTAAAATGTTGTAAAATGAAAACTAATGAAGTTACCATTCCCATGTTTGACTGGGATCTAGTTTTGAGGTACATATATGTACAGTATTACAGGCTTCTACCAGGCTTTTTAATTATGGACATAACCTTGCGAAAAGTGATCTTTTAAATTTTATAAATATAATGGTATTCAAATTTCAAGCTCACACATTCCTTGCACCATTAAGAATTGTCCTTGGACTGTTATCAATGTCCATTTCTGAATTCCTCACCTCAGAAAATTTCTCAGTATCAAATTTTAACGGAATAAGATGAAAATATAAGAGGAAAATTTAGAGAGAAAATTCACTGATTTCCAGTCTTAGCAAAGACTATGTATGGGTGCATGTACATGTATGATGTTGTTACGGTGAGGTTTGTAACAAAATATTTTGGCTGCTAAATGAATGGAATATTAGTCTGATTTAAGTTAGGCATTTCCATCAGTTATATTGTAGTAGGTTTAATCTGTGTAATGAATTAAATTTTAAAGAGAAATTCACTCTATTAAGTTTCGATCAATTTATGGTTGCCTGGCGGGCATATCAAGTTGTAAATCAACTAGCCCGGACATAGATATTAGTTGGTTCTGGACTGGCATTTTGTCGAACATTGCCATAGCAACAACACCATAGATGGGATTTTTTTCAGTACATATTTGGGTACAGTATCTCCATTCCCCTCCCCCCCCCCTCCTTTCCCTTCCCCCACCCCCACCAGCCTGAGTCTTGGACCTGCTTTTGTATGTCAAAGATGAAATGTTGTTATCCTGATTGTTCTCCCTAATATCTTCTCCTGTAATGCTTTTCATAATCTTTTACCATAAATGACTAATCTTTATACATACCCCCCCCCTTTCCTTCTTTTCGTGGTTAAATTTAAGACCTGCTAAACCTCATATATTCTTCTGGTGTTGTGGGGCCCTCAGGGCCATGCCCCTTACCACCCCCCAATAATTTTATTGGGTGGCTTAGAACTATTTTGGCCTCCCCCAATAGATAAAGGTCTAACAATTTTATTTTGTAGAGTAGGATACATGGCACCATTTCGCCTGCTAAGCTGCTTTACTTTGCCTAAGTACCTTTAATTTCTCTTAGTACCTTTCTATGTACTTATGGTTATCATGTCTTTATACCATGCACCTTTGCCTTGTGATTCTATTACCGTTACAAGTTATGATATACATGTTATAATATAAAGTTAACTCGCCTGCTTGGTATACATTACTTATTGCATTCATAAGGTCCCGTGCTTTGGCCGCGGCATTACTGCCTACGGTAAAGCCAATGCATATTGTGTACCTAATTATTAACGGGGTATCTTCTGCCCAGCTCATGAGCATCACCTGCCTTGCCGACCACTCGGGTAGTCTTGTCTGCTCATTTACTTATTCGGTCAATCGACCAACCAGCATTACATTCCAAACTTACTTGGAATGTTCCTAACTTACTTGGATTGTTGGTATATCCTACTCCTAACACTAGTGCTGGCATATCCAACTACTTTACCTGCGACATCTCGCTTCTCTGGTAATTTAGGTATACCAACATGGGCCCCATTGTATTTATTTACCATTACATCTTTATTGTATTGAAGCATATTCTTATACTAGCACACACACTCTGCCTATTTACTTAGTTACGCGTGTATTCATAGGGATCCTCTTATGTTTTCATCTACAGGACCCCCAGGGTGACAGCAGCTTCCAGGCCACACCATCTTATCCAAACCTGTGGACTATAAGGTCAGTCCCCACAACTTAAGTAAGCAGCATACTTATGATAACTAAAGTAAGCATAATATATTTACATATTTAGATACTTTAGTCCAATAGGTAAAGCAGGGTTTATCATGGGACCTTTGACATTCAATCACCTTGAAGTGTCACCATTAGTTTGATTTACATAGTATGGTACTTTCCTCCAATCAGATGGTTAGATCTGATAAGGTGTTCAGGTCTATCCAATCAGGCTAGTTGTTTAATTGGAAGTGCATATGATCTATCCACTTTGAGTCTGTCTCGTCTGTGTGGTTGTTCTGTGAAGTGTGTGTTGTGGTTTCTTTTATTTATTACATATCATCTGTTGTATTTTCCTTTCAAAGAACTGTTAATCATTTGTAAAAGCCATTGGAACTTAAAGCATCTTGAGGATTTAATAAACTTACGACCAGAAATTAAAGAATCTTTCTCTGATGCTTCATTTTATCCACCGAGTGCAGTTTGTGTTGACTTTGCCATATAATTAAGCCTAGCATTATAAACCGTAAGATTTTGACTATCCCATCACTGCCACTGATGTAAGATAGTCCTAATCTTGCGGTTGATAACACTAGGTTCAATTGTATAACAAAGGCAACACATACTGCACTCAGCGAATAAAATGAAACATCAATTGAAAGATTGTTCAATTTCTGGTCATAAGTTTATTAAATCCTCAACATGCTTCAAGTTCCAATGGTTTTTAAAAATGATTAACAGTTTTTTGAAAGAAAAATACAACAGATGATAAGTAATAAGTAAGAGAAATTACAACACACACTTCACAGAACAACCACACGGAAGAAACTGACTCAAAGTGGATAGATCATATGCACTTCTAAGTAAACAACTATCCTGATTGGATAAACCTGACCACCTGATCAGGTCTAACCATCTGATTGGAGGAAAGTACCACACTATGTAAATCAAACTAATGGTGACACTTCAAAGCGATTGAATGTTAAAGATCTCATGATTAAACCTAATGGACATAAGTATCTAAATAGGTAAATGTATGTAGATAAAGTCTAACAACTGATGTACATGTGACATACATGTGAAAATTATGCAAACAAAGAATAGATTAGGAATATCTTACAGTAGCTTAAGTAAGCATCATATGTACGGTAGCTTCAGTAACCGGCATTCGTACGGTAACCAAAGTAAGGAGCATAGGTATGGTATCCAAAGTAAGCAGCATACGTACGGTAACTTAAGTAAGCAGCATACGTACGGTAACTAAAGAAAGCAGCATACGTACGGTAACTAAAGTAGGCAGCATACGTACGGTAACTAAAGTAAGCAGCATACGTACGGTAACTTAAGTAAGCAGCATACGTACGGTAACTTAAGCAGCATATGTACGGTAACTAAAGTAAGCAGCATATGTACAGTAACTTCAGTAACCAGCATTCGTAAGGCAACTAAAGTAAGCAGCATAAGTACGGTAACTTTAAGTAAGCAGCATACATACAGTAACTAAAGTAAGCAGCATAAGCACAATAGCTAAAGTAAGCAGCATACGCTCGTATTGTAGGTAACAAAAGTAAGTAGTATACATACTGTACGTACGGTAACTTAAGTAAGCATCATACGTACGGTAATTTGAGTAAGCAGCATTCGTACGGTAACTAAAGTAAGCAGCTTACGAACGGTAACTAAAGTAAGCAGCATACATACGGTAACTAAAGTAAGCAGCATACGTACGGTAACTTAAGTAAGCAGCATACGTACAGTAACTAAGTAAGCAACATACGTCCGACCTAAATAAGCAGCATATGTGTGATAACTAAAGTAAGCAGCATACTTACCATAACTTAAGTAAGCAGCATAGGTACGGTAACTACAGTAAGCAGCATACGTACAGTAACTAAAGTAAGCAGCATACGTACGGTAACTTAAGCAGCATACGTACAGTAACTTGAGTAAGCAACATACGTATGGTAACTAAAGTAAGCAGCATAGGTACGGTAACTTAAGCAGCATATGTACAGTAAATTAGGTAAGCATCATATGTACGGTTACTTGAGTAAGCAGTATATGTACGGTCACTAAAGTAAGCAGCTGATGTACGGTAACTAAAGTAAGCATAATACATACGGTAACTAAAGTAAGCAGCATACGTACGGTAACTTAAGTAAGCAGCATACGTACAGTAACTAAGTAAGCAGCAAATGTATAGTAACGTAAGTAAGCATAATACGTGCGGTAACTTCAGTAAGCATACAAAATAAAGTAACTAAATTAAGCAGCATATGTGTGGTAACTTAAGTAAGCAACATAGTAGTAACTTAAGTAAGCAGCATAAGTATGGTGACCAAAGCAAGCAGCATAGGTACGGTAACTTAAGCAGCATATATACAATAACTTAAGTAAGCAGCATACGTACGGTAACTTAAGTGGGCAGCATACGTACAGTAACTAAGTAGGCAGCATACGTACGGTAACTAAGTAAGCAGCATACGTACAGTAATCTAAGCAGCATATGTATGGTAACTTAAGTAAGCAGCATATGTACAATAACCAAGTAAGCAGCATACGTACGGTAACTAAGTAAGCAGCATACATATGGTAACTAAAGTAAGCAGCATATGTATGGTAAATAAAGTAAGCAGCATACGTACAATAACTTAAGTAAGCATAATAAATACGGTAATTAAAAAAAGCAGCATATGTATGGTAACTTGAGTAAGCAGTATATGTACGGTAACTTAAGTAAGCAGCATTTGTATGGTAACTTAAGTAAGCATAATAAATACGATAACTAAAGTAAGCAGCATACGTACGGTAACCTATGTAAACAGTATACATTCGGTAACTTAAATAAGCATAATACATTGGGTAACTCAAATAAGCAGCATATGTATGGTCTCTTAAGTAAGCACCATAGGTACGGTAACTTAAGTAAGCAGCCTACGTACAGTAACTTAAGTATGCAGCATACCTACGGTAACTTAAGTAAACAGAATATGTCGGGTAACTTAAGTAAGCAGCATATGTAGGGTACCTTAAGTAAGCAACATACTTATGGTATTTAGAGTAAGAATAATACATACCGTAACTAAAGTAAGCAGCATACGTACAGTAACTATGTAAGCAGCATAAGTGCGGTAACTTAAGTAAGCAGCATACGTACAGTAACTAAGTAAGCAGCATACGTACGGTAACTAAGTAAGCAGCATACGTTAGGTAACTATAATCTAAGCAGCATTAGTATGATAACTATAATCTAAGCAGCATACGTATGGTAACTAATCTAAGCAGCATAGGTATGGTAACTAATATAAGCAGCATATGTATGGTAACTATAATCTAAACAGCTTATGTATGATAACTTTAATCTAAGCAGCATATATATGGTAATTAAAGAAAGCATATGTACGATAACTAAAGTAAGTAGCATACTTACGGTAACTAAAGTAAGCAGCATACGTATGGTAACTTAAGTAAGCAGCATCCATGTGGTAACTTAAGTAACCAGTATAGGTACCGTAACATAAGTAAGCATAATACTCATGGTTATTTAAGTAAGCATAATACATATGGTAACTTACAGTAAATAAGCATACATATGGTAACCAAAGTAAGCAACATATGTACAGTAACTAAAGTAAGCAGCATACGTACCGTAACTTAAGTAAGCATAATACTCATGGTAATTTAAGTAAGCATGATACATATGGTAACTTACAGTAAGTAAGCATACATATGGTAACTAAAGTAAGCAGCATATGTACGGTAACTAAAGTAAGCAGCATATGTACGGTAAATTAAGTACGCATAATAAATACGGTAACTAAAGTAAGCAGCATATGTATGGTAACTAAAGTAAGCTGTATATGTACGGTAACTTAAGTAAGCAGCATAAGTGTGATAACTGAAGTATGCAGCATACGTATGGTAACTTAAGTAAACAGCAGTGTATAGTAACGTAAGTAAGCATAATACGTGCGGTAACTTCAGTAAACATAAAAGATAAAGTAACTAAATTAAGCAACATATGTATGGTAACTTAAATAAGCAACATACGTACGGTAAGTTAAGTAAGCAGCATAAGTATGGTAAGTTAAGTAAGCAGCATACATATGGTAACTTAAGTAAGCAGTATACGTACCTTAACTTAAGTAAGCGTAAAAAATACGGTAACTAAAGTAAGTAGCATAAGTACGGTAACTTATGTAAACAGTATACATACGGTTACTTAAGTAAGCATAATACATAGGGTAAATTAAATAAGCAGCATATGTACGGAACTTAAGTAAGCAGCATTCATATGGCAACTTAAGTAAGCAGTATATGTACGGTAACTTAAGTAAGCAGCATACATAAGATAACTTAAGTAAGCAGCATACGTATGGTAACTTAAGTAAGCAGTCTACATACGTTAAGTTAAGTAAGCAGCATACCTATGGTAACTTTAGTAAGCAGAATACGTACGGTAACTTAAGTAAGCAGAATACGTACGGGTAACTTAAGTAAGCAACTTACTTATGGTAACTTAAGTAGGAATAATACATACCGTAATTTAGGTAGGCAGCATTCGTTCGTTAACTTAAGTAAGCAGCATACCTACGGTAACTTAAGTAAGCATAATACATACGGTAACTTGAGTTAGCAGCATACGTACGGTAACTAAAGTACATGTAAGCAGCATACGTACGGTAGATAAAGTAAGCAGCATATGTACGGTAATTAAGTAAGCAGCATACGTACGGTAGATAAAGTAAGCAGCATATGTACGGTAACTTAAGTAAGCAGCAAACGTATGGTAAGTTAAGTATGCAGCATACATACGGTAACTAAAGTAAGCAGCATACGTACGGTAACTTATGTAAGCAGCATACGTACGGTAACTTCAGTAAGCAGCATATGTGCGGTAACTTAAGTAAGCATAATTTGGAAGCAGCATACATACTGCATCTAAAGTAAGCCGCATATGTATGTTGACTTAAGTAAACAGCATACGTAGGGTAGCTTAAGTATGTTGCCTACGCACAGTAATGTAAGAATCTTGAATGTAAGAGTCTTTGATTTTGATGTGTTCCGAATAGATATTTATAATCATATATTTTGTAATTTTTGGTGTATAGATCGCATACCTTGAGGTGTTCAATCAATGTTTTATCCTTGATGAGGATTTATTTTATTAAGCTGAGTTACATTGTTATGATTGTTTATGAGTTGAAGTTGTATTTTAGTTATATAAATTGGTGTTATAGTCGTAGTTCCAGATTTACCAAATCATAGTTACGGAAGTTTCTTGAGTTATTGACGTCACGAATGTACGTCTAAGAATTGATGACGTTAGGCTTTGGATATGTATTCTTTGTTTGCATAATTTTCACATGTCTGACTCATGTACATCAGTTGTTAGACTTCATCTACATACATTTACATATTTAGATACTTTAGTCCAATAGGTAAAGCAGGGTTTATCATGGGACCTTTGACATTCAATCACCTTGAAGTGTCACCATTAGTTTGATTTACATAGTATGGTACTTTCCTCCAATCAGATGGTTAGATCTGATAAGGTGTTCAGGTCTATCCAATCAGGCTAGTTGTTTAATTGGAAGTGCATATGATCTATCCACTTTGAGTCTGTCTCGTCTGTGTGGTTGTTCTGTGAAGTGTGTGTTGTGGTTTCTCTTATTTATTACATATCATCTGTTGTATTTTCCTTTCAAAGAACTGTTAATCATTTGTAAAAGCCAATGGAACTTAAAGCATCTTGAGGATTTAATAAACTTACGACCAGAAATTAAAGAATCTTTCTCTGATGCTTCATTTTATCCACCGAGTGCAGTTTGTGTTGACTTTGCTATATAATTAAGCCTAGCATTATAAACCGTAAGATTTTGACTATCCCATCACTGCCACTGATGTAAGATAGTCCTAATCTTGCTGTTGATAACACTAGGTTTAATTGTATAACAAAGGCAACACATACTGTACTCAGCGAATAAAATGAAACATCAATTGAAAGATTCTTCGATTTCTGGTCGTAAGTTTATTAAATCCTCAACATGCTTCAAGTTCCAATGGTTTTTAAAAATGATTAACAGTTCTTTGAAAGGAAAATACAACAGATGATAAGTAATAAGTAAGAGAAATTACAACACACACTTCACAGAACAACCACACGGAAGAGACTGACTCAAAGTGGATAGATCATATGCACTTCCAAGTAAACAACTATCCTGATTGGATGAACCTGACCACATGATCAGGTCTAACCATCTGATTGGAGGAAAGTACCACACTATGTAAATCAAACTAATGGTGACACTTCAAAGTGATTGAATGTTAAAGATCTCATGATTAACCCTGCTTTACCTATTGGACATAAGTATCTAAATAGGTAAATGTATGTAGATGAAGTCTAACAATTGATGTACATGTGACATACATGTGAAAATTATGCAAACAAAGAATAGATTAGGAATATCTTACAGTAGATTAAGTAAGCATCATATGTACGGTAACTTCAGTAACCGGCATTCGTACGGTTACCAAAGTAAGGAGCATAGATATGGTATCCAAAGTAAGCAGCATACGTACGATAACTTAAGTAAGCAGCATACGTACGGTAACTAAAGAAAGCAGCATACGTACGGTAACTAAAGTAGGCAGCATACGTACGGTAACTAAAGTAAGCAGCATACGTACGGTAACTTAAGTAAGCAGCATACGTGCGGTAACTTAAGCAGCATATGTACAGTAACTTAAGTGAGCAGCATATGTACAGTAACTTCAGTAACCAACATTCGTAAGGCAATTAAAGTAAGCAGCATATGTACAGGAACTTTAAGTAAGCAGCATACGTACAGTAACTAAAGTAAGCAGCATACATACGGTAACTAAAGTAAGCAGCATACGTACAGTAACTAAGTAAGCAGCATGCGTACGATAACCTAAATAAGCAGCATATGTGTGATAACTAAAGTAAGCAGCATACTTACCGTAACTTAAGTAAGCAGCTTAGGTACCGTAACTACAGTAAGCAGCATACGTACAGTAACTAAAGTAAGCAGCATACGTGCGGTAACTTAAGCAGCATACGCACGGTAACTTAAGTAAGCAGTATACGTATGGTAACTAAAGTAAGCAGCATAGGTACGGTAACTTAAGCAGCATATGTACAGTAACTAAAGTAAGCATCATATGTACGGTTACTTGAGTAAGCAGCATATGTACGGTAACTAAAGTAAGCAGCTTATGTACGGTAACTAAAGTAAGCAGCATACGTACAGTAACTAAGTAAGCAGCATACGTACGGTAACTTAAGTAAGCAGCATACGTACAGTAACTAAGTAAGCAGCATACGTACCGTAACTAAGTGGGCAGCATACGTACGGTAACTATAATCTAAGCAGCATATGTATGGTAACTATAATCTAAACAGCCTATGTATGGTAACTATAATCTAAACAGCTTATATATGATAACTATAATCTAAGCTACATATGTATGGTAAATAAAGTAAGCATATAAACGGTAACTAAAGTAAGAATAATACGTACAGTAACTTAAGTAAGCAGCATACGTACGTTAACTTAAGTAAGCAGCATACCTACGGTAACCTAAGTAAGCAGCATACGTACAGTAACTAAGTAAGCAGCATACATACGGTAACCAAGTAAGCAGCATATGTACGGTAACTTAAGTAAGCAGCATACGTGCAGTAACTAAGTAAGCAGCATACGTACGGTAACTAAGTAAGCAGCACATGTACAGTAACTATAATCTAAGCAGCATATGTATGATAACCATAATCTAAGCAGCATACGTATGGTAACTCTAATCTAAGCAGCATAGGTATGGTAACTAATCTAAGCAGCATATTTTTGGTAACTATAATCTAAACAGCTTATGTATGATAACTATAATCTAAGCAGCATATATATGGTAATTAAAGAAAGCATAAGTACGATAGCTAAAGTAAGCAGCATACTTATGGTAACTAAAGTAAGCAGCATACCTATGGTAATTTAAGTAAGCAGCATCCATGTGGTAATGTAAGTAACCAGTATAGGTACCGTAAGTTAAGTAAGCATAATACCCATGGTAAATTAAGTAAGCAAAATACATATGGTAACTTACAGTAAATATGCATACGTATGGTAACTAAAGTAAGCAGCATATGTACGGTAACTAAAGTAAGCAGCATACGTATGGTAACTTAAATAAGTAGCATATGTACGAGAACGTAAATAAGCAGCATACGTACGGTAACTTAAGTAAGCAGCATATGTATAGTGACGTAAGTAAGCATAATACGTGCGGTAACTTCAGTAAGCATAGAAAATAACGTAACTAAATTAAGCAACATATGTATGGTATCTTAAGTAAGCAACATATGTACGGTAGCTTAAGTAAGCAGTATAAGTATGGTAAGTTAAGTAAGCAGCATACGTACGGTAACTAAAGTAAGCAGCATATGTACGGTAATTAAAGTAAGCATAATAAATATGGTAACTAAAGTAAGCAGCATCTGTACGGTAACTTAAGTAAGCAGCATACGTACGGTAATTTAAGTAAGCAGCATATGTGCGGTAACCTAAGTAAGCAGCATACATACAGTAACTTAAGTAAGCAGCATATGTACGGTAATTAAAGTAAGCATAATAAATATGGTAACTAAAGTAAGCAGCATATGTACGGTAACTTAAGTAAGCAGCATACATATGGTAATTTAAGTAAGCAGCATATGTGCTGTAACTTAAGTAAGCAGCATACGTACAGTAACTTAAGTAAGCAGCATACGTATGGTAACCTAAGTAAGCAGAATATGTACGGTACATAATTAAGCAGCATATGTAAGGTAACTTAAGTAAGCAACATACTTATGGTAACTAAAGTAAGAATAATACATATCGTAACTTAAGTAAGCAGCATATGTACGTTAACTTAAGTAAGCAGCGTACCTACGGTAACCCAAGTAAGCAGCATACGTACGAAAACTTAAGTAAGCAGCATACTTAGGGTAACTTAAGTAAGCAACATACTTAAGGTAACTAAAGTAAGCAAAATACATACGGTATCTTAAGTAAGCAGCATATGTACGGTAAAATATGTAAGCAGCATACGTACGTTAACTTAAATAAGCAGCCTAAGTACTGTAACTTAAGTAAGCAGCATACCTATGGTAAATTGAGTAAGCAGAATACGTTCGGTAACTTAATTAAGCAGCATATGTAGGGTAACTTAAGTAAGCAACATACTTATGGTAACTAAAGTAAGAATAATACATATCGTAACTTAAGTAAGCAGCATATGTACGTTAACTTAAGTAAGCAGCATACCTACGGTAACTTAAGTAAGCAGCATACCTACGGTAGCTTACGTAAGCAGCATACATACGAAAACTTGGGTAAGCAGAATACGTTCAGGTAACTTAAGTAAGCAGCATATGTACAGTAACTTAAGTAAGCAGCATACATACGTTAAGTTAAGTAAGCAGCATACCTACGGTAACTTAAGTAAGCAGCATACGTACGGTAACTTAAGTAAGCAGCATATGTATGGTAACTATAATCTAAACAGCTTATGTATGGTAACTATAATCTAAACAGCTTATGTATGATACCTATAATCTAAGCAGCATATGTATTGGTGATTAAAGTAAGCATATGTACGTTAACTAAAGTAAGCAGCATACTTACGGTAAATAGAGTAAGCAGCACACGTATGGTAACTTAAGTAAGCAGCATCCGTGTGGTAACTTAAGTAAGCAGCATACGTACGGTAACTTAATTAAGCAAAATAAATACAGTAACTAAAGTAAGTAGCATATGTATGGTAACTAAAGTAAGCAGTATATGTGCGGTAACCTATGTAAGTAGCATAGGTACAGTAACTTAAGTAAGCATAATACATACGGTAACTTAAGTAAGCAGCATACGTACGTTAACTTAAGTAAGCAGCATACGTAGGGTAACTTAAGTAAGCAACATATTTAAGGTAACAAAAGTAAGCATATTACATTCGGTAACTTAAGTAAGCAGCATACGTACAGTAACTAAAGTAAGCAGCATAAGTAGGGTAAGTAAAGTAAGCAGCATACGTACGGTAACTTAAGTAAGCAGAAATGTATGGTAACTTAAGTAAGCAGCATACATACGGTAACTAAAGTAAGCAGCATACGTACGGTAACTTCAGTAAGCAGCATACATAGGGTATCTTAGGTATGTAGCCTACGCACAGTAATGTAAGTATCTTGAATGTAAGAGTCTTTGATTTGGATGTGTTTCGAATGGATATCTATAAATCATATATTTTGAAGTTTTTGGTGTATAGATCGCATACCTTGAGGTGTTCAATCAATGTTTTATCCTTGATGAGATTTATTTCATCAAGCTGAGTTACATATTTATGATTGTTTATGAGTTGAAGTTGTATTTTAGTTATATGAATTGGTATTATAGTCGTAATTCCAGATTTACTAAATCATAGTTACGGAAGTTTCTTAAGTTATTGACGTCAGGAATGTATGTCTAAGAATTGATGACGTTAGGCTTTGAATATTTATTCTTTCTTTGCATAATTTTCACATGTCTGACTCATGTACATCAGTTGTTAGATTTCATCTACATACATTTTCATATTTAGATACTTTAGTCCAATAGGTAAAGCAGGGTTAATCATGGGACCTTTGACATCAAATCACCTTGAAGTGTCACCATTAGTTTGATTTACATAGTATGGTACTTTTCTCCAATTAGATGATTAGATCTGATAAGGTGTTCAGGTCTATCCAATCAGGCTAGTTGTTTACTTGGAAGTGCATATGATCTATCCACTTTGAGTCTGTCTCATCTGTGTGGTTGTTCTGTGAAGTGTGTGTTGTGGTTTCTCTTATTTATTACATATCATCTGTTGTATTTTCCTTTCAAAGAACTGTTAATCATTTGTAAAAGCCATTGGAACTTAAAGCATGTTGAGGATTTAATAAACTTATGACCAAAAATTGAAGAATCTTTCTCTGATGTTTCATTTTATCCACCGAGTGCAGTTTGTGTTGACTTTGCTATATAATGAAGCCTAGCATTATAAACCGTAAGATTTTGACTATCCCATCACTGCCACTGATGTAAGATAGTCCTAATCTTACGGTTGATTACACTAGGTTTAATTGTATAACAAAGGCAACACATACTGCACTCAGCGAATAAAATGAAACATCAATAGAAAGATTCTTCAATTTCTGGTCTTAAGTTTATTAAATCCTCAACATGCTTTAAGTTCCAATGGTTTTTACAAATGATTGACAGTTCTTTGAAAGGAAAATACAACAGATGATAAGTAATAAGTAAGAGAAACTACAACACACACTTCACAGAACAACCACACGGATGAGACTGACTCAAAGTGGATAGATTATATGCACTTCCAAGTAAACAACTAGCCTGATTAGATAGACCTGACCACCTTATCAGATCTAACCATCTGATTGGAGGAAAGTACCATACTATGTAAATCAAAGTAATGGTGACACTTAATGTGATTGTATGTCAAAGATTCCATGATTACCCCTGCTTTACCTATTGGACATAACTATCTAAATAGGTAAATGTATGTAGATAAAGTCTAACAACTGATGTACATGTGACATACATGTGAAAATTATGTAAACAAAGAATAGATTAAGAATATCTTACAGTAGCTTAAGTAAGCATCATATGTACGGTAACTTCAGTAACCGGCATTCGTACGGTAACTAAAGTAAGGAGCATACGTATGGTAACTTAAGTAAGCAGCATACGTACGGTAACTTCAGTAAGCAGCATACATACGGTAACAAAGTAAGCAGCATATGTAACTTAAGTGCAGCATATGTACAGTAACTAAGTAAGCAGCATACATTCAGTAACTAAGTAAGCAGCATATGTCAGGGTAACTAAAGTAAGTTGACGTACAGTAACTAAGTAAGCAGCATGAATGTATGGTAACTATTTTGATGCAGCATCGTCACGGTAACTATAATCTACAATCATATGTTTGTAACTATAATTTGCAGCATACATATGGTAACTATAACCTTGCAGGTGTGGTAATTAATGTTTTAGCAGCATATGATGAGGTTAATTTTAGCAGCATGAGTTACGGTAACTAATTGTTTATGAGTTGAAGTTGTAATTTTAGTTATAGACGTAAATTAAGGTGTTCATATCGTCCTTGATGTAGATTTATTTAAGCAGCATATGATTGTTACAGATTTACAGCAAAGTCATAAGTAAGCAGCAAGTTTCTTGAGTTATTGACGTCAGGTAACTTTAGTAGCAGCATCTCACGAAACCAAAGAATTGATGGCGTAACAAGGCTTAAGGCATTGGATATTTATTCTTTGTTTGCATAAATTTTCACATGTCTGACTCATGTACATCAGTTGTTAGACTTCATCTACATACATTTACATATTTAGATACTTTAGTCCAATAGGTAAAGCAGGGTTTATCATGGGACCTTTGACATCCAATCACCTTGAAGTGTCACCATTAGTTTGATTTAGTATAGTATGGTACTTTCCTCCAATCAGATGGTTAGATCTGATAAGGTGCTCAGGTCTATCCAATCAGGCTAGTTGTTTACTTGGAAGTGCATATGATCTATCCACTTTGAGTCTGTCATCGTCTGTGTGGTTGTTCTGTGAAGTGTTTGTTGTGGTTTCTCTTATTTATTACATATCATCTTTGTATTTTAACTATAATGAACTTAAAAGATACTGTTCTCTGATGTTTCATTTTAATCATTTGTAGAAGCATTGGTAACTAAAAGCATGCATACATATGGTAACTAAAAACAGTATATGTACAGTAACTAAAGAATCTTTCTAACTGATATATAACCAGCATATTTATGGCAACTATAATCTAAGCAGCATACGTATGGTAACTATAATCTAGGCAGCATATGTACGGTAACTATAATCTAAGCAGCATATGTATGGTAACCATAATCTAAGCAGCATACGTATGGGTAACTATAATTTAAGCGGCATACGTATGGTTACTAATCTAAGCGGCATATGTAGGTTAACTATAATCTAATCAACTTATGTCTGGTAACTATAATCTAATCAGCTTATGTCTGGTAACTATAATCTAAGCAGCATATGTATGGTAACTATAATCTAAGCAGCATACGTATGGTAACTATAATCTAAGCAGCATATGTATGGTAATTATAATCTAAGCAGCATATGTATGGTAACTATAATCTAAGCTGCATTCGTATGGTAACTAATCTAAGCAGCATATGTATGCTAACTATAATCTAAGCAGCATATGTATGGTTACTAAAGTAAGCATAATTTGTCTGTTTTGCTATGATTGTTAATTGTTGTGAACATGCTAGTATGTTAACAGGGCCTATTTTATATATCTGAATGGTGTTTATGGCTTTATAAATATCCGATTTTTCTTATCAGAAGAGCATGCCATTTGCTGTACTTTATATTTCTTTTGAGGAGGATTTGGTTTTTCTTCTCGCAGCGCTTTGCCTACCCAGCAGATAAGTTGATTCCGTTGAGCTGCCTGGGATGTATGAGAGGTGTACATGTAGGAACCCAACAGAGGGGATGTAGATGATGCCCTAGGAAGGTAAGTTTATTATTAGTAGTAGTAGTAGTAGTAGTAGTAGTAGTAGTAGTATTGGGGGGCGGTAATGTTAAAGTTTGAATACCTTGATCCTAAAATTTTAGTATTAAAATCCTTCTTGTCAAATGAATGAAGTCTAGCAAGAAAATTGATATTGTGCCCAGCTCCCCCATACAGTGTGTTGTGTGAGGCTGTGGTATCCTAAATCATGGTATCAATTATCACTACATGCTTTAGGTGTAGGTGGATTTAATTGCCGCCGATAATTTTTTGGCACCATTTGATACAGAAGTAAGTTTAATTGATAAATAATAAATACTTGAATCAGTTTGAGTGGGGAGTGAGGGGTGGGGAATGATTATGAGAGTTCAATAAACACTGTTAGTTACCAAAATCTTGGTAAAATATTTAATTGTAAGAAAGAGCAAAATGCAACAGGTAAAGAAAATACACTAAACATACGCTGATACTCTTTCAGGCAGTTTTCACTATTCTTTTCTCGTACGCGATGTTGAATTGAATTTCTCATTTTCACTTGCATATGTTTATTTCTTTCGTGTATCGATACCTATAATATCATGGAAAAATACAAACAAGATTTAAGTATCATAATCACAATATATTTGACGATATTCTGGTCATTTTTCAAACACTTTTTCAATAAAATTTTGTGACTTGGTTATTTCCAACAAAAAAATTAAATCGGTGGTTCAGAAAAACCAGTTTTAGTTATAAGACCGATTTACCGTGCAAGCTTAAAAACTGATACAAACAATTTTTTTCTGTTATCAATGTCAATGTTGTGATTGAGTAATTTCAAAGGCATCCATAACATCTTACTAAAACCTAATAGAAGTTCTAGAAATAACTAAATGATAAAAAGTGACCCAGTGTGTTTTACAAAATACTCGAACATTTAGTGCCATTCCTTCTTACCACATTTGCTAATACTGTAGCGTCTTCAACCCCCTCTCTCTACTTTGTTTTTGTTTCAACTACGCACCTCCTCTCTCGATCACAGCTTTCTGACTTTTTTTTTTTTAATTTCTCTCATTCTCTCCCTGTTTCCTTTCCTTCCTACCTTGAGAATGATCTGACCTCTCAGTCACAATTTAACTCTCGTTGTCGTGGTGCCGTTAAATCCTCATCAAACAAACAAACAAACTCAACCACAAGAGTTTTGAAGCATAGATAAATGGTTTGATTTGGAATCATTTTGTGGCCACCATGCTTATAATTGTGACTAATTTGTAATCTACATATCCTTTCGGTCATTCCATATATATTCAAAATGTAATGAATTGATTTCATTAACCAGGTTATCTTGTGAGTTGGAAAGAGAAGCAAAGAAGTAATTTAACTTGAGAATAAAAATAGATTTAACAATAGTACTTTTTCCAGTGACTGTTTCCTCCATATAGAAATTTTCTTTTCAATAGCCAGCAGAGCTTGCTCATAATTTAAATTCAACATTTCATCAATATTTGTTAAAAAAACCAGTCCAAGAAATTTGAACCTACCAGAAAAATTCCATTGTAAGTTCTCAAAATTCTTAAACATGATGTTAGAACCTTTCATACTTTCGATCCAGATTAAAGAACTTTTATCAAAATAAATTGATAAAGAAGAAATTCTGGAAAATAAATTCAAACTTTTTACCACAGAACCAAGGGAATTATAAGAACGATCAAGTATCAGTCAAGTATCATTGGCATACTGTGTTAACTTAAATTGTTTGTTGCAAATCTCCACCCCTCTAATACTTCTATCATTTCTAATAAACATTCCTAATATTTCGGCTCATAAAATAAATGAATACAGAGAAATAGGATCTTCTTGTCTGCAACCTCTCAAAATACTTATTTTTTGTGGGTTAACCAGCATATAACATAGGAGAAATTATCCTATTATAATAGTTTACACCATTTAATAATATTTGGACCAAACCAAAACAAGAAAGTACATCTCAAATGAACCATGTTCAACAGAATCAAAAGCCTTTTCAAAATCAAGTTGAAAAAGTTCTCCAAGTAAATGTAAACTCTCAGTTGCCAAAGAAATGTCATAACGCTAGAAAGTCTTAAATGATTCTGATGATGTTTTCTGGATGAAGCTATTAGGTATATGCAGCCTCAATGTAATCATCCTTGCTATAGAGCCTATTAATTTGAAAACATATTATTCAAAATTGCAGAATGATCTCTCACAGTTGGACCCTCACACAAACTAATCTGACTGACATATTTTTTGGAAGATTTTTTTTTCTTTTCGAGATTAAGAAGAAAAGCTATAGCCTTCTCTGGTTTATAAAAGATGGTTCAATTGAGTATTAAGCAGTAGGTGTTTTTCCTTTTTTGCAAAATCTTATCAGACCAAGCTACTTATTTTTTTGCAGAAAAGTACATTATCTGTATACTTTGCAATACATTTGGCTAGAACAAAAGTTCATGATGCTAGAACAAAAGTTCATGATATGAAATAAAATTTTAATTGTAATTTGTCACATTTTGATTTGTGAACTGCTGCACTATAATTATTATCATTTGAACATAATCTACCATTTCGTGTATTATTTTATTGCTTGATGTTTTATTTTTCTTACATTCAGTCCATCAACCAGTCAGTCGCATCGATCCATGCATCTGCTACAAATACACCTGCTACTTAAGCAACCATCATCACACGATCTACGCACGGCACCGATGCACCTGTCACATTGACAACCATTGTGCTTTCTTCCATTGCCACTAGCAACTCTGCGATATTTACTAGGTATGATATTGTTACACTTTATCCTTCTGTTTTGTTCCTTTTATGCTTTCAATAGTTTTTGCTTAAAGGATTATGTCCGTGGTCAAGCAAGTCTGTCTTTAAAAAAACGAATGATGAAGATATTTAGCATTTTTATGTCATTATGTATAAAGAAGATCGGTCTAAAATATCTTATTTTTATTGAAGCAACTACATCAGACCATGGAGTGATCAGACTAGTAATGACTTCATATCCTCACATTCCACGAAATTCTTTATGTATTTCATTTTATCACCTGGAAGAAGATATTGTCTGCTCTAGTACCATGAAGCACTTCAGTGTTTTAATAATCACTGAAGTTCATCTGCCCTCTCTCTGTTTGTTGTTCATTTTTGGATCTACCGCAACGTATATGTGATACAAATATGTTTGGTCATTCAATGTTAACTTTGTGGTTTAACATTTAGTGCGAAATTAAGGATGATAATCAGATTGAGGGTTTACATCTGTGATAGAAATTATTTGCGGTTTTCTTGTTTAGCTTTTGGGATTTGTAAAGCAAGCAGAAAAGGCAAGATATACCAAATTAGAAAGAAGGAAGAAAGCCCTACTTTGGGGAATATAGGGCGGCAGGTCTAAATGCTCTATGGTACATAGACGGAAACCACAAACTAATGTGGCATATTTTGCCTTTACTGCTTGCTTTTTTAATTACACATTTTATAGGCCTACATCTGTGATAGTAATTATTTGCAATTTTCTTGCTTGGCCTTGGGATGCTATGTTGGACATAGGGAGGGATGTCATGTGTGATCCAATGTGGGACATAGGATGGGATGCCACGTGGGACATAGGGTGGGATGCCATGTGGGATATGGTGGAATGCTATGTTGGACATATAGTGGAATGCCATGTAGAACATGGAATGGTATTTCATGTGGGACATAGGTTGGGGTCCAATGTAGGACATTTGATGGAATGTCATGTAGGACATGGTAGAATGCTATTAGGTACAAGTAACGGACATGGTGGGATCCAATGTGAGACATTAGGTGGGTTAACATCGGATGGTAAGCCACTGATGC
Organism: Chiridota heheva; assembly: GCA_020152595.1. NCBI lineage: Eukaryota > Metazoa > Echinodermata > Holothuroidea > Apodida > Chiridotidae > Chiridota > Chiridota heheva. The sequence goes on from JAIGNY010001128.1 coordinate 1,206,996, forward strand.
AGGACATAAGGTGGGATGTCATGTGGGACATGTGGTTGGGTCCATTGTGGGACATTGGAGGGGATGCAATGGTGGAATGCCATGTGTGCCACCTGGTGGGATGCCATGTGTGCCACCTGGTGGCATGTCATGTGGGACATGGGATGTATTGAAAGACGTGGTGGGATGCCACGAGTTACACAGTGTGGTAAAGGGTGGAATGCCATGTGTGGCATAGGATTGTAAACCATGTGGAATACAGGGTAGGAGGCCATGTGGGACATGGTATGTGATGCCTTGTGGGACATAAAGTGGGATGTCATTGTGACATGGGGATTGATACCATTTGGAGCAGATGGTGGGATTCAATGTGAGACATAAGGTCGGATGTCATGTGGTGTCATGTGGGACACAGTGAATGATGTCATATGGGACATAGGTGTGGTTGCCATGTTTATGTTTATGTTTATGTTTATATATTTATATGCCAATGCACATTGGGAAAATAAATAAAACATGATTGGATAAATAATGTGGGGGACATAGGATGTGATGCCATGTGGGACATGATTGGTTGACATAGGATGTGATGCTATAGGTTGGAAGGGACTTAGGGTTGGATGCCATGTGGGACTTAGGGTTGGATGTCATATGGTGCATGATGGTGGAATGCCATGTAGGACATATGGTGGAATGCCATGCTTGACATATGGTGGAATGATTTATTGGACATGGGATGAGATGGGATGTCATATGCGACATGGGGTGGGATGACATGTGGGACATGTGATGCCATGTAAGACAGGAGGCCATGTGGACATCAAAAATATAAACAAGTGAGGCCCCTGTATTTCAAATTAATTTCCCACGAAGAATGATAACATTTGATGTTGTTTACATATGTTGTTTTTAAATCTATTATATTTGATTTTAAAAAAGAAAATACTTTTCACATAGTAATAAAATAATAACAGTGATGTATACACAAAACTACAGGGAAGGCACCAATCCAACTAAAACAAATTTGAATATCAAAATTTAATTGTAAAATCTTTCTGATCCACTCTTCTTATGGAAATTGATTCAAAACCCAAAATGTTGCTGGTACCTTAATTAAATAAGGATAGTGTAATAAAAGAAGTGATGAAATATACTGTCTCTCTGTCTCTCTTTATTTACACCACCAGCTTTTTTTTGTATCTTCCACTTAAACATTATGCAATCAATATTGCAAAACACTTATTCTTCACAGAAACCAACCCATTGTTGCAACTAACCCAATAAACCCCAAGACAGTAAACCAAACAACACGGCCTGACCTGTGACCCATATTTCTTAAAACAACCAGCTGAGATCAGAGTACAATATGATATTTTTTGTACAATTTTATAAATACAGTAACTAATTTGAAACAAATGAATCGGATCAAATCTTAACTAACAGCTTATGTCAATGATATTTATGGCATTACAGTATGCACTGTTTGACACAATATAGCAGATCTCCCTTTGTGGGATGGAGGGAGTGGAAAAGGAATAAAGCTCCAATATTCAATATGGTATATTAGCTGTACATGTTGAAACCTCAATGGTGTTGGGATGAGGGAAAGGGGGGTACTTGGGGTGGGAGTAGTTGGTATGGATAGTAGGGGAGAAAAAATAATGCTCCAAAATTCAAATTTTCAATTGAATATGCAGGAGGGTATGTATCCTTGCAACTCAAAAAAAAGGCAAAAAAAATCCCGAAAAACCAAGGTAAACTAAAGTGTTGAATTGTAGGCTCACATATTACATGATTTAATGATAAATATCTGGAAATCTGTTACAATTTGCAGAAATACTCTTCATTTTTAGGATATTTTCTTTAAATATGGGCAATTTCCTTTATTTTCAGGAGATTCTTTCAATTTCCTTTATTTTGTAAATTTTCTTCAATTTCTGAATACTTTTTTACATTTGCTTTAATTTTACACACTATATATGTATAATTTAAGCAAATTTTTTTTTAATTTTACCTCTATTTTCTTTAGTTTTACCTAATTTTTCAATTTAATGTTAATAACTTTTCCCAACCAGGAAGAAAGTATTCACCCAGGAAGGTGAAAGCTTTTCATGATGCTGCTTTCTTCCCCTCCCCTGATTCCTAGGCCTCGGGTTACATCCAATTTGAAAAAGCTAGTGAAAACTATATGTCTTGCAAAATTTATCCAGAATGTGTTCGTAATTTGGTTGCAGATCTCTTTTATCCCCATCTTTCACGCAGAAAGTTGCCTCAGCCTTCCCATTGCAATTTACGTCTGGGGGAGGATTTTCAAACTGCAAATAATGACAAAAAGCCTAAAATTCAGTTGGCTGATATAGGGGAATGGAATTTTGGGGCAATGTAGATAGTAAATTTGGGCAAAACAGACCATGGAAACATTAATATCAAGAAAACACCTGTAATTTGATGGTAATTAGCCTTAATAAAATTTGCCGAAAATGCTACTGCCATCCACCTACGGATATGTACTATAGGCCTTGTTCCACAACTCACAGCCTTTGTTGTCAGTTTAGGGATGGCCAAATGACTATGTCACTCTGCATGAATTTTAATTACTTTCACTGTTCTCATCACTGCAGGTTGCAGCTCAAGAATCTTGTTAATCCATGACCAGCAAATTGAATAATCTTATTGAGTTCTGTTACATGCAAAAGAGACTGAAAATATAGAGTAAGATTAGTAATGGAAGGGTGGTGATCAACCTGATGTGTATAGTGTACTACTACTCTTCAACAAAAGACACATCTTTACTGTACTGTGGAGTTTATAATTGCCTACCTTCAGTTAAGTCTCTCCAAGGATTGCACTGTGCCTAGTTGAAAGGTTGTGAGGCCCAGGACCCATTCTCAGCGGTTTGGAGACCCATTGAAAGAGTTGCGGTTTCACAAACAAGGAAACTAGGACTTACAGTTGGTGAGTAGCCTCACTGAAAATTACAACAATGCCTAAGAATTAGTACTCGAGACAGCGTGGGTTTGAATATTGAGTGTGACATTGAATATGAGTTTCTAAGAGGAGGTGCAGTGGCTCAGTGGTTAAGGAGTTTTTCTTTCTTGAATTCGAAAGGTATCGGGTTTGATTCCCATCCTGAGCGTTCCTCATGCTTCACAATTGGGAGGAGTTTAGGACACCTAATAGGATCTATAGGAAAAAAGTCTATCAGCAAATTGTCCAGGTGACTTTTTGCTTGAGAATGAATGTTGGGTAGTCATTGGTTTTTTTTTTCTGAATGGGAGAGGGAACCCCCAGTTTCCCAAGTGTATTAGTGTGGGCACCTTTTGACATGATTTTGATGAAGCATTGGTCTTTGACAGACTTGGCTTTTTTCTAATCATCTGATATTTCAACCTAACTGTCATCATTACATCAGGAAATAAGGGTCTCTTTGGTGTAGATGTGACTATCACATGTGAGACTTAGTGGGTCGTTGAGTGGTTTAGCCATATCAAAACACGGTTGCAGATGCCCTGACTTTTCCTACAGTTCCACTCATCCAAATTTGACCTGTGAATATCCATCCCAGATCGGAATGTTGTGCCCATGGGAAGCCTCTCTGGCCATTTCTGTTTTTCTTACCTTTAACGGTTTAGGGCAGTTTTTTCCAAGGAGTATTATGATATACACATTATCTGTTGGTTCTGGAATCAAATCGGAGATACCCCTGAGATAACGATACCTGTGGCAAATGTCTGGTGATGGTATCTTTTCTGTCTCCAGGTATGTATTTGTTTTCTATTACTGTTGGTAGTTTCTCCTTCTATCCAGCCAATGATTCAACACTAATTTCATTCGCTTGTCTACCTGTGGAGATGATGTGATGACCACTGGAATTTGACAGTTGGTATTGGTGTTCATGGCCCTTAATGTTCAATTTCTGTGAAAGTTGAGGGTCTCCTAAGCATGCCTTTGATTGATCGTTGAGGACAACATATCCATATGTCCAGGTTGATGGGTCCCTTTCATGATATATTTTCACCAGTACAATCTGTGCACAGAAACTAGCTGTCGCACAGGTAAATAGCTTAGTGCATTTGATGTTAGCTTCTCATGGCTGAGCTGTCTCTGACTGATTGATTTCTTGTCAATTTTGGTTCTTTACTTAGTTTTCATTGATGTGCATCAAAGATGCATGAGTGATACCATCAAATTTCTTACATTTGAGACTTGTGTCACAAGGTGATTCTTCCCACATCTGTAACACAAGCCTAACCTTTTACACAAGCCACAAATGTAAGAAATTTTACTTTGTTTGCACTGATGTGCATCAAGGATGCATGGGTGATACCATCACATTCTTACATTTGAGACTACTTGTGTCACAAGGTGATTCTTCCCACATCCGTAACACAAGCCTAACCTTTTACACAAGCCACAAATGTAAGAAATTTTGTTTTGTTTTCATTGATGTTCATCACGGATGCATGGGTGATACCATCACATTTCTTACATTTGAGACTTGTGTCACAAGGTGATTCTACCCACATCTGTAACACAAGCCTAACCTTTTACACAAGCCGCAAATGTAAGAAATGTGAGGTACCACCCATGCATGTTATGCACATCAATGAAAACAAAGCAAAGAATTGAGAAGAAATCAATCAGTCAGAGACACTTCAGCCAGAAGAAGCTAGCATCAAATGCACAAAGTTTTCACTTGTGCTACAACTCGTTCCTGTTGAAAGATTGTACAGGTAAAAATGTATCATGAAAGGCACCCATCAACCTGGACATATAGATATGTTGTCCTCAATGATCAGTCAGATGCATGCTTAGTCAAATGCATGCCTAGGAGACCCTCAGTTTGAACATTCAGGGCCCTGAACACCAATACCAATTGTCAACTTACAATGGTTGTTGCATCATCGCCAAAGGTAGACGAGCCAATGGCATCATTGTTGAATAAATGGCTGGACATAAGGAGAAACTGCTGACAGTAATAGAAAACAAGTACATGCCTGGAGACAGAAAAAAAACCCCATCACCAGGCATTTGCCAAAGGTATCGCCATCTCAGGGATATTTCCAATTTGATTCCAGAACCAAGAGATGATGTGCATATCATATTACTCCTTGGTGAAAAAACTGCCTGAACCATTGAAGGTAAGGGAAAGCAGAAATGGCCCAGAGAGGCACCCAATGGGCGCAACATCCATCTCCGATGGACGGTCTCAGGCTAAGTTTGTGTGAGTGGAACTGGAGGAAAAGTCAGTGCATTTGTCAACCGTACTATGGTTGAACCACTCAACGACCCATTAAGTCTCACATGTGATAGTCACATCTACACCAAGGAGATCCTCTTTATGACGGAATGATCAGATATACTTCAAGTTATATCTTATTTTCCATGCTATAAATATGCAATCTAGTCCCTAATGTGATTCTAACACACTTTTAACTGGACTAAAAATGTAGTTACCAACCCAGCACTAACTTCCAGTGTACCTCTAATCTCACATTTTCTCAGTGCGTTGCTAGACATTACATCGCTGGAGCTGGAGGAGAATTTCTTGCTGAAATTGTACCCTTTTTCTAGCAATTTCTACCTAGCAGCTACAACCGTGAAGGTTTTCAAGCTGGTTTGACCTTTGTACAAGCTTTTCCAGTCATCTTAGGTAAGATGAAGTGGCCTTAGGCCCAGGAAAAAACTTTGGTCTGACTCATAGGGCAGTCTGCATTGAGTTTGTACTGAGTACAGAGTAGATTTTCTATCGACGAGAGTTTCCCACTCTTGTGGCGAGTGGCTAGAGCACCCTGTGTGCTGCTTATTGGGGCCTCATTCCCTTGGGTAGATGTGTTTTCACCCTAGGCTCCTTACCCACCACGAAGGTAGCCTAATGCTATGCTGTGCATATGTATTACATGGTAGGATATCTTCATACATTCGGCCTTCCAGACATAGTTCTGTTCCCGTCCGGCTACCAATTTTCTGCGCTCGGACTCCTTACCAGCCAGTACGGGAATCTTCGCTTTCACAATCAAAAGGACTCCCTATGTGGGTTACTCCTTTCCACCATTCGCGTTAGTACCGAGGGTACAAAGCAGGGCGATGTACGACTGGTAGCGCTCATTTGGACTGGCCAACTGCGGTTCTGCTCTGCTCTGCTCAAACTTATTGCTGGCTTCCCGTACGACCTTCCAGTCAGAGATGTCTTTCATCTCATTCCTGGGCTCTAGCAAACTGCACCACAATCCCAGAGCACTTTATTTTACTGTGTGGCCTCTGTCCACCAATCGCTGGATTGGTGGACAATCCTTGGTGTAACAAGGTCTTTTTAAGGAGTCTGGAGACCCCCTCCTATTTTGGGGATGTCTTCTCCCAGATTCCCCCAAATCCAGTGTCAGATTTGATTTGTTTCCCCGTATTCAGCGTCCCAGTCTGTCCTGGGTAGGTGTATCGATACAGTTAAGAACTTCAGGATAACTGTAACAGCCATCCAACGAGTCTTTCCAGTGGGAATCGACGGTCACAAACTTGCGACCACTGGAGAAGTTGGTGAAAAGAATGTTCTTATAAAGACCTTCTTTCAAGATTCTTGCTCCCCTGTGGGTAATGTGGGTAATGCAAGTTGTCTTACTTACACTGGTAAAAGCTCTGTTCGAGCCTCCCCCCCCCCCTCCCTTTCTCTCTCCTCCTCCCATGTGCCCACTTAGAGAGTTGATGCTTAAAAGAGTTTTCTCCTTACCTCAGACTCTACTAGGCGTAAAGATGCTATTCGTGCACTTTTTCTCAAAGAAGGTCATATTTATCTTTCTCCCGGAGCTGGTATTCTTACCGTCTCTTTCCGTGCCTTCAGACCTATCAGAAAAAAGGTTATTGTGTGTGCCCTGTCTGGTGTCTTAAAAATTGCATTAAACTTATGCAGCTGGGCGATGCAAAAGCGTTTTTTGTTTCATTAAGATCTTATTGTACTGTGTCATGAGACACTGTATCACGATGGATTGTTCGAAGCAATCTCTTAAAATGGTCGGCGTTGTTCATGGAACAGCCAGGGTATGTACTCAAGTAAGAGGCATAGCCCTTTACATGGAATAATTCGCGCAGCCGTTTGGAAAATGCCTGTCACAGTTATTCCCTTTTACTTGACTTACTTTACAAAGTTTGTGTTACCCAGATAACTTTAACAAAGTTGCTAACAATTTTTTTCCACGATTTGAGAATTCCTTAATTCACCTTAGCTAACACATACTTCATTTTCGATTGTGTTGTGTTATAGATGCTTTTGTTGACTTTCATTGCATTATTTTAGACACTGCTATGATAGTTATATTGTCTGAACGCTCTTTTTGTTGGCATGGTTTTGAGATATTAACTCTTGTTTATGCAGTTATTGTTATTGGGTTGGTAACTACGTTTTTAGTTTGGTTAGAAGTGCATAAGAATCACGTTAGGGACCAGATTGCATATTTATAGCATGGAAGGTACATGTAGGTAAAACTCTTGTAAATATCCCCGCTACACCAAGCGAGGTAAATTTATGCTGAAAAAATAGATGATTAGAGAACAGCTGTGTCCATCGAAGACAGACGCTTCATCAAAATAATGTCAGAAGGTGCCCACACTAATACGCCTGGGAACTTAAGAGTTTCCTCTTCTGTTCAAGAGGCAGTGGGAACGTCTCAGGACATTGGCAGCAGCTTAAGGCGATGTCGGTGTCTTGGGGTGGTAGCAGCGTCTAGGCCAAGCTGGGCGAGTCTAGGCCAAGCTAGGTGACTCTAGGTCAAGCGTGCAGACTGGGCGAGTCAAAGTGGGCCGGGCGAGTCTAAGCGGGTCATGGGAGTCCAAGCGGGTCAGGCAAGTCTGAGCGGGCCTTGGGAGTCATAAGTGGGCTGGGCGAGTCATAAATGGGCGGTGTGACAGACCGTTCGGGCAGTGTGGCAGGCTGTCCGGGCGGTGTGGCGTGTTATCTTTATCTTATAGATGTGGCATAAGGTGTGGTAGGCTGTCTGGGCAGTGTGGCAGGCTGTCGGGCGGTGTGGTGGGTTCTCTATATCTAACCTAAGTGGCATAAGTAAGGTTGAGGTGGTGTGGCAGGCTGTCCAGGCGGTGTGGGAGCCGTCCTGGCGGTGTGGCAGACCATCTGGGCAAAAAGGTATCTAATTAACTGTGTGTGGCATGAAGTAACATGCGGGCGGTGTGACAGACCGTTCGGGCAGCGTGGCAGGCTGTCCGGGTGGTGTGGCGGGTTATCTTTATCTTATATATGTGGCAT
>JAIGNY010001121.1:0-32500 GCA_020152595.1 Chiridota heheva
GCCTTTAGAAATTCTCTTTTTCTTCCCCCCATAATTCCATTATCTTAATGATTTGTTTTTTCATGTGGGAAAAATCCGGTCCAACCAGATTTCATCTAAGATCCGACCAAATCCGATTCCGAGATCCATATTTGGATCCGGCACATCCCTACTACGCATATTAATGCCTTCAAAATTTGCAGCATATTTATGAGCCTGGACGCGTTGGTCTAAGATCCAACAAGGATGTCACTCGCTTGTGGTGCCAAGAACTAATCGTGTCAGTGGGGACTGCGCCTTTTCTGTCCTGGGACCACGTTTGTGGAATAATCTACACATTGCAATCCGTCAGGCTCAAACTGTTTATACTTTTAGGAAGGCCCTTAAGACTCATATTTTTCCTACTGGTTGAATTTTATGCTGTCTATAATATTTAATTTCTTGTGTTATTAATCTAGTTTTTGATTTTTACCAATTCTTTCATGCTTGTATACTGTCCTGCAATTCTTTCGTTTTTTTTTATGATATTGTAAAGCGCTTCGATCCATGGGAGAGGCGCAATATAAATAAGTGCAATAATAATAATAATAATGAAATCCGATGTTTTTAAACAAAGATGTTTGTCATCAAGAAATTTCAAGAACTGATGACTGGACTAGGGATCAAATTTGGTGTGTGGTTTTGTTGCTGCTTAAGGAAGAAGTGATTAAAATTCAAGACAATGGAACAGGGGAAGGGTGAAAATGGGGGGTGGGGTTATTTTAAGGTGAGTTTGTCTGTCATTAAGATATCTCCAGAACTAATGATTGGATTTTGATTAAATTTGGTGTGTGATTTTGTTACTCTTTCATGTGATTCAAATTTGAGACTAATTGGAGCAAGGGAAAGGCAGAAAAGGTGGGGATGTTTTATGATTAGATCTGTCAAGATCTAAGACTAGGTCAAGACTAAGTTGAAAGTTTCCAATGAAATGTGCTGAACAATAACTTTGTGCTCTGAATGAAGATATAAACAATCAATTTTCTTGACTTAAACTTAAGAGACTTACATCAAGTGTTCTCTGGAATCAATAAAAATGAAACAATTGGTTTCTGTTAGAGATGTTTTTTTTTATATTTAATTTAGTAAACAATAAACAATCCATTTTTTTGATCATTTATCAAGTACGAGATCCCCGAAAATGCAATCACACGCCAAAAATTCCAGAAATTTCACGGAACTGGTTCTATCCCTACAATAAACACAACATAACCATCGCAATTTCCAACCTTAAAATAAGTAAGGAATGTCACAAAACTTGCATACAGGCTATAATAAGTCTTTAAATTACCAGTAAGGCTGAAAAAAGTTGACAAAATGATGATCCATGGTTTTAACATGGTTTAAAATGATGCAGAAATGAAATATTAGCAAGTAAATTGCCGTGTCTTGCAGGCATTTTCATGTTTTCAACACATAACGCCGTGCAATACAAGATTCAAAAGTGCGCCACTTGCTTGCAGCTAGTGTACTGTAAATAAAAAATATTCCAACCCAGTGTCATTCCCAAGTGTACTGTATTTATGCAAGCCTATGGCAAAATAGCGCTGATGCTTACGAACCACGCTGAAATCTCAGCAACTTCAAAACAGTTTTCTTCATTATTTCGCAATCTTTTTTTCTTTTTTGCACAATTTATTTGACTCATCAGGTAATCTTTGCATTTATTTGTGGTGATTATAACAATCAATGCTTTTTTGTCCATGTATTTCTGGGTCCATTTGACAGCACGTAAAACGGCTTTTAACGTAAATTAGATTTCAAATGAAAGATTAGTGCGAATTTAACTCCTACATTAAAAAGGATTAAATCCTTGGTTGATTGTTCGTTAAGTTTGAATTATACGATTATTGATTGGAAGTTTTGTCTGTGGTGTGAATGATTATTGATTTTGAATGCAAAGTTTTGTTGGGAAACTAATAGGGGCACTTTCTGGGCAATTTTTCTGTGTAAACGATGTATTTATTTTAAAAACGGTAAATAATGTTTTCAATCGTGTACTCGATAATCGAAAAACGGTCACATCCCTAGTTTCTGCCATGAATGGAAAATGATGGAATGTGAATCCTGGCTGAATAAAGATCAAACGATGATGCTTCAATTGAATAAAACTGAAAACAATGGTACGGCCTTGAAAGAAATCCAGTCAGAAGACAATCTTCAAGTGTTCAGATTGCAAATCTTCATTACAGATCAAAACTTAGGGATGAATCTTGGTGGGCCTAGGATTTCTGAGGTAGATTATATTGGGAATGGGGATCAAATGAACTCCTAAAATTATTCTATGCATGTTGAAATTGCAACGAGGAGGAGGTATGTACTCTAGAGTGCTAATATTCTAGTTTTTATATGTTTTACACTGAATACAAGTACCGGTTATATTTGAAAGGAATGCACTGTCCTGGCATATTTCCATGTTTTGTTTGTTTCTTACGCTAGCGTGCACTATGGCACACAATTCACGCCATACTGATGTAAACAAACAGTCTGTGACTTTTGAGCCAATAACATTGATCAGCGAAAAAAAAGTTGGATTTACTAAAGGATGAAGTGGTATGGAGAGTATGAAACTGACATCACGTGCTATGCTGCATGGACGTATGTGCATGCTCGTTGTTTATTACTATTCCATGACTGGTGATTGCATCATTTTCACTTGTTCGTCAATTTATGACCGCACGGGAACACGGTGAACTGGAAAAATCACGCCAAAACTTCAGCAAAAATTTGGGAGAATCTTGGCGTATTAAACAAAAAAACAAAACAAAAATATGTCGGTGTATTTTTGGTCGTATAAATTTATTATAAAATTTCTGATCCCTGTCTGGATGGTTTGGTTTGGTTTGTTAAAGTTTATCAGTACCGCGACAGTCAGAGTCAAATGTGCCAAGAGGGTGTTAATAAATAATGGTGTAAGAGTAAGGATAGTGAGGAGATAAAAGGTTTGTAAGGGAGATAAATGGGAAAAGCTGAATGTGGGAGAAAAAGCTAGGTGAAAAGAAAGAGGTGTGTGAGGTTAGGTGTAGAAGAGGAGAAGGGGAGGAGATTATATGTGGGGGAAGAGCTTGTTGTTGCGGAGAAAGTTGATGATGCTTGAGGTAAAATTGTTTTCGAATAGGTCCGAGATTGAGGAGAGTGAGGAGAGAAGAGATCTGAAGTTCTTGTGGAGGAAACAGGTTAAGAAAATATGCTTGATGGAGAGATCGATGTTGCAAGTGGGGTGGGGCAGGGCAGCCGGATAAGAGATGGGAGTAAGTAGGAGAGGAGTGGCCGAGGCGAATGCGGGTGACAATGATATCTTCCTCGCGGTTGCAAATATGCAGAGGGGTGTAGGTCCCGACTTTGGGTTTATTGGTGTGGGGTTTACTACTGGTTTCGTAATTCCAGGAATTTTGCCAGGTCTTGTTGATGTAGTTGGAGATGAAGAGATGGAGGTCCGAGTGTGGAATAGGAAAAGGAGAAATGTTATTTGACAGAGCTTTGATGGCGACTCTGTCGGCTCTCTCGTTGCCAGGGATGCTGACGTGGCTGGGAATCCAGAAAAAGATAATTTTCTTTCCTAGGGAGAAAAGAGTGTGGATTTTGGTGAGGATTTGTAGAATGGGAGGGTTGGGCCAGAGCATGTTGAGGATGCCAGTGGGGATGGATTTAGAGTCAGAGAAGAAACCTAACGTTAGATTTAAATACACAACAAAAATGCCCCAAGTCTTGAATATGTATCATATCCAGTCAAGACTGATTAATTACTGGAAATGTCAACCTGGACTTTACAACTACAGAGAGTCAACGTGATGTGAAGAGCGATAATATAGCTTTTAGCCAACAACATCTGTTGTGATGATGATATCAATAATTATCTTGCCATATTTGCTTGCTTCCTTCCTTCACATAGCATTTGTTTAATACTAGTGAGCCTACACCTCAATACAATGCTGTTGCAATATTATGCACCATCACCGAAACAACAGACTTTTATTTCTGATTAGAGCTGTGACCGTTTAGCGTGTACTCGCTACACGCTTGCAAATCTTGTAAACGTTTACTAAATACTTCATTGCGAGTAATCGTTTTTCATACATTATAGGCCTAGTGTCTTGCCGTTGAAAATCAATATTCATGATTCAAATTACACACACGTTCGGCTGACAAAATTCCAATCAATGATTTTTTACAAACTGTAAACCCGATTAGCATAATCTTTTTTAAATGTGCGAATCACAAATGCGCAGTAATCACCAATGAATGGGGATATTATGCACTTTAATTTCACGAAAACTGAGTAATCTAACTTGTAAAATGCACCGCGAATGTGCAGCAGTAAACTAACAATAGGCCTAACGTTAGGCCATAAGGCTTTAAATCCCACGCAATCAAGGCCCGTTTCATCGACCAAAAAACACTTGAATCGTGACAATCAGTACATTTACATGTAAATATTACCTGATGAGTCAAATAAATTTTGCAAGAAAGAAAACATATTGCATAATAAATAAACAGAAAAAGGTTTTAACAAAGCTGAAATTCTAAATGCTTCGCAAAGAAGGCGGCCATTTTTTCGAGAGGACTAATATTCCAGAACTTCCTGGGGGTGGTGGCGTAGTTTTGAAATGTTTTACGGTGAGGTATATCATAGGCCTCAGTATGCAAGATTTTCATAGAACTTTAAAAGCCGTAGCGAATAGGACAAACAAGTTACGCGATGTTGAGTTTAAATGACATTGAAAGGAAGTTATCTGTTCTTTCTAAACTGAATTTTCATGCATATTTTCCATAAAAATGATGATTTGTACTGTAGAAGTAAACTTTTTACGATTTTGAAAGCAAAACTCAGCGTCTATTTGGGCAATGCAGCCAGTACTTTTGCCATACTAGTTGCGCGATTTTTTTACTTCGCCTCGTAGTTTTGGAGCAATTTTGGTGTATTTTTGAAATTTACGGTACTAAACTCGTGTACACGATACACGCTCGCTTTTTTTGGCGTGTACACGTTTACTAAAATCCCTAAACGTTCACAGCTCTACTTCTGATAGCTACCAACTTCTCTCTTAGTAAAAAGGAAACATTCCCGAATCAAATGATGATACTGAGTAAGACTTATTGCTAAAATTGTATCAAAAAACGTTTTTTTTGGCTCTGTGGTCTTTTAAAGTGAAAATTCTGTGTAGAACTGAATTTTCTACACTGGGCATTGTTACGATTATGCAAGTTTACACAAGTTAAAGAAAGAGCAGCACAGTCGAGGAACTTTCACAGGCATTTTTCACAGGCATATGAAGCGCAAGAATTGGATTGCACTGTTTGAGTGTTGCAATTCCAATGCGTATAACATTATAGGCCTATATGCTTACCTACGCGTCACAAGGGTAAGATATTGAAAATTGAAAATATTGCGCATGCTAATTGCTAGGCATAATACATTTTATATGTGCACACACATGTGCCGGTATTACATGTATTGTTAAAAGTGTTTCACGATTTTGGAAAAAACTGACAAAAAATTGTGGCTTTTATATTCTTTCTTTCTAATTTTGACCATTTATCGTTGTTGTGTAAAGAGAAACAACAATGATAATTGGTCAAAATTAAAAGAAAAGAAAAAAAAAGCAATAATTTTTGACAGTTTTTTTTAAATCGTGAAATGCTCTTAACAATACACGCAACTGAAAACAAACTGAAGTGTGCTTAATTTTTCAGTGCAAAGGGAGTTGATTTTGATATCGAAAATAAAGGCTCCCAGAAAAATCTGCAAACTTTTTTTGGAGATGTGTTAAATCCCATTGACTTTTGTTTAGTGTGTGGCGCCACTTTTTCAATGTAAATGGGCACACACCCAAATCGGTAAACTTGGAGCTTCTAGGTCAACTAGCCCAAAACCAACTAGTCCCAAAACTAACTTACCCCAAAGCCAACTCGCCACAAAGCCAACTTGCCCCAAAGCCAACTCACCCCATTATCAACTCAGCCCAAGTCACATTGACTTATTTCCAGTGTGGTCCTAATGATGAATTTTGCCAGGATGGAATACATAGAGCAGTGGGTGGGAAAGGTAGCAACTGTTACACAAAGGTGGTTATTTCGATGACAATAGGTTGTAGAAGTTTGATTAATAAATGCATAGATTATGCAGTTCTGTAGTATAACATAACATAACAAGATTACAGGCTAAGAAGGGTTAGCCGCCCAATAAAAAGCCTAAACTAATACCATCACCACCACAATTAAAAAAAAAAATCAAAGACGCCCAGAGTAAGTAAAGAACTTAACAATGTTGACCTTGGAATTGTGAACAGAATTGGAGCTAACAACCCACTCAGGCAAACCATTCCATTCATTAGCAACTCTTTGCAAAAACTAAAGTGTTGAATATCTATCCGTGAGAACTCTTTGGTCAACTTCAAACTGTTACCACGTGTAACATGAGGATTACCTGAAACATGCAAAAAGTAACAAGAAGTCAAAGCATCACTACCAGATAGGAACTTAAAAACCTGAATCATATCGCCACGTACCCTTCTCAACTCCAGCGTGGTCAAACCAAGAATTCGCAACCTAGATTCATAAGAGAGATTTCCTTACTTCGGGAAAAAGTCTAGTGGCTCTTCGCTGAACCTGCTCCAAAATTAACTTATCATTCTCATAGAAGGGACTCCAAGCCTAAAGAGCATATTCAAGGTGAGGCCTTGCTAATTGCTTATACAAATTAAGAACAGCCTCTCTACCAAGAAAACAAAAATTTCTTCTAATCAAACCAAGCATCCTATTTGCATTTGCAGCTGCTAAAGCACACTGTTTAGAAGGCTTCAGATTGCTAGTAATGACAATACCTAAATTTCTTTCTTGATCAACACAACCAAGATTTGAACCATTCATGCAGTAATCAAAAGCCAAATTGTTGTGACCAAAATGATTAATTTGCATTTATCAACATTGAATGACATCTGCCATGTTTAAGAAGCTAACTTATCGAAAGTGAAGAATCCCTAGCATCATCAACAATCCTGTACAGCTTAGTGTCATCAGCAAATTTATATATCCTGGAGCCAAGGAAAACATCAATATTGTTTTGGGGTAGCCGGAGATTATGGGTATAGGTTTATTTACATACACTTGCCGTCTTACCGCATGGGCTGAATATGCCGGGGGTGGGGGGAGAGGAGTATTACGGGCCTAAGTACATTGCTTTTCCCGGGGGCCTCAAATATTCTTAGGATGGCCCTGCTTTTATTTCTAATCATATTATACATAAATGATAAAATGAGACTACAATTTCAAAGATCAATGACTATTTATTGAATGACGTAAACATTAAACCATCGAGCTACAATATATACAAATTCAATGAGAAAACCATTAGTTAAATTTTACATTGCTAAAAGAAAGTCCAATTTTTGGGCGAGGTTGCAATATATCTCATTGATAAACTTATAATTTTAACTTTACACAATGTAAGTTTACAATTTTCTTGCATAAATTTTTTCAAAACTAATTATGCAAGGACTTATTTTCCTGTTTTTCCCGCACTTCAAAAGCAGCGGAAGATGTGTGTAGATCAATTCCGCATACTGATGAATGTCTTTGTAAATGAATTAAAAGTTGTGGTAATGTTAAACATGATCCAACATGATTTTTTTTACTATTTTAAAAAGTGAATCAAAAATGCAAAATTCAAAATTGAATTCTCAATTCACCCATTTCTGATTAATTAATCTAATTATTTTAACTTCTTTTGTGCATTCATCAATCTATCAAAAATTTGCCTAAAAAATTGTGCATACTGTGTGCTGCCCGAAAGGGGGACTCACCCCGCCCCATACAGTACACCTATGGCTACCCCCGACAGTATAGGTGACAGGGAACCTGGGGTACAGGGGCTAATTTTATTAGTCGGCAACTTTGAAATGGGCCATGCATGGCAAAATGTACTATTTGGACCAGGGCCATGACATAAACTGATGTGCTTTCCCCCATTTTCTTTGTAAAGTTGAAGTGCCCTTTACAATGATAAAAAAGTTATTGAAAATATGAAAATATATTTAAGTCCCTTTATTATCTTTTTATTGACAGATTGTAAAAACATATATGGGACCCTTGCCCCAGACTCAATTCAAAATTGTTCACAAGGCGGTAAGAGTATGGGGGACTTAACTTAAAAGCCCATCTACAATTCTGTTGAAATGTGTAAAACATGGAACAACTATTAGGCCTATAGTGTATACACAACAAAAGAAAGTATTCAAAGTACTCAAGTTCAGCAAAGATCCATTTAATCTTTTCATTTGATAACAATTAAACCCATTTTAATCCTTCAGAAGGACCGCCTTTTTCGCATCATAAGCTGCATAATTGAAATGTTGATGCCATTGGACTGTTGAAAGTTACAACCGCGCCATTGTGTTATTGTTATGATACGTTTTTTGCTTTTTCTTTCAGCGGTAATCTTATAAGTTATAGGAAAATTAACGTTTTTATCTTTTGATAATTTCATCAAATAACATTTTTTAAATATATTATTATACTGGGGCGACTTGTAATGGGGTGAGTTGGCTTTGGGGTGAGTTGGCTTTGGGATGAGTTGGCTTTGGGGCGAGTTGGCTTTGGAGTAAGTTGGTTTGGGGCCAGTTAGTAATGGGGCGAGATATTTTGGGGGCAACTTGAATGTAGCCTAGGCCCGCTACCTGGCTACGCCGATTTCAAGATCTGCTCTATTGGGTATGTGGACGCGTACTTAAGTCTAATACCTATTGTGCGAAAATTAGTGCACGAAAATAACCTCGGAAGTGTCTAACGATAGGCCTACATCAGCTAGAAAGAAAGAAAAAATCACTGACTAGTGATACACTGCTCGTTTTGTGGGATACATGTGATGTTTGAATATCTCTACAAAGGCATCTTAAGTTAGGGACTTTCATTTGAAGTTTATGGCAAACTTTGATAGGGGGCTAGGCTACGCCAACTCGTACTCACTTGGGCCTTTTTACAGAAAACTTACCGATGATGTTCTCAAGATCATCCTCCTCAACTCCTGTCGAAAATTCTTTGAAATCGTCCGGCAAATCAGATATATAGAACAAAGGTTGGTTATCTATGGTATCCATGTTTTCCATCCACTATTAAAGGATTCTACTGGTTAAAAATGCGAAGAAAATACGATGCTTTATGTTCTCAGCGAATATCATTTCACAAACAAAATAATTATTACGCATTTTTTAGTGTACGGTCATATCAGAGGTCAAATAATCTCACCAGATCTCGTCTGAGCTGATCGTACGACACACCTGACGTCACTTGATGTTTGGCAATGTTGTCAACCTGATTTAAAATATGCATATTCATATGAAGCTTTTAAAGAGAGGGAGCCAAGTAACTTTAATTTGTACTTAGCGTGGATTTTTTTTTTTTTTTTTTCTTCAGTTGGGTTAAACTTTAGTGCTTTCCTTTTATTTTTCATCGCAAAGGGCCTAGATCATTTAAGTCGCTTGTACAATATTGCAATAACTTCTTTCTTTTTTCTTCATGTCATGTTCTGTTATTTTGTAATAAAACACATCGTTTTTTTATATTTTGCGTATGGTAATTTTGATCTCACAGTGATTAAAAATATTCAACCAATCAATCAAAATCGACATGCACGCTTTTAGAGTCTGTTTATCAGGGAAGTCTCTTATCAGGGAAGTCTCATTTCCCGTTTTTATCTTTTTAGCCTATCAGACCCATAATTTTCAGCGCCAGGGCCTCGACCCTTAGAAGCCCCCGCACTTAGGTAAATGAAAATATATACTATGTATTTACAGTGTTTTACTTGTGTTGTGTGCAAGGTCATGGAGTCCATTGTTAAGGGTGTTGTACTAGATCATTTACTGGTCAATGGTTTGTTGAATTTGTCCCAGTATGGGTTCTTACCTAAGAGGTCTTGTGTTTCTAAATTATTGGAGTTTCTTGATGATGTTACTAAACTAGATGATTCTGGTCATAATGTGGATGTTATCTATTTAGATTTCCAAAAAGCATTTAATAAGGTTCCATTAGGCAGGCTCATGATGAAAACAAAAACAGTTGGTGTGGAGAGAAAGTGTGTCAGTTGTATATATTCTTGGTTAGTTGACAGGTCACAAAGAGGTTGTTGTTAATGGTGAAGTATCTCCATGGAAGAAGGTTACAAGTGGTGTTCCTCAGGGTTCTGTATTGGGTCCGCTTCTTTTCTTGATCTTCATTAATGATATTGATGTTTCCATTGGCTCCAGGATTTGTAAATTTGCTGATGACACTAAGCTGTATAGGATTGTTGGTGATGCTAGGGATTCTTCATTTTTGTAAACTGATCTGAATAAGTTAGTTTCTTGGTCCCAAACATGGCAGATGTCGTTCAATGTTGATAAATGCAAAGTAATTCATTTTGGTCACAACAATTTGGCTTTTTATTACTGCATGAATGGTTTAAATCTTGGTTGTGCTGATCAAGAAAGGGATCTAGGTGTTGTCATTACTAGCAATTTAAAGCCTTCTAGACAGTGTGCTTTAGCAGCTGCAAGGGCAAATAGGATGCTTGGTTTGATTAATAGAATTTTTAGTTTTCTTGGTAGAGAGGTTCTTAATTTGTACAAGCAGTTAGTCAGGCCTCATCTCTGCACCTTGAGTATGCTATTCAGGCTTGGAGTCCCTTCTATGAGAAGGATGATTTAATTTTGGAGCAGGTTTAGCGAAGAGCTACTTGACTTATTCCCGAAAGTAAAGAATCTCTCTTATGAATCTAGGTTGCGAATTCTTGGTTTGACCACGCTTGAGTTGAGGAGTACGTGGCGATATGATTCAGGTTTTCCTGTCTGGTAGTGATGCTTTGACTTCCTGTTATTTCTTACATCTTTCAGGTAATCCTCATGTGACACAGTTTGAAGTTAACCAAAGAGTTCTCACAGATAGGTATTCGGCGTTTAAGCTTTTCGCAAAGAATTGTTAATGAGTGGAATGGTTTGCCTGAATGGGTAGTTAGCTCCAATTCTGTTCACTATTTCAAAGTCAACATTGATAAGTTTTTACTAACTCTGGACTTCTTTGATTTTGTGGTGGTGGTGTTAGTTTGGGCTTTTTATGGGGTGACTTACCTTTCTTAGCCCGTAATCTTGTTATATTATGTCACACAATGTTATCCCTTGGCGCGAATAGAAATCTACATTGGGCCTATAATTGCAATAAGAACGGAAATAAGAATGGGAATAATTGATGTAAGGCTTCAAAAGTGTCAAAAAGCGAGTCGTTTTAGGGTCCAGGTACCATACTCGAGCCCTGCGTCCTGACCTTACGCCACTGCTTATATGGACATGGGCTTTCCCTCGTTGGTTTCATTTATAGCTTTTAAAAGGGCTTTTTTCTCAGGCTGCTCGTCCGTCAGACTGATACCTTTGGCTTACTCTATCTGTCTATAGGCAAAGGGATGTGGCCCTTATCCCTCCGTAAGTTCCGTATCTCTGGCAACAGCTTATATATGAGCTCTTAGGAATTTTGAAGAAAAAAACACAAGTCTTATTTTTGATACTCTGGTCGTTGAAAAAATTACCCATGCATAAATTATTTAAGAATACTGAAGATTCATTAAAAATGATTTCTCCCCCTCCCCTTCCCACACACACACACAAACACCTTGACACACACAGAGACTATTTCGAGTGGCTACGCCACTCCAGTTAGCAATTACACCTGGGACCTAGGGACCTATACCTGTATACGGGTAAATAAATGGGTCCAGTGTGGGCAGCCCACATGGGGCTTATTTGAATGTCGATTCGTTTTACAAGGGCTCCAAATGGGCAACCTATTGTGAGTACTATATGAGTCATGCATGAGTAGGCAAACTGGGCAAACTGGGATTTATTTTGGGCATATTAGTTTTAGATAGAACAACTGACCACAATGGATCGAATATGAAAGAATTAACTCTCTCTGATACACAACAGAAATGCAATAGCAATTATATGCATTTGCATCTGAGAAGTGCCATGGGCAAAATAAATCACGTTAAAAGATACAAAAAGTCACCATACAAGATACAAATTCGCCCTTTTCAAATCCCGCCTATGTTAGTAGCTATTATAGCACTTTACCTGAACTAAAGACTTTTTTTTTCTGTTTCAAATTCTCATCATGCGCGTGGCTTAGGAAGTGTCCCCTCTCAGGAGGAAAGAACCCCAAATGTCCCCGTTACAGGCGAAAAATACAATCCAACGTTGATGCTAATCGGCAATTCTTCAATTTTCGTGAAATTGTTGGAAATTGTCTTCATTTTCGGGCAATTTTCTTCTCTTTTCGAGAAAGTTTCTTCAAATTCGTGAATGATGTTGCAAAATTTTCAATTGTTTTAACAAAAATATCCAATAACTTTACTCATATCTTTCATTAATAATTTCCCAATTTACCTTTAACGGAGACATAAGGTCAACATTTTTAGCTTGGTATATAAAGAATTAACGACCCAAAACTCCATCATGAAAATCTTATTGCATGCTCATTAGGTTATTCTAGTTTGAAGTTGTAACATGGACACTGCTATTTAGTCTGTATCATTATATGATGAAATCATGCCAATGATGACATAATTTGATGACATAATTTGCCCTATTATGTGCTAGCACACATAACGTGATTTGTTAGACTTCTCTTTGATGTTTTCTTTCAAACCGCTTTGACATAAAGTTCTAAGGGCTTGAATCATTATTACCAAAATAACTCATATAAGAATAATTGTTTCTTAGAAATTAAATTTTTTGAAATAGGTTAGAAAGAAAAACTTTATGACAGTAATAGTGGGGCGGATATGTAACAATTTTTACTTAAAGTGTGCACTTCTGGATAGAAGCATGAAAATTTGCACAAAGGGGCTTTTGAGTATGCTGATTTCAAAAATTGCGGGAACCACGATGTCACTTTAACGAAATTTCAAAATGGCCGCCATAAACACGTTTTTGCCCATAAATTAGATGTTAGTTCCCCGATTAACATGATCTTGGTGTCTATACCTATGTTCTTGAGGTCAAGAAATCCAATAAAACATATGCCAAACATCATGAGATACATCTTCCCCCAAAAAAAATTCAAAATTCAAAATGGCTGCCACAAGAAAGCTTTTTTACCATAAAACGGATCTAAGTGCCCAAATAGCCATAATCTTGGTCTTTAGACATGTTTTTGAGGTCAATGTACCCAATAAAACCCACGTAAACTATTATAACATCTTCCCACGAAAAACCTAGAATTCAAAATGGCCGTCGCAAATCCATTGTTGGCCATAAAATGGCTATCCAGCCATCATTTATTGGTATCTATACCTGTTTTATGTCAAGGAACCCAATAGAAAACATGAAATATCATGACGTACATTATATTGTGAATAGTAAAACAGATACAATCAAAATGCCCTCACAAAACAAGTTTTTGACCAAAAAACCTGCCCCAATCACCGTGATCTTACTATCTATACCAAGTCGGTAGAATACATATGAAATATTATTGTGAAAAGTTGAAAACAATTCCATATAATAGCATTTATTTGTCAGATCAAAGTATATCACAATTGAGCATGGTATACCTTTTTCAGGTAAAGCAGTCAAATGGTGTGTCATACATTATGTTAAAAATGATTACATGATCGCTGTCAGTATCTCATATGTTCAGATTTGCTTTATTCTCTGCTACACTGTCCGGAACAGAAGCACAACTGTGTACATTTGAGATTTGGGCAGACACACTTGCATCTTTTTGTACAAGACTTTTTGAAGAGTGGTCCAGCATGGAGTCCATGGGGAATCACCTCTTACTCTCTCCCAGCCCCATAAATCTGGCGATGGAACTTCAGGGTCTCCTATAAGTGACTGTCCCCAAATGTGCCCTGCCTGATAAACAGCCCATTTCACATGCTGTTCCAGGGCATGTAACGTTGGAGGAATGTTTTCCATCTTACGGTTTTGAGTGAACAAGTGCTTCCTGGCTTCATTTACATGGTTGAGTGATGATGTTCGCTGATACAAGAGAACAACATATCTCTCTATTTGCTCCAAGTCGCTGGGGGAAACCTGGCATGGAGCATGGGATAACCGAGCAAAAATTGGTTTGAGATGAGGCATACTGCACCATACAGCCCAAGCGGTTCTCTTTCCAAGCCTTTCATGCGGTTTTCATGAAAGGCAGAGACAGTATCACATCCTGATATTGCGTGCAAGAATAGTAAACCCCATGATGCGTCATTGTCTAATTCCGCTGCAATTAGGTGGCATGGGATGTAACGTAGTCTACCACCATGACCCAATGCTATCCATATTTCACAGTCCTGTAAAACGCTGGACACTGCAAGCGCAATAACCACCACATCAGTATCTGTTGCGTGTATCATCAGCTTGGTAAATCCATGATGGAACGCATGGGAAGCATGAAAAAGAAGCCGTGTGTCCGCTTCTTCGTGAGTGCAGGACAAGCTTGAAAGGTCAGTCATGAGAGATGATACAACATTCTGGCCATGTGTGGAGATCACTTGCTTCTCTGGGGGAGCTTGAAACTCTTGTATTGCATTGGCTAGAAGTCGGAACAGGCTGTCTTTGTTTGCATCACAGCGAAGGAAGTTCTTCCAGTTAACAGGATTATTGGTGTTGTTGTCCACCCGGAGATGATTACCAGATCCACGGCTCTGTCGTGTTTGTGTCTTTAGGCTGTCCTCCCTGTAGACATCCCAGACAACATCTACACGAACAACCTCTTGTAACATGTGTTCTATGTAAGGCAAGAACACCAGTTGTGAATAGTCCTGGAATGTTTTAACAGAAAGTTTGGACTTCTTTGGATCAAGCATGTGCACAAGGGCAGCACCGTCTACAATTTTGACGTCAACTTTTGGAACAGATTCTGGTTATGGTACCATTGTCTCCAGGCATCCCATCAAGTCAGATTTGCATGTTTGATGCATAATACCATTTGATGCCGATGATGGAGGCCAGGCATGATTTGTATGGCTGAAGAAGGCATCCATGTCGCTTTCTCTAGCTTGACACGATGTATACATCCGTGAAAAGAGACAAACATCACTATGCAGGTTGGAAATCTTGGAAGCGGACTTCGCAGGTTTCTTTCGTGAACTAGAATTTAACAAAGGCAGATTGTTCTTATGTATGGTGTCTTTGAATGCAGTGATTGTGCCATTGATACGCTCGGCAACAAATTTCTTGTACTGTGTTTTGTCTATGTCTTCTGCAGACCTTATAGCATTTACCACACTATCAGACATTATCACTTTGGTGTCAAGTGCGTAGAGGTCTGTGCTTGTATCAGCAAAGGGGTTGCCAAGTTCATCCATTACATCAGTGACACTCTCTGACTCTTGACGTGAGATAAGAAAGTCTTCTGTGCACTTGGTATTTGTTCATGGTGGCGTTCTGTGTCCTTCTTTTCCCTAGCATGTTTGTCATCATACTCCATTAGAAGTCTAGCTGTTTCTGGACCTGCCACCATCCACCTTGCTAGTGCTGCTTCATTTTCAGTGATACCTATTAGGCCTCCATCTCCCTTCACCATTGCATTCAGCTGTTCATGAACTTGATTATGGGCTAGTGCTGAGAATTTGTGCATAGTTTTCTGTGTCACAAAGTTGCCTTTGAGGAGCTCTGCATGTGTGGTAGGGCAGTTAATCTCAAGGGATTGTAGGTCTCTCACATGAACGGTCATCCAGCGAGCATAGTGGTAGTGGTCAAGAGCGAACATCCATGGAATAATCTTTCCAAGTGACTGCACGTAGGCAACATATCTTTGCTCACTCTGTGATCTAAGGAACTGTAGGAAGAGAAGTTCCAACTGCCAGACTTTGTACCAGTAATCGAACTGAGGATGCTTTGAAGCCATCTGTTTACACCACTCATCATAGTGTATTTGTTCATCATCTGATGTGTTGATTTGATACTCAGCATATGACCTGTGGAGGAGAATATACAGAGCCGCTGCGGTTACTTGATGTGCCCACTGACCTCTGGATGTGTGTGAACCTTTCTGCAGACCAGCTGCACGTCCCTCAGTTGTAACATTGGCCGAAGTCATAACATAGGTCCAACCACTACCATCAAGCCAGTCGCCAATTACTTTCAACACGGCCATTTCTATATGGAGACCCCCCCCCCCCTTCCCCCTCCCCCCATCAGTACAACGTAATGTCTTTCACCATACTCTTCTGGCCATTTCCACTGAATTCGTTTTGCAATTGCATATAATGGCTGATCGACAGTGAGCAGTGGTATATGGCCTGGGTTGACACGAACCGTGATCTGTTGATGATATTCATCCCATGCTTGACCATAGCGGGTGAATGTGCTTGATCTCGAAATAATGGTAAGAGAGAGATAATTGCAGATGTCTTGGGTAGAGACACCTGTAAGCTGGCAAAGTAGGCTGACCATGATATGTCCGTCTTCACCTGATCAATTTGATTTTCATTAGCCAACTTCGTCCTCACTTTTTCACACCAAAACTTCTGCATCTCATCATTATTCATTTCCGCAGATATTGGAATTGCTTCATCATCCTCTACTGTTGGGATGACATTATCAGGGAGCGAAACCGGTGGCACATCAGTATATGACTTTGGTAATGACTTGATAGATTTCGACTTTGGTTGGGCCCTGTTTTCGGGAATCTCCTGAAGGACCCTAACAACACCAAGATTGCCATTTGTGATGTGCTGTGTTATTGATATTGCGGTGCCATGAAAAGAATCACGACTTGAGGTGGATGACGGGTTGTGATCTATATTATCGAGATTTCCAGTGGTGAACAGTTGGTCTCTGAGGTTTTAAGGACAGACAATGCCCTCATTCTCATATATGTCAATTATTCTAGTAGCTTCATCAGTAGACAGTTGCAAAACTCTGTCATATGACACCGACAGATCCTTTTCAAATAGATTGTCAATGAGATCACGTTTACGCGTTCGATTGTAAATAAGCAGGCCAAGATACAATGGGTGAACCGTCTCACAGTCCGAATTGTGCAGTGCTGCTACAGAATCTCTCCTACCTCGTTTGACGGCATTGAAGACAAGTAACTGTGTGATGGACAAATCAGCTGTGCTTACATCGTTGTCATCTACACGTTGTGTTGCATTTGACCTCCCTAGAATCATCCCGACGAGGGCAGATAGAGAACTTTTCTTTTCTCATGAGATTCTCATGTAAGTTTGTGGCGGCCATTTTGAATTGAATTTTCAATTTTTTGGCAAGAAGATGGATCTTATGATGTTTCGCATGGGTTTTATTGGATTTCTTGACCTCAAGAACATAGGTATAGACACCAAGATCATGGCAATCGGGGCACTAACAGCTGATTTATGGGCAAAAACGTGTTTGTGGTGGCCATTTTGAATTTTAAATTTTTGGGCGGGAAGGGTTGGAGTGACATCGTGGTTCCCGCAATTTTTGAAATCAGCATACTCAAAAACCCCTTTGTGCAAATTTTCACGCTTCTATCCAGAAGTGTACACCTCAGTCACATATCCGCCCCACTATAATATCTTAATCCGTACTGCAAGGTATATGACACCAGGAGCCTATGAACAAAATGACCAGCTCTCATGTTAGTTTATATTGACATAATTAATGTTTTAATAAATTAGACAATGTATGATCAATTGCTTTGCGCGATTTCTTCACATGACTTATAATCTATTATTTCTATCACATTAAATGACTGAATGAAAAAAAAGCCAGACTTCATTTCTCCTTTAAGAGGATTTATAAAATTTCTTTGGAGTATGATCAATGCACGGCATTAAATTTCAGTAATGCTCGAACTTGAGTATTTGGCTTAGTCCATTTTAAAACTCAGATGAATTTCTTAAAGGGATTATTCCTATGTTTTTAAAGGAATATTCCCATGTTTTTAAAGGATTACTTCAGTGGTTAAGCATGTGTATCTTATATGAAGAAGACTTTAAAAGAAACAAAATGGTGAAGAAAGCGTTTAAAGTGAATTGACACGATTTTAAGCCATCTTCTGCTATCAAAATCGCGAGAAATGCAGGGATTTCGAGGCTTCGCCCCAGCACCCCTATATACAGATATACCTGCAACTTTGCCCCATAGATGTGACACGTTTTAAAGCCCTTCTATCAAAACCACAAGAATTATAGGGCTTCCTGCGAAACCCATTATGCCAAGAGTTAACACATTTTTTAAAGAGAGTACCAGTTTGGCTCTCCTGCAACCCCCTTCCAATAAAGAACGTCTTACGAATTTATTTTCCTCGGAAAATTTTCTTCAATTTCTGAAAAATCTTCTTCAATTTTTGGGAATTCTCCTTCAATTTTCGGGATTTCCTTCAAATTCCGGAAATTTTCTTCAAATTTAGGGAGGTTCTTCCAATTTCCAGGAAATATCCTTCATTTTCGGAAACTTTCCTTTATTTTCTGGAAAATTTCTTTCAATTTTTGTAAAATTTCCATCATTTTGGGGATACTTTTTTTCCATATTTAAAACATTTTCTTCAATTTTGCGAAACTTTCTTCAAGTTTAGGAAAGTTTTTCCAATTTCTGGAAATTTCCTTTATTTACGGAAAAATTCCTTCATTTTTGGAAAATTTCCTTCCATTTTCGTGAAATTTTCTTCATTTTGGGGATGTTTTTTTAAATTTAAGAAATTTTTGCATTTTTGTTTTCAATTTTCAGGATATGTCCTTATTTTTCGGATTTTTCTTCAAGTTTCGTGAAATTTAATTTATTTTGGGATATTTTCCGTATTTAGGAAATTTTCTTGAATTTTTGGACAGTTTTATTTCTTAAATTTTCGGGAAATTTCCTTCATTTTTGCAAAAATTTCTTCCATTTTCTTGAAATTTCATATTTGGCATAGTAAAAATTTTAACTGGTGTGTACATATGATGTTCATGATGTAAAAACGTTGAATTTCATTAATATGCATAGTGGGCAGGGCTTAATATGATATTGCTGAAAAAAACTTGTAAACACGGTATCTGAAGAACAGTACACTGAATGCATGTCACATTTGGTACACAGATAGCCCATGATTCGAGTAGTAATATGGTGGTATGATGACCCCACCCTCCCCCTCTCCCCTCCACACACACACACACCTACACACACACACAGGAGGTGCCAAAAGGAAGCGATTTGGAGGTGCCAAAAGGAGGCGATTTGGAGGTGCCAAAAGGAGGCGATTTGGAGACCATATAGTCCTCCCTATGCTATTCCTTCTCTTCACTCCTTGCTCTGCCGAGTCGTCCTAGATCGTGTGAGCATCTCAAAGGGTGGTCAATACCCCAGAAAATACGCTCCAAACACACAGAAAAAGCAAAGTTATTCTTCAGAAAAAATGCCGAGCAGAGACAGATCTGCTCCAATTTGGGCCTAGACTGTATATAGCAGACAGGAGGGAAAAATCAATATGACTTAGGATTATGTGCAGTTTCTCTTACTGTAGACTTCTCATTGATGCTTGTATTGTTCGTCTCAAAGTACATATGGTTTGACCTTAGATGAGTTCAACGCTGTAAATGGAGTGGGAAGTAGTGGGTAGATATATAACTGGTACTATGTTGATGAGATTAGGGATGGATAGATGCCTAGAAAATAATACAAGTGACAAAAAGAACAGAAAAACAAAGAAACTGAACTTGTCTCTCATGTACTAATTCATTCTATCAAAAACTCAAAAACAGTATCAGTAAACACACAAGATTCAAACAATTAATATAGTCTTAAAATAGCTTTTAGAGTCCCTTTTTTTCTGATTATTCATCCAAGTTTTTTCAATTAGAGGTTTTTTCCCATATCAGTGGCAGCACAGTATGTAAAAGTTGATTCATCAGCACCTCGTTGGTTTCGGGTAAGCGCTTACGCCGACAGATGTCTACAATAAAGAGGATCAGAACAATGATTATGTAGGGTTCTTCTTCACGCCCCAACATTTCCCTCGCTGCGACCATAATACCGTCGACGATATCGTCATTTTCATCAAGACACATCTTCTCACAAGGTAGTGTTTTGTAAGAAACCAAGTGGGTGACAGCTCTTGCTGTATTTCTAACGAATTCTAAGAATAGACACATTACCTTTTCGCCAAACAGGTAATCATTACTGAAAATAGGACGTTCAAAGATTCCGCTAAAGTCTATGGTACATTCCATTTTTCTGCAATTGATTTTCCAATGAAATAGCCATTTGTGCCGTTTGTAAGGCCAAGTCCCCATGCCGGAACCTTGGTGCTGGATTCGTACGTTTTGAGCCTGGTCAGGTTTGTCCATTGAGTGCGAATTAAGTTCAGCTCTTCTGCAACATTGTCCAGATTTTCGGGATTCATCCATAGGAAGAGACAATGATTTACATACAGAATTCAAAACTTTCTGTAAGAGTTTCAAAAAAAATCTTTTTACTGGCCACAGGCGAAAACCCCCATTTATTTCACCGGTCACAAGCGTCACAATGATATGCGTATGTATATAACTGACGTCACAACGATAAACATGTGAATTGGTGAACTTAAAAGTAACAGATCGTTTCCCCCAAACACTTTACCAGTCAC
Organism: Chiridota heheva; assembly: GCA_020152595.1. Taxonomy (NCBI): domain Eukaryota; kingdom Metazoa; phylum Echinodermata; class Holothuroidea; order Apodida; family Chiridotidae; genus Chiridota; species Chiridota heheva. The sequence goes on from JAIGNY010001121.1 coordinate 20,575, forward strand.
AGGCGTCGCAATGAGATTTTCAGGGGGAATAGATTCCATTTATTAATACTTTAAAATTTGATTAGTTTTAACTCAGAAACTCTAGGTGCTTTTGACATAAATGAGACTTTCTGTTCAAAATTTACAGCTCCTTTTGATGAATATAAATTCGCTGTATACCTGTCCATACTTGAGAAATACATCAATACCGCGATAGCAACAGACAGTTTACAGACTGACTGACTGCTCAAGACTCGTAACTCGCACCGTCTCTAACTCACTGTCCTCACCTTCTCTAACTCACTCTCCTCACCTTCTCTAACTCACTGTCCTTATCTTCTGTAAACTGTCATCAATGGTAATAGTTGCTAGGAGTAGTAGATCATCAGGCGGTATCCAACCTTCGTCAAGTGTTTCAATCCGAAATCGCAACACTGGCAGGCTGGCGGGTCGGCAAGGCTGGCTAAGCACTGCCTCTCTACTTTTTTGGCTTCCAACTTAGTCATCTCGTCGGCACCACAACCAGCATGATACCCTTTCAACTTTCCCACTTACTTCCCGAATGACTTTCTTCCTTTCTTTACCTGCCAGTCTCAATGCAGAGAATAGCCTCCAAACAGATTGTGCCGGAAATCCCCGGTACCCAACTTCTACTGGGAACAACCATGCCTGCCATGCATCCATATTCTCACTACAACTCTGAAGGAGCCCGTATGCATCATCACAGTGTTCTTCCCATGATACTGTAAGTTCGATCATGATCAACTCTCTTGCTTCTTCAGACTGCAGGACTGCATCCAGTCGCAGCATTGTGACTACCACCGGGGGAAACTGAAGCTTCCTTCCTGAGTGAGCAGTCAAATCCCATGACCCAGCAACAGACTGTCCCTCTGTGCTCGACGAGTTGGTGGTTTGTACCCCTCTTTGACAAAATCTATTTTTGGTACATGGTGCTGTTTGCCTGTTCTTTTCTTGCGTCTTTCCTGCTCAAGGATATGACCTACTGACTGCAGTACCTGGTCATGACGCCACCTATATCTGCCTTGTGAAAGGGCAATCTTGCATGCACTCAGTATGTGTGTCAGTGACCCTCTTTCTCCACACAGGTTGCACTTTGGGTCCTCTCTCATTCCATACTTGAACAGGTTCACTGGAGTTGGCAAAGTGTCGTAAACTGAATGAAAGAGGAAAGAAAGTATGAAAGGTTCCAGTTTCTAAACGTATGACCATGACAACTTACTGTCTGGTAGATCCCACTTTGTCCAGGCTCCTTGTGATCCAAGTTCAACGGCTCTTAATTTCCTGTTTTCATCTTCCATTCTTCTGACCAGCTAAACTCATTTTGGACCATACTCCTCCTTTTTGCTTTGTTCCATTTTTGGAAGATAGTGGACCCGAGACCCTTAGTACCTTCCGACACACGGGTTTCCAATAATATCACGTATTTTTAAGCTGCTCTCTGCCTGACGAACTGTATCCTTCCACTGACCACTTACGTCCAACAAACACCTGCGAGTCTCATGCTTGTCTGTAGAATATATTAACGTCATGGATATGCGACACTTCGCAACCTTGCATTCTTCCACTGACGAAAGCGGTAACTGCAGCTGCCCAGACCTTATATAAAGGCCTATGGAAGTTAAACTTGTTGGGATCCCCATCCATTTTCGGAGGTACTCTTCGTTTTCCTCTTAATTTTCTCAACTGCAGAAATAGGTACTTCATATATGGTCAACAACCACATGATTCTAGAATCATGGACTCTTACCTAGGTAAGAGTCCGTGCTGATAAATCCAGGTCTTAAACTTTCCTGGCAACTCTGATCTCTCTATCTGTCTATCTTCCTGAGCCAATCGTCCGCATGTTGCACTGTGTTTCTGACGTTTAATTTGTCTCCCAAGGATGTTTCAAACCACTTTCTTAGGCATTTATTGGGGTCACCTCTAACTTCCGGCATCGCCTCCCCTTGGACTTTCAGCAGAAATCTATTGTATTATATCTGTATGGAAGTGTCTACATACTTTTTGATTGTCATGTATATGTGGTCATCCTCTTTGCCAACACGGAGAAGAACACTTTCCCTTTAACGCTGAGGAGAGATAGGCCTATAGTTTCAAACTGGATAAAGAGGGAGGCTCGTCTCATTAAAATTCGTTAAATTGGGATGGGGGGGGGGGAATGGTGCGATATTTTGACGTCACTTCCGGTTGTGTGCGCAAGATCCGATCCACTGTCTGTTTGTACATGGACTTAAAAGAGAACTCCATAGTTTGTACAGCCAGATACCAGCATGTACGTTGTGTGTGCCGAGTTCATGGTTACATACACAGCGCATTACGTTACTGTGACGAAAAACTTGTTTGTTTTTTCAATGCGTTTGTCAGAAAGCGAAAGATTAGTATTATAATACTACAATAATAGTCACCAAATGAAATTTACTGAGAAAAAAAGAAGAAGAAGATGAAAGCAAAAGTCGCAATAAACGATTCTACCGGGGCTCGAACTCACGACTGTTGATAGGCCTAAGAGAAAAACGAAATTGCTTCCGATCGCCGTAACCTACTAGGCTAACTCGTGTAGTGACTTTTAAAGCGTTTTGAATAACTATATACCTTGCAATACGAGACAACGAATCGCGCAGCAAAATTTAAACCAATCAACAAATTTGAAAGGAATTCTAAATATTGTGCACATATGACGATTTCGCCTCTTTAACTGTTGCCCCACCCCCTTTTTTTTTCTCCAAACATGAACTTTTGTATCGTGAGTTTTGTATCTTAAGTTGTTCCCCCTCCTCTCTTCTCTTTTACACACACACACACGTTTTGACTCTTCCCCACTTTCGGTTGGCAAATCTCGGCTATGGATTTAATTTGAGATTGGTGAGCCAGGACCAATGGTGGCAATTGCCCATCGGGCGTAGCCCCCTCCCGAAACGGCCTTCCGTGCTGGAGCTTTTATTGTGTCGAATTTATACTAAATGTATCTTATATACTCTACATAGCCTTTTAAAATTAATTTGGAGTGGCGGAGGAGGGGGTGAAACATGCAAAAAGTATATATGATCTCTACACAAAGTCAGCGGCGTAGGAAGAAATTTGACATGGGGGTGGGGGAATTTATTTTCTTTTTAACAAACCTAGAAAATATACGAGTCTCTTTTGTCCAAAAACTGTTTGTAAAGGGGTCGTAAAAAGTTGGAAAGTTTGGCAACATTTTAAGAAATTAAAAAATCATAGAAATTAGGAATTAGAATTGCCCGAAAATAAATGAAATTTCTCGAATATTTAAGAAAACTTAGCGAAAATTTAGCAAATTTCTCAAAAAAGAGAGCAAATTTCTCCAAAAAGCAAGGAATTTTCTCAAAAAATGAAAACTACAAAAAAATTGAAGAAAAGCTCCCGAGAATTAAAGCAATTTTTACGAAAATGAAGGAAAATTGATGAAATTTGTAGGAAATTTACCTAAAGTGAAGAAAATTCCCCGAAAACTAAAAAAAACTTCAATAACATTTCCAGAAAATGAAGCAGAAATTTCATGAGAATTACAGCAAATTTCACGAAAATGAAGAAAAATTGAAGAAATTTCTCCGAAAATGAAAAAAAATTCACGAAATAAAAAGAAATTCCCCGAAAATTAAATAAAAACTTCCAAAAAATTAAAAGAACATTTCCAGATAATCAAAGAAATTTTCCGAGAATTAAAGCAAATTACCCTTAAATGAAGGAAATTTCCAGAAAATTCAGGAAATTTTCAGAAAATTGAAAATTTTCTCAGTCTGTTACTCGTCTATTATTGATAATCTTGATATATTTATTTCATAGGGATATTTTTGAAGGGTCAAAAGTTCACCACTGGGAGGGGGAAATCAAAAGGAATGGGGGAATGTGCCCCCACCCTTCTTCCAGTTAGTATGTTAAATAAGTAGGCTATGATATTCTATGTAAAATGTAGGATTTGTGAGTGAGTGGATTTCTATATATGTTTTCAAGTTTCAACAATGATTTAGAATAATTTCATATAACTTTAAAATGACACCTCCTGCCCGGTCTCGCCCTCAACTTTTAAAATTAGCCGCATCTTTCCTGCCCCGTCCGCCCCGAATTTCAAAAGGGCACCTCCTTCCCCTTTACTCTAGGCAAGAAGGGTAGTGGGCCCTTGCCCACGCGCGGTTCGAACACCTCTGACCAGCTGACTGTAACTTGCATGGGAAGGAAACAACAACATTTTGTAGGATCTGTCTTCTATGAATCCAGACATGCATGTTAACGAACGCGACGAAGGAAAAAATGCTGGTGGCCCAAGATATATACACATATCGGCGGCTAAATTCAACTGAAGACAAAAAAAAAAAAAAAATGATATCGTCTTCTAACTATGGACCTTTTAGCGAATTTCTGGGCCTTTTTATCCCTATTTTAGACCTATCAGAGATCAGCCCAATAGCTATTACAGAGCTTTATTCACTATTATATTATTGTACATAATTCCATATAAATATATACTCGATGCTCCATGGCATAAGCTGGCCTACAGGCCACTGGCACTGGTCAATTGCTGCCGTACATGATTTTGTTACCTTAGTACCAATTATCTGAAGGACAGTGTTGTCTTTAAACTGTTGAACGATACTACGCACATTCGGAGCAGGGAAGTATGGAACGCCAAGTAGGCAAAAACTAGTTGAAAAATAAAGAGGCGATGAAATTTATGTGAAGCGATGATAAACAATAGAAGCGTTGTAAAAAATCATAGGCGGTAAAAAATTTATCAGGCGATGTTTTGTTAGTGGTGTAACAAAATATTTAGCGGGCGATTGAATTTGGTAGGCGATTTTTTCAAGCGTTGATAAATTATTCGAGTCGATCAAAACTTAGGTGGTGGTAAAAACACGAGGCGGTGAATCAGCTGTTCATTGTTTATCAACTGTTTGGCAGTAGTGTTGTAAGCCCATTTATGTATGTACAGTCATTAGCCTATGGTTCGACGTTGTTTTAATTTCTGTTCAAAATGGCAGCTGGCGGTCGTCCTAGAATGAATCTTTCCCGTGATCAACTGTTGTACTTTTGTGAAATTGGATTTTCGAGACAAGAACTTGCTGGAATTTTCAATGTGTCGAACGCACCATTGGGAACTATTTGCGGGAGTACCAACTCCGGAGAGAGGACAGGTGGCACAATTTGAGTGGTTAGTGTTTTTTTAATTTTCAGACTAGTTTTGTTATGTTGTATTGTAAGTTGTTGGTAGTGTGGCGTCTTCGAGTCTTTGTGGCGGTCTCTAACTCAATTAATGAATGTGGAAAATACTATGATACAGCAATGTTGGGATTAGGTCTAGGCTAAGTGAAATGTTCTTTAAACTGGGCTATAAGATTCACTGATTTTATACTTCCTCTCTCTGTATCTCATTCCAATTTTACTGTATTAGTTGTATCATGGGAGTTCTTTTTTATCTACATGGTTGTATATATATATATATATATATATATATATATATATATATATATATATATATATATATATATATATATATATATATATATATATATATATATATATATATATATGTGTGTGTATACAAGGAGCTTCTACACATGGAGATCTGACGGTCGTAAAACGTAGCCTCCGGCAAAGAAAAACTGACAAAACCCCCCTCCACGACTCTAACTTAATCCTCTGCAGATTCACTCAACAACCACATCCCATGGGCCCCATAAAAGTCCCTTTGAAGCAATGTGTGTAGCCGCTGAGAGCGCTAGAGCAAGCGAGCAAATGACGTCATTACTATACTCTGGTAATTTTGCAAGTGACCTGGCCATAGGTTATACGGCTGCGCAGTGTGTCATTTGCCGTAGTTTCTCAATGAAAGTCATGTGCAGTTGTAGAGCAAGTCGTTACAAAAGTACTGAAAAAAACCCGAAATCGATCGGATTTTTAACGGTAAGTTATCTTGATATTATTGGTGACATTTATGGTTACTAATTTAAGCAAATTTGGGAAAATAGCTTGCCTAAATTTGTTTTTTGGGTTATTTCCTGCAGGTTCCTGCGAATGACGCTGGGTCAAGTTGGCTTGTTTACCTTTCTTTATGCACTTCTGACAGCGCTAGTATGTGTGCAATGTTCTCCAAACGAGAAAATCGCACTTTTTTGAGGCACTTTTGGTCAGATTTTCAGGTTGTTTCCATGGCAACTACTTTTTATCCAGGGTTATATTGAAAACGTTTAGAAATTGTTCAATAATTGGGTTTTAAAATAGTAGGAATAAGATTAAAAATCAAGGTCAAGAAAGTGGTACTGATGCTAGGCCACACTGGTGTTAATACTGCAGTGCTAACTTCGTCAAGATAGTGTGCCAAAATAGGCCTTAGGCCTAACTAAGAAAATAAAAGTTGGACCCATTCTAGGCCTAGGTCTAAAATAATTGAAGCTGCATTTAGCGATCGAATGCTAGATTCTTTCAAAGATTACTACACTTGTGATGCACTGTAGTAATGTGTCTTAAGAAGTTTGTGCAGGCTAAGGCAAAACAAAATTCCCTTGATTTATTTTCATTTAGCCTGCAAAACAATGATTCAATACACAATGGGTAATAGGCGTAGGACTCGGCCTACCTTTTTTTTTCTCTTCTTTTTGCGTGCAATATTTTGGCTCTCATTTTTGAATTGTTAAAATAATTTGTATATCATCTTTCCATGATGTGTTACTGCACTTCATGGCATAAAAATAATAACTGTAGGTTTAAAATGTTTGAAAGGCATAGTTAGATAGTTTCAGGCTGTAATTTTTGTGTCATACTCAATTTGCTTTATTATGATTGATACATAAAAAAAAAATGCATCATTTTATAGTTAAGCTAGCTTAGTACAGCTGGCGGTCTTGCAACCTTGCTGCCCAGCCGGCAGGATTATGCCATAGTTTGAACATACATAATAAGTTCTTTCTTTATGAATATGCATCGTTCTTTTATTAGGATTAGTACGATGCTGGACCATGCGACTTAAATGCTACTGTAGCCGGGGATACTGCATGGGAGCCATAAGATTACACAAACTATTCTTTAACAATTGATAAGATTACATCATTCACCTCTGAAGTTCATGAGTCTGAGAATTTTTTGAGAATCTGCTTCTAAAGTTCCTCCCAAATTTTCCCACCAGGATGATTTGTTTTAATTTGATCAAGTGGGTCTTAATCATTATACAAAGAAGTGGAAAAATAGTGGTGAATTGGAAAAAAAAGTTGAATGAACAAAAAAGCACTTCATGAAAATGCTGTCGCATTTCAGATTCATCATTCAAAGGAGATTCTCTTGTGTGAACTTGTGCATTTGAATCCCTGGCCATCTTATTTTGTTTAAATTGTCAATATCAACTGTTATTACTGTAAGTTAGGAATGCATTTTAACTGCAGAAGCCATTTACAAGTTATCAATTTTCATGTACATGTATGTACAGCATTTGCTTAGAGATACTCTATAATAGTTTGTGATCATTTGATCTGTGTAATCATTTGTACAAAAGATATTGCAGTAGTTATTATGTTAGTAAATCATATGATAAATAGGCTAAGTTTCTGGCCATTACTAATTACTCATACCACTCTGTGCGCACAGAATTTGTACATACTGTAAAGATGATAATTTATTTAGTATTTTGCCTCATTATTTTTTTTATTTTAGATGGAAATAAGTCATCTCATTTTGAGGTCTCTTCGTCATCTCTGCGGAACGAAATTTAAAAAGCATAACCTGGAAGGCTTGAGGTAAGCATTTCTTATGTGTTTTTTTTGTAGCTTTATATTCACTTTTATGTGTATGTTTACTAAAGTGATATCCAATCATCAGCTTTTAGGACATTTGTTGGTTGCAGCATGGGCAGGGGGATTTAAAGATCACTCCTTGAGTGTATGAACACTTTTTGTAGGATTGATGCATATCATTATTTGGACAAATGATATTTTCCTTAAAAAGGGATTTTCAATTCCTGGAAGTCTTTGATTTAAATGCATTTTCTTAAAACTAACAAGGTGCTGTGTCTCAGAAGGGATGCAGGTGAAAAATTTAGTGCTAGAAAGCATTTTTTGTGCTATGCTAATATGCTTACAGGGTTTGCTTAAGACTGATAATGGATTTGAATATGTGTAGCCAATACTTACTTCTACTGGTACTTGTAATAAACACTTTCTGTAACATTTAGAATGACATATTTTGATAAATGATTCCCTTTTGTTTTAATTTCAGTGGTTGGTAAAGGACTTCCTTAGGTATTTTGTCAGAATGGCAAGCAGAGATCAGGAGCTGTTGGTATCAGTAAGAGGGAGAATCAAAGTACATAAGCCGTGTCACCTCAAGGATTTCACGTAACAGGTGTGTTCAATATTATTTTGTTTAAAAAAATAAATGCCTAAGGATGCCTTCTGCTGTTTGGATGCCTTCTGTTGTTTGGATGCCTTCTGCTGTTTGGATGCCTTCTGCTGTTTGTATGCCTTCTGCTGGTTGGATGCCTTCTGCTGTTTGGATGCCTTTTGCTGTTTGGATGCCTTTTGCTGTTTGGATGCCTTCTTGCTGTTTGGATGCCTTCTGCTGTTTGGATGCCTTTTGCTGTTTGGATGCCTTCTGCTGTTTGGATGCCTTTTGCTGTTTGGATGCCTTCTGCTGTTTGGACACCTTTGATAAGCATAATACCTCAGTTTTAGAGTGTGCCATAGAAAAGGCTTTGTGTGTGATATAGACTGAACCACACACTCTACCATGTTGTGTTCTATTCAACCTCTGATTGCTCCTTCGACCTTCTTTGGATCACAAGTAATTTACTAACTTGGACCTTTTCCATCATTAACAATGTAGAGTTGTATAAAATTAAGAAAAATTCAAAAATCATTCAAATTTGAGAAAATCCAATTCTTCCTTCCTCCTCCTTTCTCCTCCCCTTCCTACTCCCCTCCCCTTCCTCCTCCCCCTCCCCTTTCTCCTCCCCTTCCCTTCCTCCTCCCCCCCCTTTCCTCCTCCCCTCCCCTTCCTCCTCTCCTCCTTCCCCCCTCCTCCCCCTTCCTCCTCCCCTCCCCTTCTCCCCCTCCCCTCCCACTTCCTCCTCCTCCCCTTCGTCCTCCCCTCCCACTTCCTCCTCCCCTCCCCCCTTCCTCCTCCTCCTCCCTTCCTCCTCCCCCTCCCCTTCCCCCAAAATAATTATATATAAAATAAATAAAAGAAAAAACTCATTGTTTTTTTCACATCAATGTCACAGGTTTCATATACTGTTTTTTTTATAAAGAAATCAGCATTAAAAATTCAAGTTACAACAGTTGTTGTTCTCTTTTTCTTTCATAGTGAACTCATTTCTTGAAATTAGAAAGGAATTGCTGCAAGTAGAAGGTAAGACATTTGTACTAAGCGACAAGTTCAACCAGGAACCCATTGAAGAGTTCTTTGTTAAACAGCTTGGAGCCAGAGGTTCCCATGACAACCCAACAATGGAGCAGTTTGGACATCACATGCTAAACCAATGTTGTTTGCAGGTAGAAATTGGAGCATTAAAAAGCAATGTAACTGCCAGTCAACCAAGTGAAGCAGAAATAAGTGACGAGCCTCTGCCAAACAGGAAAAGGTGGTCAAATATCAGATAGGCCTAATATCAGATGAACTGCATGAGCCCTTCTGTAAATTATTTTCCTAATATCATTATAGATAATAATAATAGCTGGTGCTTATAAAGCGCCTTTAACTCAGAAGAATCTCAAAGCGCTGTACAATACAATAAAAATGGAAGAGAATAAACAAAAAATTAAAATTCATAAGTTACAAAGTACCGAACATTAAAATTGCAATGCATATTTGAAATGGAATGCAAATTTAAAATGGAAATGCAGATTTAAAAAACATTTATGTAGAAATAGGTGTAAAAGAGTAAAAATGATGTTTATACAAATCTGACTGATTTTGTTATCATACTAGTAGGCTATCTACAGTTACAGAGGGAATCTGGTTTTGAGAAAGTTGCTTGACATCCTGACGCGATGACGACGGTGAACACACAATTACAATGACGGGCCGCTTGCGTATTCGGTTATGATAGTAACAATGCCATCACGAACGCTTATACGACCCGGGACAAGAACATAGGTAGGACGTGACGGACAGACATAACATCGACAACCAAGTCAATGTCCACGGCCTTTGATAGATAACCAGTTGTGGTACACTGGCATGTCCACCTAACCCAGGCTTGAACCCACGGCCTCGTGGTCTGTAGACAAGTATGATAACCGCTACACCACAGTTAGTAGACGATCCTGATGTTTATTGTGCTTCATACTTATAACACTACTTCCTTAGCCACTATTGATTGGATTAGTAGTCTATGCGCAAATATCTTGGGGTTGGCAAAATAAGACAACATCAACCCCGCTATGTATGTAAATCATCACTGAAAGTGTTGAATTATTGCATTCACAAAAACTTGACTATGGGCGACCAAAAAAAAAAAAAATTTACATATTGATGGTATGGCTTTTGCTTATGCTTTTCTTGCTTTTGGTTATGTTTTTTGTTCAATTGTAAGGCAGTTTTATTAAGTATTATGCAGTGTCTTGTGCTAAATGTTTACTGCACATTAATAGTTAACTTATGTGTGTCTTGTTGATTCTTATAAAAAAAAAAAAGTTAAATGATTAATGCAAGAGTGTAATATAAGGTTTATTTATAAGTTTATTGGCTTTCACCATTTTAGAAAGGTAAATTGTGTCTCGAATCTTTATACTTGTTCGTTCTTAATTTGATAGGAAGTTTTATAGAAACTTACTTCAACCTATTTCACATAGAATATTCAATGTGACTATTAATTAGTCTTAAGCTGTTCAGATTTTACAGCAAATGTTATCTGTATGGTACTGTAGAAAAAGATGAATATTTACAGATAAAGGGAAATCCGATTACACACAACAAAGGCACACAACAGAACTTGATTTAATTTGGTTGGTGATGCTAGTAGGTGCCTTTGGAAATGTAAACACTAAAGGTTTTATTAACATTTGCAGAGCAACTAGTTAAATGCTATATGCTATAAATAAATGAGTCCACATTTTCATTGTTTCAAGTATGATATTATGAAGCTGAGGTTGAAGCTTGAAGAGAGACAGAAAGAGTTTTATTATACGTGGGCATAAACTTACTGTTTGAATTATTTGTCAGGTAAAATACAAGTTGCATGCACTATATCCCAGGAAAGAAGTAGGTATTAAAGGTCTTCAACAACTTAGAATTCAGCTACAGGCTCAACAGTAATTTTTCTTTAATCTATTTTCATCTGTTACTGTTCAGAATTGGAAAGATATTAATTATGAGAATATGTCAGTTTCATTTATAAGAGACTTTCGTTGTGTGTCAATTGTATGATGTATTTGAAAATGTTTTGGAAAATGTATTAACACATTTTACTTTGCTTATCTTTAGTCTTTCTTTGTAACACTTAACATGATTGGTTTGTGGGTGAAATGCATATCATAATTGGATAACTTTGGAATATTTAGTTACTATTTTTCCAGGTAAGAAGTGCTGCAAAATTCATAATCGTTTATTTTGCATTTATGGAGATCAATCTTGATAGTTGAGTATTCTTCATATTTTTTGCAGAAGTTGATCTATTTTAATAAATCTTGTTTTGACCACTGGATTTGCTTTCTATTGTCCTTTTGGTGTTGGTAGGGGTGGGGATTAATGATGACTTGTAAATTTATACCTAGCTGGTATATACTGTTGTCCTTAAGGGCTATAAGGTAAGGCCTTTAAGGCATAATTTCACAAAATCCTGAATTCCATACAGTCACTTTCCCAAGACCACCAAACAAATAGAGCTTTCAGGGGCCTGGGGCCCCTATAGATTGAATCGGGGGGACAAAAGGAAAGGTATTCCGCCTATTGGCCTGGTCCTCTCTAGAGTTCATCAAATGCT
>JAIGNY010001122.1:0-28123 GCA_020152595.1 Chiridota heheva
TATATATATATATATATATATATATATATAAATATATATTATATATATATATATATTATCATGTGTTGTGTACTGCCATAGCAAGTGAACATGATTGCCAGTAATTAAATAGTTTGAAGTATTTTGGTATAGTGACATAAGTGGGTACATTATATATTCTAAATTGTGATGTACTTATCTTGCTGTGATTTGCACCTGATTCTTAGTATTCTCATATTGAATGTCTTCTTATTATTTTACAGGATGAAGTCTCATTTGAGCATACCCTTGCCTTACAGTCAGGTAAGTGATTGTGGAGTACATCATTTATACACAATATAAGATATATTTTATGTCAGCATTTGATTGATTTGATAGAAATGTTTAGTTTACCACATTATAAATTGATCTGGCATACAGGCAATGGTATTATCAGGTGCTTCTAGTTTACCACATTATAAATTGATCTGCATACAGGTATTATCAGGTGCTTTTAGTTTACCACATTATAAATTGATCTGCCATACAGGGTATTATCAGGTGTTTAAAAAGTGAGGAATGGAATTCAAATGGAACATGTATGTCAATTGTCAACTGTGACAGCGAGATAATCTAGGTTGAGAGCATTACATGTACAATTCCTAACATAACATGGCCAACCTGCCGTGCAATATCGCCAGATTGGGTAAGCTGGGTAAAGTTGAATGAAATGCTGCCTACTTACTGCCTAGATAAGTTCGTTACTTTTGTCAGCCTAATAGGCCAAGCTAGTTACTTTGTCAGCCTAATAGAACCATGTTAATTACTTTGTCAGCCTAATAGAGCCAAGTTAGTTATCCTGTCAGCCTAATAAGAGCCAAGTTAGTTACTCTGTCAGCCTAATAGAGGCCATGTTAATTACTTTGTCAGCCTAATAGAGCCAATTTAGTTACTTTGTTGGCCTAATAGAGCCAAGTCAGCATCCATCTTTTCAGCCGAGGCTAAGAGCGATTCTCCTCGCCCTCAACTTTGAGTACTCTCTGCTCCAGCCACTTTGCCATTTTCTCCAACTCAAAGGCTGTTCTTACTTCTTCTCAATCTTAAATGGGATAACCTCACATGCACCTCCTCCTCAGGTAACTCCTTTTTCCCACCATCTGCAGGAAAAGTGCTCTTTTTCTGGATACCCAGCCATGTTGGCATCCCTGGCAATGACAGGGCTGATGCAGCCGCTAAGCTTGCCTAAACCTCCTCCCTACCCCTTTTCCCAAAACCCACTCTGACATCAAACGCTTATTGCTTCCCTTGTTGCTGACCGCTGGCAAACCTCATGGAACACCCAAATTGATAACAAAGTCCATGTCATCCAGCCCACAATTCTGATCAAATCACCATCAACAACCTCTCTTGTATCGACAACGTTCATATGACCCGTTTAGAATTGGTCACACCCACCTCACTCCTCCCACCTCCTTATTGGTTCCCCCAACCCCTCTGCAACAATTGCCACTGCACCCTCACAATCTATCACATTCTCCTTGCTGCCCCTGTACAACCTTCCCAGAGCTTCCCTCGTTCCCCACAACTCAATTGCTGAGTTCTTCCAGAAAAATCCTCCAGATAAATTTATCTCCTTCCTTCATCATGCTTCCCTCTACAACCATATTTAATTCTCCTCTTCCACCCCCTTTCTACTTTGTTTTTGTTTTAACCATGCACCTCCTCTCGATCACAGCTTTCTGACCTTTTGTTCTTAGAATTTCTCTCATTTCTCCCCTGTTTCCTTTCCTTCCTTCCTACCTCTAGAATGATCTGACCTCTACGGGCACAATTTGACCCTCGTTGTTGTGATGCGTTAAGCCCTCATCAAACAAACAAACAAACAAACTCTAATAGAGCCCTAATAGAGCCAAGTTGTTTGTCAGCCTAGTAGAGCCATGTTAATTACTTTGTCAGCCTAATAGAGCCAAGTTAGTTACTCTGTCAGCCTAATGAGAGCCAAGTTAGTTACCCTGTCAGCCTAATGAGGCCAAGTTACTTACTTTGTCAGCCTAATAGAGCCATGTTAATTATTTTGTCAGCCTAATAGAGCCAAGTTAGTTTGTCAGCCTAGTAGAGCCATGTTAATTACTTTGTCAACCTAATGAGGCCAAGTTAGTTACTTTGCCAGCCTAATAGAGCCAAGTTAGTTACTTTGTCAGCTAACAGAGCCATGTTAGTTACTTTGTCAGCCTAATAGAGCCAAGTTAGTTACTTTGTCAGCCTAATAGAGCCAATCATTTCTTTCAAAGATGTTTAAAGTAGTGCCTACTTTCTGCCATAGACAAGATAGTTACTGTCAGGGTGTGTTACTCTGTCAACCTAGTAGAGCCAAAGGCACCTGAGCTGCTTGACACCATGATTTATTTGGACTGCTTGACACCATGATTTATTTGGACAAATAATGATTATTTTGTATAATATATGTACCTCCCAATGTTGTACAAAGAATGCTCTACTTAAAACTCCTTTTGTGAATGACAAAGTTACATGGGAGAAGCCTGTTTAAGTGCCAAACTTCTTTTGTGAATGACAAAGTTACATGGGAGAAGCCTGTTTAAGTGCCAAACTTCTTTTGTGAATGACAAAGTTACATGGGAGAAGCCTGTTTAAGTGCCAAACTTCTTTTGAATGACAAAGTTACATGGGAGAAGCCTGTTTAAGTGCCAAACTTCTTTTGTGAATGACAAAGTTACATGGGAGAAGCCTGTTTAAGTGCCAAACTTCTTTTGTGAATGACAAAGTTACATGGGAGAAGCCTGTTTAAGTGCCAAATTCCTTTTGTGAATGACAAAGTTACATGGGAGAAGCCTGTTTAAGTGCCAAATTCCTTTTGTGAATGACAAAGTTACATGGGAGAAGCCTGTTTGAGTGCCAAACTCCTTTTGTGAATGACAAAGTTACAGGGAGAAGCCTGTTTGAGTGCCAAACTCCTTTTAAATCATCTTTAGTTGGAGAACTGTAACGAATAATAACTTATGTCAAATGTGTTACTGTTTTTCCCATTGCTTGCTGTGCAGCCCTAGTAACTTATCTAGATATGATTGTCAAATGTGTTACTGTTTTTCCCATTGCTTGCTGTGCAGCCCTAGTAACTAACTAGATATGATTGTCAAATTGTTACTGTTTTCCCATTGCTTGCTGTGCAGCCCTAGGAACTTATCTAGATATGATTGTCAAATGTTTTACTGTTTTCCCATCACTTGCTGTCAGCCTAGAACTTATCTAGATATGATTGTCAAATGTTTTACTGTTTTCCATTGCTTGCTGTGCAGCCTAGTAACTTATCTAAGATCATGATTGTCAGATGTTTTACTGTTTTTCTATGCTTGCTGTGCAGCCTAGTAACTTATCTAGATATGATTGTCAAATGTTTTACTGTTTTCCCATTGCTTGCTGTCAGCTTAGGAACTTATCTAGATATGATTGTCAAATGTTTTACTGTTTTCCCATAGCTTGCTGTGCAGCCTATTAACTTATCTAGATATATTGTCAAATGTTTTACTGTTTTTCCATAGCTTGCTGTCAGCCCTAGTAACTTATCTAGATATGATTGTCAAATGTTTTACTGTTTTCATAGCTTGCTGTGCAGCCCTATAACTTATATAGATATGATTGTCAAATGTTTACTGTTTTTCCATAGCTTGCTGTGCAGCCCTAGTAACTTATCTAGATATGATTGTCAAATGTTTTACTGTTTTTCCATAGCTTGCTGTGCAGCCCTAGGAACTTATCTAGATATGATTGTCAAATGTTTACTGTTTTTCATAGCTTGCTGTTGCAGCCTATTAACTTATCTAGATATGATTGTCAAATGTTTACTGTTTTCCATAGCTTGCTGTCAGCCCTAGTAACTTATCTAGATATGATTGTCAAATGTTTTACTGTTTTTCCATAGCTTGCTGTGCAGCCTAGAACTTATCTAGATATGATTGTCAAATGTTTTACTGTTTTCATATGACTTCTGGATAGCCTTTTAACTTATCAGATGATGATTGTCAAATGTTTTATTTTCATTGCTTGCTGTACAGCTATAACTTATCTAGATATTATTGTCATATTTACTGTTTTTCATTGCTTGCTGTTGACAGCCTATAGAGTTTAACTTAATGTATGATATGATTGTCAGTAATGTTTTACCCATGGATATCGCGATGTTTTTAATTTCAATTGATATTGGCATGTTGTTCATTGTATGTGTTTGGAACCATGGATATATCGATGTTTTAATCTTAATTGATATTGGATGATGTTGTTATTGTATGTGTTTGGACACCATGGATATGCGATGTTTTAATCTTAATTGATATTGGGATGTTGTTCAGTTGTATGTGTTGGACACATGGATATAGTGATTTTTTAATCTTAATTGATATTGGACATTGTTCATTGTATGTGTTTGGACACCATGGATATAGCGATGTTTTTAATTTAATTGATATTGGATGATGTTGTTCATTGTATGTGTTTGGACACCATGGATATAGCGATGTTTTAATCTTAATTGATATTGGCGATGTTGTTCTTGTATGTGTTTGGACACCTTGATATAGGATGTTTTAATCTTAATTGATATTGGACATTTGTTCATTGTATGTGTTTGGACACCATGGATATAGCGATGTTTTTAATTTTAATTGATATTGGATGATGTTGTTCTTGTATGTGTTGACACCTTGGATATAGTGATGTTTTTAATCTTAATTGATATTGGACGATGTTGTTCATTGTATGTGTTTGGACACCATGGATATAGGGATGTTTTGATCTTAATTGATATTGGATCGATTTGTTCATTGTATGTGTTTGGACACCATGGATATAGCGATGTTTTTAATTTAATTGATATTGGATGATGTTGTTCATTGTATGTGTTTGGACACCTGGATATAGTGATGTTTTAATCTTAATTGATATTGGACGATGTTGTTCATTGTATGTGTTTGGACACCATGGATATAGTGATGTTTTAATCTTAATTGATATTGGTCGATGTTGTTCATTGTATGTGTTTGGACACCATGGATATAGCGATTTTTAATCTTAATTGATATTGGATGATGTTGTTCATTGTATGTGTTTGACACCATGGATATAGCGATGTTTTTAATCTTAATTGATATTGGATGATGTTGTTCATTGTATGTGTTTGGACACCATGGATATAGCGATGTTTTTAATCTTAATTGATATTGGACATTGTTGTTCATTGTATGTGTTTGGACACCATGGATATAGCGATGTTTTTAATCTTAATTGATATTGGATGATGTTGTTTATTGTATGTGTTTGGACACCATGGATATAGCGATGTTTTAATCTTAATTGATATTGGACGATGTTGTTCATTGTATGTGTTTGGACACCATGGATATAGTGATGTTTTTAATCTTAATTGATATTGGACGATGTTGTTCATTGTATGTGTTTGACACCATGGATATAGTGATGTTTTTAATCTTAATTGATATTGGACGATGTTGTTCTTTGTATGTGTTGGACACATGGATATAGCGATGTTTTAATCTTAATTGATATTGGGCGATGTTGTTTCATTGTATGTGTTTGGACACCATGGATATAGGGATGTTTTTAATCTTAATTGATATTGGACGATGTTGTTCATTGTATGTGTTTGGACACCATGGATATAGTGATGTTTTAATTTTAATTGATATTGGACTGATGTTGTTCATTGTATGTTTGGACACTATGGATATAGCGATGCTTTTAATCTTAATTGATATTGACGATGTTGTTTATTGTATGTGGTTTGGACACCATGGATATAGTGGGATGTTTTTGATCTTAATTCGATATTGACATTTTTGTTCATTGTATGTGTTTTTGACACCATGGATATAGTGATGTTTTAATCTTAATTGATATTGACTTATGTTGTTCATTGTATGTCATTTTTTGGACACCATGGATATAGTGATGTTTTTAATCTTAATTGATATTGACGATGTTGTTCTTGTATCTGTTTGGACTGCACTGGATATAGCCGATGTTTTGATCTTAATTATATTGGGCAGATGTTGTTCATTGTATGTGTTTGGACACCATGGATATAGCGATGTTTTTAATCTTAAATTGATATTGGGCGATGTTGTTCATTGTATGTGTTTGGACACCATGGATATAGCGATGTTTTTAATCTTAATTGATATTGGACGATGTTGTTATTGTATGTGTTTGGACACCATGGATATAGCGATGTTTTTAATCTTAATTGATATTGGCTGATGTTGTTCATTGTATGTGTTTGGACACCATGGATATAGTGATGTTTTAATCTTAATTGATATTGGACTGATGTTGTTTATTGTATGTGTTTGGACACCATGGATATAGCGATGTTTTAATTTTAATTGATATTGGGCGATGTTGTTATTGTATGTGTTTGGACACCATGGATATAAGCGATGTTTTAATCTTAATTGATATTGGACTTTGTTGTTCATTGTATGTGTTTGGACACCATGGATATAGGATGTTTTTAATCTTAATTGATATTGGACATGTTGTTGTTCATTGTATGTGTTTGGACACCATGGATATAGGCGATGTTTTGATCTTAATTGATATTGGACGATGTTGTTCATTGTATGTGTTTGGACACCATGGATATAGCGATGTTTTTAATCTTAATTGATATTGGACGATGTTGTTCATTGTATGTGTTTGGACACCATGGATATAGCGATGTTTTTGATCTTAATTGATATTGGACATTGTTGTTCATTGTATGTGTTTGGACACCATGGATATAGCGATGTTTTTAATCTTAATTGATATTGGACATTGTTGTTCATTGTATGTGTTTGGACACCATGGATATAGCGATGTTTTCAATCTTAATTGATATTGGATGATGTTGTTCATTGTATGTGTTTGGACACTATGGATATAGCGATGTTTTTAATCTTAATTGATATTGGGCGATGTTGTTTATTGTATGTTTTGCACCCCATGGATATAGCGATGTTTTCAATCTTAATTGATATTGGATGATGTTGTTCATTGTATGTGTTTGGACACCATGGATATAGTGATGTTTTCAATCTTAATTGATATTGGACGATTTGTTTATTGTATGTGTTTGGACACCATGGATATAGCGATGTTTTGATCTTAATTGATATTGGACGATGTTGTTCATTGTATGTGTTTGGACACCATGGATATAAGCGATGTTTTAATCTTAATTGATATTGGCGATGTTGTTCATTGTATGTGTTTGGACACCATGGATATAGCGATGTTTTCAATCTTAATTGATATTGGGCGATGTTGTTCATTGTATGTGTTTGGACACCATGGATATAGCGATGTTTTTGATCTTAATTGATATTGGGCGATGTTGTTCATTGTATGTGTTTGGACACCATGGATATAAGCGATGTTTTGATCTTAATTGATATTGGACATTGTTGTTCATTGTATGTGTTTGGACACCATGGATATAGCGATGTTTTAATCTTAATTGATATTGGGCGATGTTGTTCATTGTATGTGTTTGGACACCATGGATATAGCGATGTTTTTAATTTTTTAATTGATATTGGATGATGTTGTTCATTGTATGTGTTTGGACACTATGGATATAAGCGATGTTTTGGCTGGCAGGGTACATTATCCTTTGACTATTTATTTGAGCATTGCTAAAAAAGCGGAACAGATGCCCTGTTTTGAATCATTCTTGGACAAGTCAAATCCGACTAACTAAGGTTATTTGCTGCAGTATATCCTCAACAACCAGTTCTTTTATGTCATTTTAGATGGTATTCTATTGTATCTTAGCTTGTATCTGGAATGCTAATCATTTATACTGTTTTATTAGCGCAAAAGTTCAGCATGACATTCTTCCGTTCTGTTTACTTTGGAAGATATTTAGTTCCCTGGGTGATAAAGCATTACTCAATTATTTCAAATTATATATTAATCATATTCATTTTCTTTGATTAATTTTGATAATTTAATACTTACTATGATTAAGTGTATTACATAATGTAACTTTTCTAATGAATGGCAAGTTTAGCTGCAGGTGTAAACATAATTACATCGGCAGATTAGATGAGATTAAAGAAGATATGACAAGTGATTCATAAAGGATGCACTAACACACTACAGTAAACACAATCTAAATGATAAAACAATTTGATATATTTTCTTGTACTTGTGAAATTTTTCAATGCTGTTTTTTTTTCTTTCTCCCTTTTTCATAGAATAATGGAATCTTTTACCTTGGCCGTCTCATATTTCCTCAACTGACAAAACCCCACAAGACTCACATGCTGTACAGAATCTACAGGTAAGTTGAGAGAGACGCTCATGTTGTACAGAATCTACAGGTAAGTTGGGAAGACTCACATGCTGTACAGAATCTACAGGTAAGTTGGGATGTCATTCAGTAGCAAACTCCTTTCAAAAAAAAATTAAAATAAGCTCTTGTTTTGAGGTTCATTCTTTTCAAAATGTTTGGTTTTATTGTTGAGAAAAGGTTTTGTGTCATACTGAATTGTTGATAGCATCATCTCTATTCTATTTTCTTTTTAAGTTTTGACAATATATATTTTGATTGAAATAAGCCCAAGTATCTATTTTGCTTATTTCACATATACATGCCTTATACTTTAGCCTTGTAATATTCATATTTTGCTTATTTCACATATACCATGCCTTATACTTAAGCCTTGTAATATTCATATTTGCTTTTTTTACATATACCATGCCTTATACTTTAGCCTTGTAATATTCATATTTTGCTTATTTCACATATACCATACCTTATACTTAAGCCTTGTAATATTCATATTTTGCTTTTTTTACATATACCATGCCTTATACTTTAGCCTTGTAATATTCATATTTTGCTTATTTCACATATACCATGCCTTATACTTTAGCCTTGTAATATTCATATTTTGTTTTTTTTACATATACCATGCCTTATACTTTAGCCTTGTAATATTCATATTTTGCTTATTTCACATATACGCATTATGCAAACCTATGTAATGGCGATTATGTCCGTCCGTCTGTCCAGCTGGCCAGCCGGCCACAGATTTGTCCTGAGATTTGCTCAGAAATGTTAAAGTTTTTTTAGAATTCTTCAGAAAATGTTAAAGTTTTTTCAGAGTTCCTCAGAAAAAGTTAAAGTTTCTTCAGATATCTTTATGGAAGTTTTTCAGAGATACTTAAGACAGGATTGAAGACTAGTTTCCTTAAAAAAGTCTACAAAACATTTCTTAGAAGATAACTGTAAAATGATATAATTTTCTAATATTCTTTAGAGATCCTCAAGTCTTTCATGTAGCACTTGAGATTTAAAATCCTTAAAATTCTTCAAAATATTTGGGCACCAACAGTTGTATCAGACATGATTATTAAACTCCACCTTTATTATTGTGGTCATTTGCACAAAGTTGCTACAGTATATGACCTGACCAGACTTTTTTTATTCAGTATGCTTCAGGGAGTGTGACAGGATGTGATTGCATATGGACATAGGGAGGGATGAAATGTGGGACATGGATGGGGGCCATGAGGGACATATGATATAATATTTACCATGTTGTATACACCAGGGGCTATATCGGCATAATTATTTGACTCCACCTTTTTTTCTTATTCAACAACTCATTTGCATTTAAGTTATTATATGAACTGACACTTTCATACATAGTATGCTCAATCAGGGACTGTGATAGCTAGGATGAGACTTCTTATGGAGCTTATGGGACGTCATGTCAGACATAGGGTGGGATGCCATGTGGGATGCCATGTTAGATGCCATGTGGGACATGGGGTGGAATGCCATTTGGAACAGGGTGGAATGCCGTTTAGGATATATGGTGGAATGCCATGCAGGACATAGGGTAGAATGCCATGGGATGGAATGTCATGTGGGACATGGGATGATATGGGATGTCATGTCATGTGGGACATGGCGTCCCACCCCATTTCAACAAGTCATTTGCATATGAGTTATTATATGAACTGACACTTTCATACATAGTATGCTCAATCAGGGACTGACAGCTAGGATGAGACTTCTTATGGAGCCTATGGGACGTCATGTCAGACATAGGGTGGGATGCCATGTGGGACATGGGGTGGGATGCCATTTGGAACAGGGTGAAATGCCATGTAGGATATGTGGTGGAATGCCATGCAGGACATAGGGTGGAATGCCAGGGGATGGAATGTCATGTGGGACATGGGATGTCATGTGGGACATGGCATCCCACCCCATTTCAACAAGTCATTTGCATATAAGTTATTATATGAACTGACACTTTCATACATAGTATGCTCAATCAGGGACTGTGATAGCTAGGATGAAACTTCTTATGGAGCCTATGGGATGTCATGTGGGACATAGGGTGGGATGCCATATGGGACATGGGGTGGGATGCCATGTGGAACAGGGTAGAATGCCATGTGGGATATTGGTGGGATGCCACGAGTAACACAGTGTGACATAGGTTGGGATGCTATGTGTGACATAAGGTAGGATGCCATGTGTGACATAAGGTAGGATGCCATGTGTGACATAGGGTAGGAGGCTATGTGGGACATAGGGTAGGAGGCCATGGGGACATGGGATGTGATGCCATGTGGGACATAAAGTAGGATGCCATTGGGACATTGGGAGGGATACCATGTGGAACATATGGTGGGATGCCATGTGGAACATCAGGTGGAAAGCCACTGATGCGGAACACAGGGAGGGATGCCATGTGGGACATAGGGAGGGATGTCATGTAGTACATATGGTTGAATTAATGTGGGACATACATGTAGGATGGGATCCATGTGGGTCATAGTGGGGATGCCATGTGGGACATATGGTGGAATGCCATGTAAGACACTGTATGGTGAAATGCCATGTGGGAGATATGGTGGAATGCCATGTGGGGCAAGGCATGGAATGACATGTGGGACATGAGGTGGGATGTCATTTGGGACATGGGATGTGATCCATGTGGGACATAGGGTGGAATGCCATGTGGTTCATAGGATGGGATGCCCTCTGGGACATTATGGAATGCCACGTGGGACATGGGATGTCATGTAGGACATGGAGTGGGATGCCATGTGGGACATGGGGTGGGATGCCATGTGGGACATTAAGGAAGATGCCATGTGGTACATTGGATGCCATGTGGGACTTAGTGTGAGATGCCATTTTTATAATTGGCCCGGTCATATGATATGGGTGTCAATTTGCATGGGCATGCGAACCATGATGGTATTTACCATTCTAGTTTTGTTGTTAAAATTAGATTCTCTCTCAAGTTTTATCAATTTATTCTTTTGCTTGTTTTCCTTAATGCAGGCCACTGTTATGTAGATTTGTGAATTCTAGTTATTTTCCTTATTCTTATTAAACAGCTAGTAAGAAAGGGTTTCCAGTTTTCTTCAAGGTAGCTAGAAGCTCTGCTTTGTACAGCAGAACTGATTCAATACTAAATTAAACATTATGAATTGTGTGTGCTATACTGTTTGGAACTACAGATATTCTTGAAATCTAAGTGCTACTTTGCCCATGCCTATTATCTCAAAATGATTCATTTTTTCATTGTTTAGAAATCTGAGTTGGAGGAGATTAGAGCTAACTTGCAGGACTGGAAAACCAACTGAAAAGAAGCCAAGTCAGTCCATACCACATGGGTACTCGGTGTATGAGCATTTGGGCTGGAGTGCTTTTGGCAGTGTTTATAAGGTAAGAACTCAATTCATATTATTCTGAAGGGCTGATGAGGTGAGGAGAGGTTTACATGGGTGGGTACTCAGTGTATAGCCATTTAGGCACAGGGGCTTTTGGCAGTGTGTCTGTAAGGTAAGTACTCTAAACATTTAATTCTGGTCTGTCAGCATTTGGACATGGGCTTTGGCAGTGTGTCTGTAAGGTAAGTACTCTAAACATTTAATTCTGGTCTGTCAGCATTTTGGGCACAGGGGCTTTTGGCAGTGTGTCTGTAAAGTAAATCTCTAATCGTTTAATTCTGGTCTGTCAGCATTTGGACATGGGCTTTTGGCAGTGTGTCTGTAAGGTAAGTACTCTAATCATTTTTAATTCTGGTCTGTCAGCATTTGGGCATAGGGGCTTTTGGCAGTGTGTCTGTAAGGTAAGTACTCTAATCATTTTCTGGTCTGTCAGCATTTGGGCACAGGCACTTTTGGCAGTGTGTCTGTAAGGTAAGATACTCTTATCATTTAATTCTGGTCTGTCAGCATTTTGGAGCATAGGGGCTTTTGGCAATGTATTGTCTGTAAGAGTAAGTACTCTAATCATTTTAATTCTGGTCTGTCCCAGCACTTGGGCACGGGCTTTTGGCAGTGTGTCTGTAAGATAAGTACTCAATCATTTAATTATGTTCTGTCAGCATTTGGGCAGGGGCTTTTGGCAGTGTGTCTGTAAGATAAGTACTTTAAACATTTAATTCTGGTTTGTCAGCATTTTGGGCTGAGGGCTTTTGGCAATGTGTCTGTAAAATAAATACTCTAATCATTTAATTCTGGTCTGTCAGCATTTTACGCTGGCGCTTCCGTAGTTTCTCTAAGGTAAGTACTCTAATCATTTAAATCTGGTCTGTCAGCATTTGGAGTGCAGACTTTAGGCAGTGTGTCTGTAATTAAGTACTCCAATCATTTAATTCTGGTCTGTCAGCATTTGGGCACAGGGGGCTTTTGGCAGTGTGTCTGTAAGGTAAGTACTCTAATCATTTTATTTCTGGTCTGTCAGCATTTGTGCACAGGGACTTTTGGCAGTGTGTCTGTAAAGGTAAGTACTCGAGATTATTTAATTCTGGTCTATCAGGTTCTGAGTTCCAACTGTGCACCTCTGTGCCTTTACATTTGTCATCATTAGGTACAAGTACTTCCCCTTCACAGCGTGTGCAATGAAGCGGCGTGACTTCTATCTGATTCTTTTCTTTTATAATATTTCGCCTTGTTTTCACTTTACTCTGCACAAATTTTGTTTTTATCATCATTTTCGGATTTTTTTCTCTGTGGATGGGCTTCTGTTTCGGTGAATCGTTTTCTTTATATTTTCCCTTTCGTTCCTTTTTGTTCTGACCCAGACTTTACGTGCCTTTGAGTACTAGTATAGCGGTCCTTATATAGTAGTTCCATAACTTTTTCTAGCTGTCTCGGGTCTCTCGGCCCCTTGGTTTTTTTCCACGATGACTAGCGCTTTTTGCCTTCGACAACCTCCCTCCTCCCATTGACCACCTACTACCACTATTAACCATTATTCTGGCCTAATCCCTAATCCTTATAATACAGGCCACAAATAAAGAAGATAGTTTCAGAAAGTTTCCCCATTCTAATCCCACAAGGCAATCCAAGGCCTTATCAGTCACCCTCAGTCTCCACCCTCAGATCTGGCGATCTCCTGGTGCAATGCAGAGATACTGAAATGCCATCTCCCCATCTCTCTTGGAATGAACCTTCTCACACAAAAAGACATGGGTGATCACCTGCGCGCCCTCTTTCAGCAACATCTCGTCCTGCGACCAGCTACTCAATGCTTTCAAAATCAAAAAGCTTGCGATGAAGCCCGGAGAATCACTTTTCCTCT
Organism: Chiridota heheva; assembly: GCA_020152595.1. NCBI lineage: Eukaryota > Metazoa > Echinodermata > Holothuroidea > Apodida > Chiridotidae > Chiridota > Chiridota heheva. Next base: position 13,595 of record JAIGNY010001122.1, read on the forward strand.
GACAACTCCAGCTACAACACCCCTCTCACCCTTTCTAGATTAAACCAAGCCATCAGCGGCGCTGGCTGCACCTCAAGGAGCCCAGATAACATCCCCTATCAGTTTCTGGAAACACCTCCCCATCAAGGCCACCACTACCCTACTCACCATCTTCAACCATATTTGGTCCCTCCTCCTTTCCCCTATCTGGAGGACAGCTATTGTCATCCCGTCCTTAAACCGGGAAGGATGCTTTACCGACCCACCAGCTACCGACCCATCGCCCTTGCTGTCTCTGTAAAATTATGGAAAGATCATTAATCAGAGACTAAACTGGTTCCTCGAGACCAACAGAATCCTCTCTCCTCACCAGCGGCTTCGGCGTCCATAATACCTAGACCAGTTAATTCATTTCGACACGCTATCAGAATCCTTTGCAAAAGGAACACCTCATTGCCATATTTTTGACCTCGAAAGCTTTCGGCACTGCTTGGAAATCACGGCATTACCGAAAAACTTCACCATTGGCCTCAGAGGCCACCTCCCCATCTTTATTCAAAACCCCTCTCACCCAGGCAGTTCCAAGTTCGTATTGGCCACACCCTCTCCAACCCGTACCCCCAAGAGGCGTCCCCAAGGCAGCATCCTCTCCCCCACTCTCTTCAACCTGAGCATTAATGACATCGGGAATGACCTTGGCTAGCATCAAGCGTGCCCTCGTGGATGACTTCACCATCTTCTACTCCTCCCTAGCTTTCCTATTGTTGAAAATAGGCTCCAAACCAGCCTCAATCAGCTGCAAGTCTGGAGCAACAATAACGGTTTTAGATTCTCCAAAAGACAAGACAGTCTGCATGCACTTTGTCATTTCAACAACCTCCACCCCAACCCAGAACTTTGTGCTCAATAGAATCGCATCCCTAAAGTTGAAAACACAAAAGTTCCTTGGTCTAACTCTAGACCCCAAGCTCACCTACAAGCCACACATCACCAACCTGAAACTAAAATGCAATAGCTCCCTCAACCTCCTCCGACTGCTCTCCAGCACTACTTGGGAGGCGAACCATATGCTCTCCTCAAAATTTTCAGGCTCACCATTCGTGCCCAAGCTTGACTATGGCAATATTGTTTACTGTGTCGCTCACAACTCATACCTCAACCACATTAACACCATCAAAATAAAGCCCTCAGGCTTTGTCTAGGAAACCTACAGGACCTCCCCAATCACTAGCCTTCATGTTGAAGCCAGCGAACCCCCTTTCTACTTAGATGTAAAAAGCTTAGCCTCTCCTATGCTTTTAGAGTCCTCACCAACACCCAGAACCCTGTTTACAACCTCATTAGGTACCCCAATTTCTCCTCCCTCTTTGATAGGACTAAAACCCTATCGCCCCCTTCAGCTTACGCATTAAATCAGACCTCTTTCAACTTGGCATCAGCCCCCGCCACTCTCGGCACCTATTCCTGGCCACTTTTTCCTTGGGCCACCCCCTTCCTTCTGTCCACCTAGACCTCTCCACTTATAACAAATCTCAAACTCACCCTAATCTCTTCATCAATCTCACAACCAAATCAAAGACCAACTCTCAAATTACACCTCCATCTATACTGATGGCTCCAAGGAAAGGCAACAAGACAGCTGCTGCTGCCATCATCAAGACATCACCCTCAGTAGCAGACTTCCTGACCACTCATCCATCTTTTCAGCCGAGGCTAAGGCCATTCTCTCGCCCTCAACTTTGTGAGTACTCTCCTCTTAGTCACTTTGCCATTTTCTCTGACTCAAAGGCTGTTCTTACTTCATTACTCAATCTTAAATGGGATAACCTCACCTGCCACCTCCTCCTCCGAAACTCTTTTTCTCCACCCTCTGCAGGAAAAGTGTTCTTTTCTTCTGGATACCCAGCCATGTTGGCATCCCTGGCAATGACAGGGCTGATACAGCCGCTAAGCTTGCCCATAACCTCCTCCCTTCCCCTTTTCCCAAAACCCTCTCTGACATCAAACGCTTATCGCTTCTCTTGTTCGTGACCGCTGGCAAACCTTATGGAACTTCCAAATTGATAACAAACTCCATGTTATCAGCCCACAATCGATCAAATCCACCATCAACAACCTTTCTCGTATCGACAACGTTCATATTACCCGTCTTAGAATTGGTCACACCCACCTCACTCCTCCCACCTCCTTATTGGTTCCCCCAACCCCTCTGTAACAATTGCCACTGCATCCTCACAATCCAACACGTTCTCCTTGCTTGCCCCTGTACAACCTTCCCAGAGCTTCTCTGCTCCCCACAACTCAATTGCTGAGTTCTTCCAAAAAATCCTCCAGATAAAATAGTCTCCTTCCTTCAGCATGCATCCCTCTACAACCATATTTAATTCTCCTCTTCCACCCCCTCTCTACTTTGTTTTTAGTTTTACCCATGCACCTCCTCTCTCGATCACAGCTTTCTGGCTTTTGTTCTTGAATTTCTCTCATTTCTTCCCCTGGTCTCTTTCCTTACTACCTCTAAAATGATCTGACCTCTCAGGCAACAATTTGACCTTCGTTGTCGTGGTGCCGTTAAGACCTCATCAAACAAACAAACAAACAGCTCATCCAACTTCCAAAAGAAATCGCTCCCAAAGAAACAAATCCAAAGAAAATAAGGAACTCCAGACCCAACAGATCTTCCTCCAGATAACCCCCCCTGCCCCTTTATGGCATACACCACAATCAATTACAATAACACCCACAACATCATACAATGGAACATTAGGAGCCTTAAGACCAATTCTAAAGAAATCGACCTTCTGGCCCACCTTCAACCCGGTTGTCTTCTGCCTACAAGAAACTTTCTTGAAAACCACTGACCATTACTCCTCAACAACTTTGCTTGCTATCACAAACATCAAGTGGATGCTGACAGGGCCTGTGGTGGCGTCTCCATTCGTTAGACACGATATCCCACACAGCCCTGTTAGGTATTGCAGCACACCAGACCTTCAGGCCATCTGTATTTCTATCTCCCTCCACAAAAACTTTCACTCTCTGCAATATCTATCCCCCTCCCAACACCAACATTCCCAACCCAGCCTTAACAACCTCATATCTCAGCTTCCCCCTTTCATCCTTTTGGTGACTTCAACTCCACAACCCTCTGTGGGGCTCTAATACCACCACCCCTAAGGCAAGTTCTCAAAAACGCTCTTTCAGCACAGCCTGTCCTTACTGAACACTAACTCCCGACCTACCTTCATCCTGCCACAGGCTTCTCACCTATATTGACCTGTCTATCTGTTCCCAACCTCCTCCCTGATTTTAGTTGGAGAGTCACTGCTGACCTCTGTGGTAGTGATCATTACCCTCTTCTTATACACTCCAATCTTCAGATCCCCACTGAGCACACCCCAACTGGAACCGAGACAAGGCTGACTGGCCCTTTTTGAAACCTCTCTGTGACTCACCTCTCCCCATCTTCGGGGATGAGGATCCCATGTCTAAACTTCAGTAATATCCTTATCAACACGCCACCTGCTCCAATTCCCAAAACCTCCAAACCCAAATCATCCCCCAACCCCTGGTTCTCTGATGACTGCAAACCGCCATCAAGAACAGGAAAAGAGCCCTCAGGAACTTTAAAACTAACCCGACCACCCATAACCTCAACCTCTTTCGCATCCCAGCCGTGCAAGGCCAGCGCACTATCAAGGACAGTAAAACCAACACTTGGAACAACTTTATCTCTTCTCTCACCACCAACACCCCACTAAGAAGATTTGGAGAATGGTTAACAGCTTCCCACGGCAGAGTAGGCAAATCTTCCATCTCCCATCTCTCTTGGAATGGTAACCTTTTCACCCGCCAAAAGGACATCGTTAACCACCTCGCGCCTCTTTCAGCAACATCTTGCCTCGACCAACTACTCCAATGCTTTCAAAATCAAAAAAGCTTGTTGATGAAGCCCGGAGAATCACTTTTCCCTCTGACAACTCCAGCTACAACACCCCTCTCACCCTTTCTGAATTAAACCAAGCCATCAGCGATGCTGGCTGCACCTCCAGGGCCAAGATAACATCCCCTATCAGTTCCTGAAACACCTCCCCATCAAAGCCACCACTACCCTACTCACCATCTTCAACCACATTTGGTCCTCACACTCCTTTCCCCTTATCTGGAGGACAGCTATTGTTATCCCCGTCCTTAACCGGGGAAGGACGGCACCGACCATCGCCCTCACCTGCTGTCTCTGTAAAATTATGGAAAGGATCATTAATCAGAGACTAAACTGGTTCCTTGAGACCAATAGAATCCTTTCCCCTCACCAAAGCGGCTTCCGAAAATGTCGCATACCCTAGATCACTTAATTACGCTCGACACCGCTATCCGGGAATCCTTTGCAAAAAGTAACACCTTATTGCCATATTTTTTGACCTCGAGAAACTTTCGACACTACTTGGAAATACGGCATTACCCGCAAACTTCACACCATCGGCCTCAGAGGCCATCTCCCTATCTGTATCTAAAACTTCCTCTCACCCAGGCAGTTCCAAGTTCGTATTGGCCACACCCTTTCCAACCCGTACCCCCAAGAAGAGGGCGTCCCCCAAGGCAGCCTCCTCTCTCCCACTTTCTTCAACCTGAGCATTAATGACATAACCTTGGCCTCAACATCAAACGTACCTTACACGTGGATGACTTCACCGTTTTCTATTCCTCCCCTAGCTTTCCTATTGTTGAAAGTAGGCTCCAAATCAGCCTCAACTAGCTAAAAGACTGGAGCAACAATAACGGTTTTAAATTCTCCAAAGACAAGACAGTCTGCATGAACTTTTGTCATTTTAACAACCTCCACCCCAACCCGAACTTTGTGCTTAATGGCAATTGCATCTCTAAAGTTGAACACACAAAGTTCCTGGGTCTAAGCCTAGACCCCAAGCTCACCTACAAGCAACACATCACCAACCTGAAACTAAAATGCAACAGCTCCCTGAAATTCCTCTGACTCCTCTCCAACACCACTTGGGTTGCGAACCGCTATGCTCTCCTCAAAACTTTCAGGCTCACCATTCGTACCAAGCTTGACTACGGCAATATTGTCTACTGTGTCGCTCACAACTCATACCTCAACCACATCAACACCTTCCAAAATTAAGCCCTCAGGATTTGTTTAGGTGCTTACAGGACCTCCCCAATCACCAGCCTTAATGTTGAAGCCAACGAACCCCCCTTTCTACTTAGACGTAGAAAGCTTAGCCTCTCCTATGCTTTTAGAGTCCTCACCAACACCCATAATCCTGTTTACAACCTCATTAGGTACCCAAATTTCTCCACCCTCTTTAATAGGACTAAAACCATATTCCCTTTTTTCAGCTTACGCGTTAAATCAGACCTCTTCCATCTCGGCATCAACCCCGCCACTCTCGGCACCTTCTCCTGGCCCACTTTTCCTTCTTGGGCCACCCCCTCCCTTCTGTTCACCTGGACCTCTCCACTCCTCACACAACTCTAACCCACCCTAACCTCTTCATCAATCTCCACAACCAAATCAAAGACGAACTCTCAAATTATACCTCCATCTATACTAATGGCTCCAAGAAAGGCAACAAGACAGCTGCTGCTGCCGTCATCCAGGACATCACCGTCAGTAGCAGACTTCCCAACTACTCATTCATCTTTTCAGCCGAGGCTAAGGCCATTCTCCTCGCCCTCAACTTTATTGAGTACTCTCCGCTCAGCCACTTTGCCATTTTCTCCGACTCAAAGGCTGTTCTTACTTCTTTACTCAACCTTAAATGGGATAACTTTACATGCCACCTCCTTCTCCGGAAACTGCTTTCTCCCATCCTCTGCAGGAAAAGTGTTTTTTTCTTCTGGATACCCAGTCATGTTGGCATCCCTGGCAATGACAGGGCTGATGCAGCCGCTAAGCTTGCCCTCAACCTCCTCCCTACCCCTTTTCCCAAAACCCTCTCTGACTTCAAACCGTTTATCGCTTCCCTTGTTCGTGACCGCTGGCAAAGCTCATGGAACTCCCAAATTGATAACAAACTCCATGTTATCCAGCCCACAATTCCGATCAAATCCACCATCAACAACCTCTCTCGTATCGACAAGGTTCATATTACCCGTCTTAGAATTGGTTACACCCACCTCACTCACTCCCACCTCCTTATTGGCTACCCCAACCCCTCTGCAACAATTGCCATTGCACCCTCACAATCCACCACGTTCTCTTTGCTTGCCCCCTGTACAATCTTCCCAGAGCTTCCCTAGCTCCCCACAACTCAATTGCTGAGTTCTTCCAGAAAAATCCTCCGGATAAAATTATCTCCTTCCTTCACCATGCTTCTTCCCTCTACAACCATATTTAATTCTCCTCTTCCACCCCCTCTCTACTTTGTTTTTGTTTCTACCATGCACCCGTCTCAATCACAGCTTTCTGACCTTTTGTTCTTAAAATTCTCTCATTCTCCCCCTGTTTCCTTTCCTTCCTACCTCTAAAATGATCTGACCTCTCAGGCACAATTTGACCCTCGTTGTCGTGGTGCCGTTAAGCCTACAATCAAACAAACAAACAAAGCACCTTCACCGATGGACCAAGTAAATAACCACCCTTTCTTTTCATTCTGTTTAATCTATTGAGTTACTTTGTAGTAAAGTAGGATTGCAAATATTATTCCAAACATAAAAAGACAATAAAATGTACTCCTTTATTTTCCTATAATAATAACACAAATTATTATGATAATAATTATAAATATGCTCTTAGCACAGAAATGGTTTATTTGTGTAAAACAAAGGTTGTCTCATTCCTTTTTATTTAAGGTGAGAAAAATTCTCAAGGAAACTTCTTGGCTTTGAAGGAGATTTCTTACAACAATCCGCTGTGGGCAAAAATGCTAGGAGAAGGAGAAAGCGTCATGAGCATCGTCAGTGAGCTCTCGATCATCAAGGAACATATGAGACATCCAACGTAGTCAGATACTACAAGACATTCACAGATAGCGAAAGTATGTAGAATCAGTCAATTTTCATCAGTTTCAATATCAGTTATACATCTGATTCTTATTCTGTTAAAGCATTCACAAACATGTTACAAGTGAAGATGTTCTATGGTACTTAAAAAATTTTTTTAATGAGTAGGAATTCAATGTAGTGAGAAGCAAAGAGAGTAATTGTATTCAGACAATGACTATTAATTGTATTAAGACAATGACAATACCTTACATTTTTTTTGAAGGTAAATCCAGCATGTATGTTTCTTCTGTCTGCTAGAAATCTTATATATAGCAGACCTTGACAAATCACTTGCCACCTACTGGACAATTGGTGCAAAATGCAGTAAGGTAGGAAGCTCGCATGTCTGAAATAATGCTGCCTGACAGGCAAGCACAACAATTTTGAGGGCGTGATCTTTGATAGGTTGATATGGATAAAAAGGGATTCTTTAGATTGAGGCGTGATCTCTGATAGGTTGATATGGATAAAAGGCATTCTTCAGATTGAGCGTGATCTCTGATAGGTTGATGGATAAAGGCATTCTTTAGATTGAGGCGTGATCTCTGATAGGTTGATATGGATAAAGGCATTCTTTACATTGAGACGTGATCTCTGATAGGTTGATATGGATAAAAGGCATTCTTTAGATTGAGACGTGATCGGGTTGATATGGATCAAGGCACATTCTTTTATGTTGAGGCGTGATCTCTGATAGGTTGATATGGATAAAGGCATTCTTCACATTGAGGCGTGATCTCTGATGAGTTGATATGGATAAAGGCATTCTTTGATTAGAGGCGTGATCTCTGACAGGTTGATATGGATAAGGCATTCTTTACATTGAGGCGTGATCTCTGATAGGTTGATATGGATCCATATCTCAATTAGAGACACTATAGTCTGTGATAGTTGATATGGATAAAAGGCATTCTTTTAAGATTGGGCGTGATCTCTGATAGGTTGATATGGATAAAAGGCATTCTTTTAGATTGAGGCGTGATCTCTGATAGGTTGAAATGGATAAAAGGCATTCTTTAGATTGAGACGTGATCTCTGATAGGTTGATATGGATAAAGGTATTCTTTACATTGAGGCGTGATCTCTGATAGGTTGATATGGATAAAAGGCATTGCTACGTTGAGGCGTGATCTCTGATAGGTTATATGGATAAAAGAGCATTCTTTGATGGAGCATTGATCTCTGATAGGTTGATATGGATAAAAGGCATTCTTTACATTGATATGTGATCTCTGATAGGTTGATATATGGATAAAAGGCATTCTTTAGATTGAGGCAGTGATCTCTGATAGGTTGATGTGGATAAGGCATTCTTCAGATTGAGGCGTGATCTCTGATGGGTTGATATGGATAAAGGCATTCTTCATTGGGGCGTGATCTCTGATAGGTTGATGTGGATAAAGGCATTCTTTAGATTGAGATGTGATCTCTGATAGGTTGATATGGATAAAGGCATTCCCTTACATTGATGCATGATCTCTGATAGGTTGATATGGATAAAAGGCATTCTTTACATTGAGCGTGATCTCTGATAGGTTGATATGGATAAAGGCATTTTTAGATTGAGATGTGATCAGGTTGATATGGATAAAAGGCATTCTTTAGATTGAGCGTGATCTCTGATAGGTTGATATGGATAAAGGCATTCTTTACATTGAGGCGTGATCTCTGATAGGTTGATATGGATAAAGGCATTCTTTACATTGAGGCGTGATTCTGATAGGTTGATATGGATAAAGGCATTCTTTAGATTAAGGCGTGATCGCTGATAGGTTGATATGGGTAAAGGCATTCTTTAGATTGAGGACGTGATCTCTGATAGGTTGATATGGATAAAGGCATTCTTCACATTGAGGCGTGATCTCTGATAGGTTGATGGATGAAAGGCATTCTTTAGATTGAGACGTGATCTCTGATAGGTTGATATGGATAAAGGCATTTTTAGATTGAGGCGTGATCTCTGATAGGTTGACATGGATGAAAGGCATTCTTTACATTGAGGCGTGATCTCTGATAGGTTGATATGGATAAAGGCATTCTTTAGATTGAGGCGTGATCTCTGATAGGTTGATATGGATAAAAGGCATTTTTAGATTGAGCGTGATCTCTGATAGGTTGATATGGATAAAAGCATTCTTCACATTGAGACGTGATCTCTGATAGGTTGGTATGGATAAAAGGCATTCTTTAGATTGAGGCGTGATCACTGATAGGTTGATATGGATAAAAGGCATTCTTTACATTGAGGCGTGATTAGGTTGATATGGATAAAAAGGGATTCTTTACATTGAGCGTGATCTCTGATAGGTTGATATGGATGAAAAGGGATTCTTTAGATTGAGGCGTGATCTCTGATAGGTTGGTATGGGTAAAGGCATTCTTTAGACATACAGGAAGAGCAATTTGAAAGATGTTATCAAAACAACAACCATTTATAAAGTGATGATGTTTCTGTTATAAGAGTCATTAAATCAATTGATAAATTTTCATCATATATTGTATAATATTTAAAGATTAAATTTATTTGATGTAATTTCAGATGAAAAGTTGTACATAGTGATGGAACTTATCAGGGTGCACACTCCATGAGCATTTTAATTCTCTGAAGGAAAAGACAAAGTTTACAGAAGAAAGGATTTGGAATATATTTATTCAGGTACTGTATAAGTTTGTTTCCTTTTTAGCTTTAAAATCATCTATTCTTTACAAATGTTTGGACAGGTTGCAACAACTTACTTGGAAGAATATATTCTATAAGCCATGACACTAGCAAATGTTTGATCAAACTAATTTAAATGTGACCATTTTACAGCATTTTGAGTATTAAGGCCTATATAATGGCCTTAATTAAATGCAAATTTTATTTAGATTTTGTTATATCACAACAAGAAAACCTATAAATTGTCTTATATTAAGTTATTGTTTCTCAATCCTTCCCAAAGTCTCCATCATAACCTGAAGCAAACTTTGCTTAGAAGAAAAGTCTTTTGTGATTTTGAGACTTCAAATTCATTAGGAGGAACTATTGAATAATGACCTAAGATAGTTTGAAAAAGTGAATTAATAGAATATGTTAAAGTTAGTTTCATTAAACAAAACCAATTGATAGAAACATGGAGGATATGATGTCCAAGATAATCTACAGTTGTCTGCAAACCTGCTGACATCTTTAAATGTGATATGGAACAAGGTATCAAAATAGGCCCGAGATGTCAAAGTAGGCCCAAGATGTCAAAGTAGGCCAAGCCAAAGTAGGCTCAAAGCGTCAAAGTAGGCCAGGCGTTAAAATAGGCCAAGGCGTCCAAAATAGGCCCAAGGCGTCAGAGTAGGCCCAAGGAGCCAAAGTAGGCCCAAGGCGTCAAAGTAGGCTCAAGGCATCAAAATAGGCCCAAGCGTCAAAGTAGGCCCAAGGCATCAAAAATAGCCAAGGCGTTAAAGTAGGACCAAGGGTCAATGATATTTACTTCCTTTGTTCTTCATGTCTGTTTTGTTTTATTTGTATGCACAGATTGTGTTAAGCGTTAAGATATATATTCACAAAGAGGAGAAGGTCATTCTTGGCGAAGCATTATGTGAACCTATGTAATGGCGATTACCTCCGTCCGTCTGTCCGTCCGTCCACAGATTTATCCTGAGATTTCCTCAGAAATGTTAAAGTTTTTTGAGAATTCCTCCGAAAATATTAAAGTTTCTTCAGAGTTTCTTGGAAAAGGTGAAAGTTTCTTCAGATATCCATATGGGAGGTTAAAATTTCCTTATAAAATGTTAAAGTTTTTCAGAGATACTTAAGACAGGATTGAAGACTAGTTTTCTTAAAAAGTCTACAAAACATTTAATATTTTCTAAGAAGATAACTGTAAAATGATATAATTTTCCAATATTTTTCAGAGATCATCAAGTCTCTCTTGTAGCACTTGAGATTTAAAATCCTTAAAATTCTTCAAAATATTTGGGCACCAACAGTTGTATCAGGCATGATTATTAAACTCCACCTTCATTATTGTGCACATTTGCATAAAGTTGCTACAGTATATGACCTGACCAGACTTTTTTTATTTAGTATGCTTAGTCAGGGAGTGTGACAGGATGTGATTGCATATGGACATAGGGAGGGGATGCCATGTGGGACATGGATGAGGACATATGATATAATATTTACCATGTTGTATACACCAAGGGCTATATCAGGCATAATTATTTGACTCCACCTTTTTTTTCTTATTCAACAACTCATTCGCATATAAGTTATTATATGAACTGACACTTTCATACATGGTATGCTCAATCAGGGACTGTGATAGCTAGGATAAGACTTCTTATGAAGCCTATGGGATGTCATGTGAGACATAGGGTAGGATGCCATGTGGGACATGGGGTGGGATGCCATGTGGGACATGGGGTGGGATGCCATGTGGGACATGGGGTGGGATGCCATGTGGGACATGGGGTAGGATGCCATGTGGAACAGGGTGGAATGCCACATAGGATATGTGGTGGAATGCCATGCAGGACATAGAGTGGATTGCCATGGGATGGAATGTCATGTGGGACAAGTCATTTGCATACAAGTTATTATATGAACTGACACTTTCATACATAGTATGCTCAATCAGGGACTGTAATAGCTAGGATGAGACTTCTTATGGAGCCTATGGGATGTCATGTGGGACATGGGGTAGGATGCCATGTGGGACATGGGGTGGGATGCCATATGGAACAAGGTAGAATGCCATGTGGGACATGGTGGGATGCCACGAGTAACACAGAGTGTGACTTAGGTTGGGATGCCATGTGTGACATAAGGTAGGACGCCATGTGTGACATAAGGTAGGATGCCATGTGTGACAAAGGGTAGGAGGCTATGTGGGACATAGGGTAGGAGGCCATGGGGACATGGGATGTGATGCCATGTGGGACATGGGATGTGATGCCATGTGGGACATAAAGTAGGATATCATTGGAACATTGGGAGGGATACCATTTGGAACATATGGTGGGATCAAATGTAGAACATCAGGTGGAAAACCACTTATGCGGGACACAGGGAGGGATGCCATGTGGGACATAGGGAGGGATGTCATGTGGTACATCTGATTGGATTAATGTGGGACATACATGTAGGATGGGATCCATGTGGGTCATAGCATGGGATGCCATGTGGGACATATGGTGGAATGCCATGTGGGACATATGGTGGAATATGCCATGTGAGACACTGTGTGGTGGAATGCCATGTGGGACAAGGCATGGGATGTCATGTGGGACATGAGGTGGGATGTCATTTGGGACATGGGATGTTGGACATAGGGTGGAATGCCATTTGGGTCATAGGATGGGATGCCCTGTGGGACATGGAATGCCACGTGGGACATGGGATGTCATGTGGGACATGGGGTGGGATGCCATGTGGAAGATATGGTGGAATGCCATGTGGGATATGGGATGGGATGTCATGTGGGACATGGGGTGGGATGCCATGTGGGACATGGGGTGGGATGCCATGTGCGACATGGGGCGAGATCCATGTGGGACATGGGGTGAGATGCCATGTGGTACATGGGATGCCATGTGGGACTTAGTGTGAGATGCCATTTTTATAATTGGCGGGTCAATATGGGTGTCAATTTGCATGGGCATAAAAAATGGCTAAAAATTAAGTAGATTTTAGGATAATATGCAAATAAAAATTTATTCAGATTTCACAAAGAACTCAAGAAATCAGTTGGTTTTTTGGCAATTTTTAAAAAAATTGTATAGTGCAACACAACATGTCAAGGGAAAAGATTGTATAGTGTAAAATTTTGAACATGTCTAAAAATGAATTGTTTAGTGTAACTTTACCAGCATATTTGAATGAATTGTATAGTGTAACATTACCAGCTTTACTAGAATGTTTTATAGTGTAACTTACCAGCATGATTAGAATGATTTTATGCTGTAGCATTTCCCGCATGACTAGAATGAATTGTATAGTGTAACATTACCAGCATGACTAAATTGAATTGTATATGTAACATTACAGCATGACTAGAATGAATTGTATAGTGTAACATTACCAGCATGACTAGGGAAAAATTGTATAGTGTAACATTACCAGCATGACTAGATTGAATTGTATAGTGTAACATTACCAGCATGATAGAATGAATTGTATGGTGTAAGCTTACAACATGTCTAGGGAAAAGAATTATATGTGTAACTTACCAGCATGACTAGAATGAATTGTATAGTGTAACATTACCAGCATGACTAGAATAAATTGTATAGTAACATTACCAGCATGACTAGAATGAATTGTTTAGTGTAACATTACCAGCATGATTAGAATGAATTGATGGGTAACATTACCAGCATGACTAGAATGAATTGTATAGTGTAACATTACCAGCATGACTAGATTGAATTGTATATGTAACATTACCAGCATGACTAGAGTAATTGTAGTGTAACATTACCAGCATGACTAGAATGAATTGTATAGTGTAACATTACCAGCATGACTAGAATGAATTGTATGTGTAACATTACCAGCATGACTATAATGAAATTTTATAGTGTAACATCACCAGCATGACCAGATTGAATTGTATGGGTAACATTACCAGCATGACTAGAATGAATTGTAGTGTAACATTACAATCTCAAGTAACCCCTGAAACAAATTACCTTTCAATTAAGATACAAACTTGTTTCCCAAGAAATAACTTTCCCTTTTAAGCCAACAGTAAAGAATAAATTACTTTCCCTTCACTTACAAGTGTCAATATATATTTTTACCAAAATTATTTATATCACAAATTCTACTCTGATATGTTTTCTTCACTAAAGATTTTTATAAGTTTAACTTACAACTACTTTTGTCATATCAGTAATCATTTATTTCTCAAATTAAACAAATATCTTACAATTCAGTTTCCTATTTCTACCTGAAAAAATGCGCCGTTTCCAGCGCACTGTGGTAATTGCAGAGTTCTGGGCCATGAAAACACCTCCTGCACCAAACTCTGCACAAATTGAGCGGTAATCACCAGCCAACCATCCCTCCTCAAAAGACTGCCCCATCTGGCTTCAGGAAAAGCAAATAACTAAACTCAAAAACCCCTTTAAACCCAACATCACTTTCAGAGGCCCCGGAAACAATTCCTTGCTTCCTCCACACCAAGCCTTCCTACCCGAGTGCAGTCCTCTAACACCAGTACAGCCCCTAACACAACTAAACGTGACTCCCTGCCCAAACCGACCTCACCTGGCTCTTCTTACCCAGTCCTAAGCCTATCACCATTGCCCCAAAAACCCAACCACCCAATCCCAAACCACCTCCACCACCGCTTCTCTCCTCAACCTTCCTTCCCCTAAAACCCCCCGCCGTCCCTACACCAACACTCTAATACCAACATGCATCAAACTAAAAACCCAAACCCGGCTAACAATTAAAAAACCAATCAACAAACAACCAATCAACAAACAGCCCACCACCCAAACCCACATGTGACACTGAAGAGAATATGGATTGTTTGTTTAAAAACCCCCCTTTTTTGCCCCCTT
>JAIGNY010001123.1:0-20000 GCA_020152595.1 Chiridota heheva
AAAACACTTCAGTATCTTACAACTAGTCTACTATAAGTTGTTTTTACACAAATAAACTACTTTATTTTTAATGCTTGCTTCACTTCAATGCTTTAAAGGATAAGCCCTAGTGGTCTAGCAAGTCCATTTTATATGAAAAGAGGACTTTAAAAGAAATAAAACTGGGGAAGAAAGGATTAAAAAATTGTATTCTGTTAAGGATATATTTAAGTTTAAAGTTTGGTATCATTTGTGTAGAAACGAATGAAATTAGACTAGTTGTGATGTCATAGCCTCAGATTCCTCAAAGTCTGTATGTCTTCTATCATAGTTTGTCCTGTAATTTTGTGGCTTAAAAACCACAGGATATGTCAGGAAAGTAGTAAAGCGTTTGAGGAAAGTAATTCAAATAGTGAAAAAGTTAAATAAATTTTCTTTAAAATACATTAACAATTGTTAAGAATGTGAGGATGAGAGTGCCAACCATCAAAAGTAGACTTACTACACCAGTCATTTCTACATACTTAAGACAAGAGCTCTAAACTAAAATATCTCCTTAACCCTTCATGTCCTATGCGGTTCAAATGGGTTTTTTTAAATTAATTTTCATAACTTCCCTTTTGTTTTGTATCACTACAAGTGTGATTTATATGAATGCTAAAGAAAATATCGACATCAACTTGTAAATTTTAGACAAAATTAGGTCATTGTTTTTTAGTTTTTAGTTTTTATGTGAATAATGAAAACGGAGGATTTTTTTACATAGTTAGATTGTTTGTGAAATTTTCTTTCCAATAATACCAGTTTAAAAAAAAAATTCTCAAAGCAAAACCTGCAAAAACAATGAAAATTACCAAAATAATAATCACCGCTGTAAATGCAAGAAACAAAGCCGTACAGCCGGTCCTGTATTCAAACTCGGGGTGCCCACGTTGTTATCCCACATGTTACCACTAAACTACATTGCATATGTCCTAGTGCAGCGATTCTTCATAGGCGGCACCCGGCCAAATCTGGCCCACCAGACAATCCATTTAATTCTCCTCTTCCACCCCCTCTCTTCTTTGTTTTTGTTTTTACTCATGCACCTCCTCTCTCGATTATAGCTTTCTGACTTTTGTTCTTGAATTTCTCTCATTCTCCCCCTGGTTTCTTTCCTTCCTACCTCTAAAATGATCTGACCTCTCAAGCACAATTTGACCCTTGTTGTCGTGGTGCCGTTAAGACCTCATCAAACAAACAAACAATCTGGCCCACGAACAATAAGATTTTCCAATCTGGCCGGCGAACAATAGTCATTATATAATGCAATACAGTGCATTGCATGTAGGATCAATCCAAAAGAGATTGGTAAAAGTTGCAAAATACTCGTTTATTTTGGTTTTTCCTAGGCAGATTAGCTCACTAAAACTTATCAAACAAAATGTTATTTTTAGTTCCGCTATAAATTAGGCTCGTGGCTTGTCAAACATGTCAAAGGAAGGTGGATAGGACAACCACCGACATCCTTCTAATCGCGCACGCTCTCAACTTTTTTGTATTCAGGGATTGTTTTGACGGGTTTTGTTTGTCACATGATGTTGGTTTTGCCACACGATTGGCCCATGGCCTGGAGCTGTTGTGAAATGATGGCCCTTCGCAAAATTTGATTAAGAACCCTTGTCCTAGTGTGTGGATTTGTTTTCATACTTAAATATCGGCTTGGAATAAAGAGGAGTTCCTCTTGTTGACTTCAATAGCAAGTATGTGGCTTGGCCTTTCTGATGGTATATTTCACATAGTGGAGTTGTATCGTGATCAGAAACATCCAATTTTTTGCCAACAAAAAAAGAGATTGATGATAGTGGCAGTCAAAATTCAACCGGAATTGGATGCATAATGTCTTTGTATGCTCCTCACAGGTTTTCAGGCAAAAGCAGGGTCTGGAAGTATGGCTTGTAAGTCTGAGAAGAAGAAGAAAAATCATTTAATATTAAATTTTGTGCCTTTTGTGAATTTTCTTTATTTCAACCATCTTTTTTTAAACCCTATAAAAAAAGTTGCAATTTCTAAGAGAATTATTCAAGCTCTTTCAAGTGATACCAGAATCACTGCTGTGGGCCTATTTGAGGTAAAATCATTTCTTGAAAAGTGCATGGCCTATCAGTCATGGCACAACCATGTGGGTATTTAAGGGTTAACTAGATACGATATTGAAGTACTTTCTTTACCATTTTGTTTCTCTTAAAGAAACTAATGGAATTACGAGAGCGACGTGACAACTGATCCTATTCTCCTAAACTATTTTCGCTCCAATTTCTCTCCAATTTGCACCTTTTTGTTTTATAACTTCATTTTCGGATTTTCTTTTCGGTGGATGGGCTTTTATCCTCGGTGAGATCGTTTCTTTTCTTTTTTTCTATTATATTTTCCCTCGTTCTGTCCCGACTTTTCACGCCCTTCCGTTACTAATACAGCGGTCCCCATATAGTGGTTCCGCGATTTTTTTCTAGCTGCCTCGGGTCTCTCGGCCCTTGGTTTTTCTTTCATAATGACAAAGCGCCTATGCAGTGACCTTGACCTTGACCCCCTCCCCTCCCGTGACCCACCTGCTACCATCATTGACCATTCTGCAACCCCAATCCCAAAAATCCTTATAATCCATGCCACCAACAAGCAGGAAAGCTTTAAAAGTTTCTCCTTTCCTCATCCATAAAGCCCTCTTTGGCCTTGTCGGTACCCTCCCCAAAGTCTCTACCCTTAGATCCGGTGATCTCCTGGTGCACTGCACCAGGGACACACAAGCCACCACCCTCCTTTCCACCAAAACCCTATCCAATTCTGGTATCGACATCACAGTCACCCCCATCGTTCCCTAAACTCCAGCAAAGGCGTCATACGCACCAGCGATCTTGCGTACATGACCGATGACGACCTCCAAGAAGAACTAGCTAACCAACATGTAACGAAGCCCGTCGTCTCGTTCTAAAGAGAGACGGGCCGAAACTCCCACCAACACCATATTTCTCACTTTCGCAACTCCAACTCTCCCCTCCCACATCATTGCCGGCTACCTGAGAATCCAGGTCGCCCCTTATATTCCTAACCCTTTACGTTGCTACAATTGTCAGAGGTATGGCCACGGGAAGAACTCCTGCCACAGCCAAGCGCTGTGGTAACTGCGGAGCCCGGACCATGACAACACCTCCTGCACCAACCCCCCACTCTGCACAAATTGTGACGGTAAACACTCAGCAAACCATCCCTCCTTCTCGAAAGACTGTCCCACCTGGCTTCAGGAAAAACAAATTACAAAACTTAAAACCCTTAACCCCAACATAACCTACCCTGAGGCCAGGAAACAATTCCTCGCTTCCCTTAACTCCAAGCCTTCCTACTCAAACGTAGTCTCCTCTAACTCTAATTCCGCCCCCCCAAACACAACTAACACAACAAAAACTAACTCCCATGCCCAAACCGACCTCACCTGGCTCTTCTTACCTAGTCCTAAGCCCATCACCATTTCCAACAACCCAATCACACCCAATACCCACACCACCTCCACCACCACTTCTCTCCTCAACCCCCTTCCTACTCTAAAGCCCCTACCGCCCCTACACCAACTCCACTAATACCTTCATACATCAAGCTAAAACCAGCCAAGCAAACAACCAACAAACCAACAAATCAACCAGCAAACAACCAACCAAAAACAACCAATCAACAAACAACCTATCAACAAACAACCAATCAACAAACAACCCACCTCCCAAACCCACACTGAAGAGAGTATGGATTGTTCGATTACGAACACATCGATCATACTTCTCGCCCAATTTTCAAAAACAATCGCTCCCAAAGAAACAAATCCAAAGAAAAAACAAGCGAACTCAGACCCAGCAGATCTTCCTCCAGATAACCCCCGCCTCCTTTATGGCATACACCACAATCAATTACAATAACACCCACAACATCATACAATGGAACATTAGGAGCCTTAAGGCCAATTCTGAAGAAATCGACCTTCTGGCCTCCACCTTCAACCCGGTCGTCTTCTGCCTACAAGAAACTTTCTTGAAAACCACGGACCATTACTCCTTAACAACTTTGCTTGCTATCACAAACATCAAGTGGATGCTGACAGGGCCTGTGGTGGCGTCTCCATTCTCGTTAGACACGATATCCCACACAGCCCTGTTAGGTGTGCACACCGACCTTCAGGCCATCTGTATTTCTATCTCCCTCCACAAAACTTTCACTCTCTGCAATATCTATCTCCCTCCCAACACCAACATTCAACCAACCAGCCTTAACAACCTCATCTCTCAGCTTCCCACCCCCTTCATCCTTCTTGGTGACTTCAACGCTCACAACCCTCTGTGGGGCTCTAATACCACCACCCCTAGAGGCAAGTTCATCAAAACGCTCTCCGTCAGCACAGCCTGTCCTTACTGAACACTAACTCCCGACCTACCTTCATCCTGCCACAGGCTCTCACCTGTATTGACCTGTCTATCTGTTCCCCTAACCTCCTCCCTGACTTTAGTTGGAGAGTCACTGCTGACCTCTGTGGTAGTGATCATTACCCTCTTCTTATACACTCCAATCTTCAAATCCCCACTGAGCACACCCCAACTGGAACCTCGACAAGGCTGACTGGTCCCTTTTTGAAACCCTCTGTGACTCACACCTCTCCCCATCTTCTCGAGGATGAGGATCCCATGTCTAACTTCAGTAATATCCTTATCAACATCGCCACCTGCTCAATTCCCAAAACCTCCAAACCCCCAAATCATCCCCCAACCCCTGGTTCTCAGATGACTGCAAAACCGCCATCAAGAACAGGAAAAGAGCCCTCAGGAACTTTAAAACTAACCCGACCACCCATAACCTTAACCTCTTTCGCATCAGCCGTGCAAGGCCAGACGCACTATCAAGGACAGTAAAACCAACACTTGGAACAACTTTATCTCTTCTCTCACCACCAACACCCCCACTAAGAAGATTTGGAGAATGGTTAACAGCTTCCACGGCAGAGTAGGCAAATCTTCCATCTCCCATCTCTCTTGGAATGGAGACCTTCTCACCATAAAAAAAGACATCGTTGACCACCTCGCCGCCTCTTTCAGCAACATCTCGGCCTCGACCAACTACTCCAATGCTTTCAAAATCAAAAAAGCTTGCGATGAAGCCCGGAGAATCACTTTTCCCTCTGACAACTCCGAAAGCTACAACACCCCTCTCACTCTTTCTGAATTAAACCAAGCCATCAGCGACGCTGGCTGCACCTCCAAGGGCCCAGATAACATCCCCTATCAGTTTCTGAAACACCTCCCCATCAAAGCCACCACTACCCTACTCACCATCTTCAACCACATTTGGTCCTCACACTCCTTTCCCCCTATCTGGAGGACAGCTATTGTCATCCCGTCCTTAAACCGGGAAGGATAGCACCGTCCCCACCAGCTACCGACCCATCGCCCTTACTTGCTGTCTTTGTAAAATTATGGAAAAGATCATTAATCAGAGACTAAACTGGTTCCTCGAGACCAACAGAATCCTCTCTCCTCACCAAAGCGGCTTCAAAAACGCCGCAATACCTAGACCAGTTAATTACGCCGACACGCTATCCGGGAATCCTTTGCAAAAAGGAACACCTCATTGCCATATTTTTGACCTCGAGAAAGCTTTCGACACTACTTGGAAATACGGCATTACCGGAAACTTCACACCATTGGCCTCAGAGGCCACCTCCCCATCTTTATTCAAAACTTCCTCTCACCCAGGCAGTTCCAAGTTCAGATTGGCCACACCCTCTCCAGCCGTGCCCCCAAGAAGGGCGTCCCCCAAGGCAGCATCCTCTCCCCACTCTCTTCAACCTGAGCATTAATGACATCGGGAATGACCTTGGCCCCAGCATCAAACGTACCCTCACGTGGATGACTTCACCATCTTCTACTCCTCCCCTAGCTTTCCTATTGTTGAAAATAGGCTTCAAACCAGCCTCAATCAGCTGCAAGTCTGGAGCAACAATAACGGTTTTAGATTCTCCAAAGACAAGACAGTCTGCATGCACTTTTGTCATTTCAACAACCTCCACCCCAACCCGAACTTTGTGCTCAATGGGAATCGCATCCCTAAAGTTGAAAACACAAAGTTCCTTGGTCTAACTCTAGACCCCAAGCTCACCTACAAGCCACACATCACCAACCTGAAACTAAAATGCAATAGCTCCCTCAACCTCCTCCGACTGCTCTCCAACACTACTTGGGGAGCGAACCATATGCTCTCCTCAAAATTTTCAGGCTCACCATTCGTGCCAAGCTTGACTATGGCAATATTGTTTACTGTGTCGCTCACAACTCATACCTCAACCACATTAACACCATCCAAAATGAAGCCCTCAGGCTTTGTCTAGGAGCCTACAGGACCTCCCCAATCACTAGCCTTCATGTTGAAGCCAACGAACCCCCCTTTCTACTTAGATGTAAAAAGCTTAGCCTCTCCTATGCTTTTAGAGTCCTCACCAACACCCAGAACCCTGTTTACAACCTCATTAGGTACCCCAATTTCTCCTCCCTCTTTGATAGGACTAAAACCCTATCGCCCCCCTTCAGCTTACGCATTAAATCTGACCTCTTTCAACTTGGCATCAACCCCGCCACTCTCGGCACCTATTCCTGGCCCACTTTTCCGCCTTGGGCCACCCCTCTTCCTTCTGTCCACCTAGACCTCTCCACTTATAACAAATCTCAAACTCACCCTAATCTCTTCATCAATCTCCACAACCAAATCAAAGACCAACTCTCAAATTACACCTCCATCTATACTGATGGCTCCAAGGAAGGCAACAAGACAGCTGCTGCTGCCATCATCCAAGACATCACCCTCAGTAGCAGACTTCCTGACCACTCATCCATCTTTTCAGCCGAGGCTAAGGCCATTCTCCTCGCCCTCAACTTTATTGAGTACTCTCCTCTTAGTCACTTTGCCATTTTCTCTGACTCAAAGGCTGTTCTTACTTCATTACTCAATCTTAAATGGGATAACCTCACCTGCCACCTCCTCCTCCGGAAACTCTTTTCTCCCACCCTCTGCAGGAAAAGTGTTCTTTTCTTCTGGATACCCAGCCATGTTGGCATCCCTGGCAATGACAGGGCTGATACAGCCGCTAAGCTTGCCCTTAACCTCCTCCCTTCCCCTTTTCCAAAACCCTCTCTGACATCAAACCGCTTTATCGCTTCTCTTGTTCGTGACCGCTGGCAAACCTTATGGAACTTCCAAATTGATAACAAACTCCATGTTATCCAGCCCACAATCCCGATCAAATCCACCATTAACAACCTTTCTCGTATCGACAACGTTCATATTACCCGTCTTAGAATTGGTCACACCCACCTCACTCACTCCCACCTCCTTATTGGTTCCCCCAACCCTCTGTAACAATTGCCACTGCATCCTTACAATCCATCACGTTCTCCTTGCTTGCCCCTGTACAACCTTCCCAGAGCTTCTCTCGCTCCCCACAACTCAATTGCTGAGTTCTTCCAAAAAAATCCTCCAGATAAAATAGTCTCCTTCCTCCAGCATGCATCCCTCTACAATCATATTTAATCCTCCTCTTCCACCCCCTCTCTACTCTGTTTTTAGTTTTACCCATGCACCTCCTCTCTCGATCACAGCTTTCTGGCTTTTGTTCTTGAATTTCTCTCATTCTTCCCCTGGTCTCTTTCCTTACTACCTCTAAAATGATCTGACCTCTCAGGCACAATTTGACCTTCGTTGTCGTGGTGCCGTTAAGACCTCATCAAACAAACAAACAAACTTAAAGTCCTTTATCATACAAGATAAACTTCCTTGACCACTGAACTAATCCCTTAACGGAATAAGATTTTTGAATGCTTTCTACTCCATCTCATTTCTCTTAAAGTCCTCTTTTATTTAAGATAAACTTCCTTGACCACTAAACTGTTCCTCTAAAACTATTTTCCTTGAAAAAACTTAAGCTGGAGGCCAATTAAATTACATAATATTTTTACTCAGATGTTTGCTCAAACTATCAAAAGATAATTATATTAAGAATTTTGGACCCCCATAAATGTTTCACAAGATTTATGGACCCCCATAAATGTTTCACAAGATTTATGGACCCCCATAAATGTTTCACAAGATTTATGGACCCCCATAAATGTTTCACAAGATTTATGGACCCCCATAAATGTTTCACAAGATTTATGGACCCCCGTAAATGTTTCACAAGATTTATGGACCCCTGTAAATGTTTCACAAGATTTATGGACCCCCATAAATGTTTCACAAGATTTATGGACCCCCATAAATGTTTTACATATTTCATCAATCATCGGAATTTAATGGAAATATTATCTCATAGAGTTGTGTGGAATAGATCCAGTTCAGCGGTGCCAGAAAATGTTCAGATGTCGAGGAGGGGATGTAAGCTTTATTATGTTACTATTCATTTTCCGTTTTGTCATGTTTCAGGAGGTGGCCAAGTCAGACTACAAACATTTTGTGATTCTTTTCCGAGACCACAGCCTTCAGTTCCGTTCCTTGTACGGCTTCAACCCGGAATCTGAGGAGCTCACCAAAATCTCTGGAACGGGACCAAGGCACATACACAACAAGATGATCGAAACCATCTACAAGTGAGTCAACTCTTAAAATAAGTATCAATTACAATCATTTAAGCCAGTGGCTTGGGTAAACAGGGGGCAGGATGGAAATTGCCCTCCCTGGCCGGAAATTTCCAAAAATTCAGAAAATTTGTGCAGATTTTCATTTGCGCAATAGGAATTCAGTATAATTGATATTTTGGTAATCGTGATGAAATAATTGCAATCAGTTTTAAAGTTTGGTTGTACCAGTCATCTTGGGAAATGATCACAAAGCTCTCCCCCCGCCCCTTCCCCCCCTTGCCCCTTCCCCTGCCCCTCCCCTGCCCCTTCCCCTGCCCCTTCCCCCCTCCCCCCATTTTTCTATCAGACGTCTCTCATTATCTTTTTTTTCTACCTATGGAATGATCCAAGCTCTCAGGCACAATTTGACCCTTGTTGTCGCAGTGCCGTTAAGCCTTCATCAAACAAACAAAATTTCCAAAAATCAAATTTTTCAAATGAAATCTATTAAGATCGATTTCCTAATATTTATTCAAAATTTCCTAGCTTTTTCTGCAAAATATCTGACTTATTCCTCAAAAATGCCTGACAACTTTTCTTCACACTTTCAAAGTTTTTCCTCAAATAATCAGATTTTTCACTTCAAAATATCCAACTTTTCCTTAAATTATCTGACTTTTCCCTCAAATGTATCTGACTTTCCTCTTGAAATATCTTAATTTTTTAAAAACTTTTAGTAACGTGCAGTGGGAGGGGCATTTGCTTGGATTCAGAAATTTCCATGGTTTTGCCCTGTTAAAAAAAGTCTAGCTACGTCAATGATTCAAATCCCTTGGGCTCGTTCAACAATGATCAGAATAATTGCAGTATGTTTATGTCAGACATGAAAGGGGAAAAAACAGGCTTTTGGAGAGATCACTCAGCTAGTGAAATGTAAGGTGGTTGTGTAGATTATGCCAGAAAGTTGGACTTAACTTTCTGGATTTACAAACAGGCATGTGAGACTTCAGCTATTTAACTGATTTCAGCTATTTTCCAAGCTGAATTCACCTATTTTCTGCATAATTGACAATACTTGACTATTTTGATGAGAAAATTGATCAATTTCAGCATGTGAGACTTCAGCTATTTAGCTGATTACAGCTATTTTTCTAGCTAATTTCACCTATTTTCTGCATAATTGACAATACTTAGCTATTTTGATGAGAAAATTGATCAATTTCATCTTGTGAGACTTCAGCTATTTAGCTGATTACAGCTATTTTTCTAGCTAATTTCACCTATTTTCTGCAATTTGACAATACTTAACTATTTTGATGAGAAAATTGATCAATTTTAGCTACTTTTATAAATTATCACTCACTTGTCTGTAGACAGCATTTTTTAATAGTAGTTACATTAACTTTTTCCAATACCTTTCCCAAATTTTACTTTGTACTTTTTAGCACACAAAGTCTTGAAATTTTTTGTTTAAAGAAGGAATCTAGTCTCGTCTCAAGATAATTGCTTGACCCGTCACCAATAAATCTGGTACTAGTAACTTTACTTCTGTGGCAGTAATTGATTGGCTGGTTGGTGATTGTGTAAACATTTCGACCAATAAGAAACGTTGGATTGTAGCGTATTTTTATCTCTGCGTTTACATGATATTTGACCTTTAAATTTCATATTTTCTTTCATTTTCCGCAGATATAACTCCGGAGGCAAACACTTCATGAAAATCCCATCAAAGACAATGTCCGTGCAGGTGGATGGCCTTGTTATTGGACAGAGTTACTGGCAAAACAAGAAAACCACTGCCAAAAGATAGTGAATAGTTCCTTGGGAAGTCATGACCTTTGACCCTAGGCCAACCTGTGCCTGCCTCAGACTTGATTGTGTTGCAGTTTCTGAGGCCGCTGCCAGCTTAGATTGTTTTATCTCATTTTTGCCAGTTTCTCAATTCAAAGAGCCTTTGATAAATCTCATCAACCCATCGTAAAGGGGCTATGTGTATTTGTCCTTTAAATGGCTTAAAGCTTTGAACTTTAAAAGTGAAACATGGAAACGAGTGGAAACTCAGATGAGTGGAACTCGGACGAGTGGAAGAAGCTCAGACGAGTGGAAACTCATACGAGTGGAAGCTCAGACAAGTGTAAGCTCAGACGAATGGAAACTCCAGACGAGTGGAAGCTCAGAAGAGTGGAAACTGGGAAAGGAGTAGAAACTGGAAAAAGAGTGCAACCTCAGGAAGAGAGTGCAAACTCGGAAAAAGAGTGGAAATTCGGAAAAGATCGGAAACTCGAAAAAGAGAAATTTGTCAGAAAGATACTTTTGAAAAGTCAAATTTGACATTTCTTTTGCTGGAATTAAGAGAACAAAAGCTTTATAAGGTGTGAAGGGAGATCTGCAGTAATATATGTGTGTGTGGCCAAATGTGACAGTACGACCCTCAATGAGGTTCTTACATACAGGAGAGCAATCAGTGATGAATTAATGTGGAGGGTCAAAGGAGGGGTAATTATGATGATTCTGAATAGAATTGATGAGACGACTGTAGTCAGTTTTGCAAATTTAATTAAGAAAACCTTCATTTCTCTTCCATGCGGGCATTCTTCTTGAGTAATTTTTACTTCTCCATGACTCAGATATTTTGCCGTAGAAGTAAAGTGTGTGGCAAACACGTTTTAATAGCATGTTTGATTTCTATAATGTGTGTTTGTTACTTGGTATGCAATCAAAGTTTTGTTATTATTTCTGTACTTAAAAATTGATTGTAAATTATAAACAGACATTTGTCAACATTTTTTTTTTTTTTTAACTCTAATCGAACCAAATATTAAATCAAATTAATTGACTGACAGAACTACAGTTGTCTGTAACAAAATATATAGACTTTATTTCATCTGAAATCATTTGAAGGCCGGATATCGTGGAAATGGAGACGAAAATATGCAATACAACTGAACTCTTTTGTGATTGGTTAAAATATTTGCACATAGACTGAAAAGCCAATCAATTACCGCCAGCTGTGGAAGTGATGTTCCTAGCATGTAACACAATTACCGGCAGTGGGAGGGGGTGGGGGGGAGGGAAAATTTTGAAAAGGAAAAGTAGAATACAAAAAAATAGTAGTGGTTGCAAGAGCAATCAGATTATAAGAAAACAGCTTTGTGCAATGTAGTATTTTATCATTAGTTCTTCATTAATAAAATCATTTTTTAAATGAAAACTAAATTATTATTTGCATTTTTGCAAAGTAAGTATTTATCCATATCCACGCAAGATTTTTTGGATTGAAATATTTTTTATTGATAGAATCTTTGGGACTTTTTTCTCTATGCTCAGAATGTTAACATTTGTACGATTTAAAATGGAATCATATTACAAGTAACACTCTACATATTTTAGTTTTAATTATTTTCAAACAGGGTTTCGATATTTAAATAAATATGATTTTTAGCAATAAAAGCATTTGCCCTTTCTAGGATACACACATAAGAAGCAACAGTGGGTAGATTGTATCAAAAATAAATATAGGACATTTACAAAATAAATTAAACATTTAAAATTATGCTGTTTTTTAAGTTTTGGGGAATTTCCAGGTTTATTCAAATAATATGCAAATTTATTCACTATTCAGTGCAACAGATCATTATCATTTTGCTCTTATCCTTTACCCACAGTAGTTTAAGTGGGCCAACTAGAGTCTTGGGAGGCCAGTGGGGCAGTAGGTGTTCGGGGGCTCTGTCACAAACATATCCCTGTGTCATTGCTCCCCTAATCTTGATTTTTGCTCAGGCTCGTGGGGCTAATCAACTTTAATGGCCTAATTTGAAAACAGCATTTAGACATTAACATAAAGAAAGGTCTTGGGCTGTCTTTCATCTTTCAAAGTTCCTGAAAACTTACATGGATACATTGTTTTTATGATACCCAATGGGTGCAGGAGTAGCTGTATAAGGGGCATGATGGTCTGGTTTCCCCTGTACCCTGGTAGCTTCACCCCTGGTAGCTTCACCCCTGGTAGCTTCACCCCTGGTAGCGGTAGCTTCACCTCTAGTTACTGGTTCTTGAATCTCAGTTAATTTTCAAATGTTATGCTTGTAGTGCATCATTTTCAAGTCAAATAAATTATGTTTACAAACTTGTGTCATAGTTTTGTTATGTAGTTTGGGGTGGGGTGGGGGTTGTTGCTTTGTAAAAAAATATTGTGGAGATTTATGTGGGCAGTGTATATTCTCTGAGTTGTAGAAATCCTGGAAAAAAATAAAGTGATATTTCTTTCTTTCACTTTTTTTTTCACTTAAGGTCAACAAAATTTGTCTGAAGTTAACAGGTGTTTTTATTTTATTTTGCTATGATCCGGTGATGATACAGACTTTTGGGGGAGGGTACAATATTTCACATTTTTCATGTTGTATAGTATTTACGCTGGTGTAAGGTGCTCTACAGACCATATTTTATTTTTGAATGTCATATTTACAAGTGACTGAATTTATTATCGATGATAACAGGGATACCTGTACACAGGAAGGGCAGTGTGATCTGTGGGCAATGGGATCCGTGGGCAGTGAGATCCGTGAGGCAATGGGATCCATGTGCAGTGGGATCCGTGGACAACGGGATCCGTGGGCAGTGAGATCCGTGGACAATGGGATCCATGTGCAGTGGGATCCATGGACAATGGGATCCATGGGCAGTGGGATCCGTGGGCAGTGGGATTCCTGGGCAGTGGGATGCGTGGGCAATGGGACCCATGGGAAATGAGATCCATGGGCAATGAGATCCGTGGGCAATGGGATCCGTGTGCAGTGGGATCCATGGAATCAGTAGGTGGAATTTCAATTTTAATACTTTGTCACTATGCAAATGACATTCGTCACTCCGCGAAAAGAGGGACAACATGAGCATTCAATACCAATTGTATTCACTTCCAGTTGTGATTCATATAATGAAACTGCCGTCTTTGTTTTCTCAATTTTTAAAATTTATTCCGTGAGGAAAAGCAATCTTGATGGTAGTGTGAATCATTTTCTCTAATTTTTTTGTAACAAAATAGATTCCCATATGGACAAAACTGCCTAAAATTATCAAGGTGGATAAGTTAATGGACAAACCATTTGTTCTGAAGTGTAATCTTACTCGGGTGAGTCAAGCCTGTTTAGCCACAGCATCATTGATGTTCCAGTTTAGTTATATATGTCAGTTACCATAACTTCAAATCTTGTTGTAATCTTACTATCACTTTAGGCATAGGCAATCTGCTGGGGTTGCTCCCCCCCAACCCTCATATCGTCTCCCCCTCCCAAACAATGTTTAATGTTTCTTTTTTAGAAACTACAAATCACGGATGGTGGGACATATCTCTCCTCCCTCCAAAATTATTGTTGGTGGGAGTGAAGGTGCCTATTGTTTTTTTGTTTACTTCTGTTAGAAATTTTTGTGTGTGATTATGTTTAATTTCAAAACAATGAGTGTTCTACAGCACCTTAAAACTCCATTTGAATGGTTTGAGTAATCGCTGGCAGTAATTA
The DNA here is from genome assembly GCA_020152595.1 of Chiridota heheva. NCBI lineage: Eukaryota > Metazoa > Echinodermata > Holothuroidea > Apodida > Chiridotidae > Chiridota > Chiridota heheva. The sequence continues at coordinate 14,111 of JAIGNY010001123.1, forward strand.
AAACAAACAAACCCTAATCTTTCAGTTTAATTTATGCAAAAAATATGTTTTTTTGTAATTTACTTCTTTTTTTTGTTTGTATAAAGTTGAAGCAATTCTGTGTAAATGATGGTTATTGCTAGGAAAAAAAGACTTTATATTGAAGGGTGCAAGAGATTGCACAAAGCTTTTTTTTCTCACTTGGGTGAAACTTTACCTCTCTGTCACAATTTGAGCTATGTCATTAACCCTTACCCTACCAGCAGTTTTTTGAAAACGTTTTTGGCAGGTGGGGTCAAAGATGGGAGCACCCAAAACGACGAGCTAAGCACAGGCTGATTATTGAAGGGTCCTCTTGTCTTCTGAGCAGCAGAGTCTGGCTCGTTCCACTTCAGTGATCCAGTGGGCCGCCCACCGGGATCATGCTGCATATATTTTTGCGTTGGCACACTTGTCGCGGGTTGATTAACCCTTACCAGCACTTTTTTGAAAACGTGCTTGGGAGGTGGGGTCAAAGATGAGGCACCCAAAACGCTGATAATATCGCCGCATGGTAGAGTAAGGGCTAAAGGAGACAGTCTCTCATAATCCTTGTTTCAGATGATAGAATAAGAAATAACAAATCTTCTGACAGTCCCATACCTCCCAAATCTATCATAACAGATTTGTTGTAATTATCAAAAACTTTAACGCTACTTCTATGTGAGCAGCCATTTTGATTTTAAATCGTGCAGGAAATGATGTCATCAGCCCAGCAGGATGTTGGAATGCTTTGTATTTCTTTATAATCTAACTAAGTTTTCGAGCAAAATTGCTGCAAGTCAAGGATATTTTTTGTGTACACATACAATTTTCAAAGCATACTGTTAAAACTTTGTGTCACATCATTTTGCAATAAAAGCTTTAAACAAATTTGTAAATAAATACATTATAATCCTTATGTACTAGTTGGGGCAGTATGTCATCATGCACAAGATTTTAACACAGAATTGAACAAATTGGCAGCCTCCATGTGTTGACTTCAAATATGAGTAAGCTTAGATAGGAATAAGATTTTGACTTGCTGAATTTGGTAGTTGGTTAAGATTTTAATCCTCTCTTATATGAAATATATGATTGTACCAGACTTTGTCTCCTTTAAAGATGGATAACTTGAGATAGAAATCAGATTTTGACTTGCTGTTTTTGGTAGTTGGTTAAGATTTTTATCCTCTATCATATGAAATAATGATTGTACCAGACTTTGTCTCCTTTAAAGATAGATAACTTGAGATAGGAATGAGATTGTGACTTGCTGTGTTTGGCAGTTGGTTAAGTTTTTATCCTTGTATCATATGAAATAATGACTCTATCAGACTTAATGTCTTCTTAATGATAGGAATGATATTTTGACTTGCTGTTTTTGGTAGTTGGTTAAGATTTTACTCCTTTATCATATGAAATAATGAATGTATCAGACTTTGTGTCCCCTTTAAACTCTTAACAGCCAACCTTTTTTTTTCAGTTCAGTTAAAATTGTGATTTTCGTATTTATTTTATTTGATGAATTATAGGTTTTTGGTAGGATAAGAGGCAATTATATTAATTCAGGGGGTATTGTAAAACCAGGAATTTGTTACTAAGCAACACATCTGGTAAAACTGAATAAGTGATAAATTTGACTGACAAAAAACAACATCAAATTATTTTCCATTTGTCCTGGTTCCTTTTAGCCAAACTTTGAAATGGGTAACATTTTGATAAATAAGACAAGGACTTTCCTTTTGTCTTTTCCTTATTTCCTTTAAAAGGAATTGTGGGAGTATACATGAGCCAACCACTGTAACTTGTGAAAGTTCAAAGTTTATGGTGTTTTGGAAACGTTCGTGTTCGATTATCATAAGTTTGTATTTAAGTACAATACATTTTGTGTGTAATATGAAATATTTATTAATTGCAAGTGTGAAAATGAAGCATGCCAGTTTATTATAGTGTGAAGGCATGGTTGAATATTGTTGTTCATGCTACGTTGAAATAAACATTATTAGTGAGATTTGCAACTTTTTTTTTTCTTTCGTTTTTCATTTTTTTGAAAGAATTGTATGTAAAGATGTTTTATGGCAGATTGGCTAATAAAAAATATATTAATTGTTGCATAAATTGAATTTATGGTGTGCATTTCTGTTTTAAGAGTAAATCCTACCTTCGTGGTCATTGTGACAAATCTCTGCTCGCCTCCACCAATGCTGTAAGCCGCAATTTCCCTACTTTGAAAGAAGAGTAGCACGAATGCCACTGAAATTATTATTATTATTCATTTTTGTCCCCAACACTTGGTAAAGATTGTAAATATCATCATTATATGTTGTAGATATTTGTTGATATCTCCTGCTGTCATAAAAGTTACATGTGCTGAAGTAGACCAGTCTTCGAAAAACCTAATACCGTATTGAATCGGTGATGTATTGGAAAAAACCTTGCAGGGCTTTCTTGTGGTTATTAGTAAAATCATGATTTATAAATGAATATGAATTGGAGGTACTTAAACAAGCTAGCTATACCACTTGTGCTAAAGGCATGTTTAGGGGCACTAGACCAAAAAGTCTGGGTAGGGGGCACAATTTTCTAGAGATATAGATATTCATCAAAGCCTTTTTGCCCCTCTTGGAGAGCTATAAACCTCATTCCAATATTTATACCAAATTGTTGTCTAAGATTCATAAACAATCACTTTTTAAGAGGAAAACGGTCAATGAATACTTTAAAATACACTGTCACTTGTGGGTCTAGCTAGTCCTTTTTGAATGCTTCTCTAGCAGTAGGGGTCAGGAGGCAACTTGACTTGCAAAATTCCATGAGTAAAATGTAGTAGCAGGATATACTATAGTACATATTCGGGAAATTTTAATACAAGGTTAAATATTGCCCAAATTTCTTTCATTTTGAAAAAAATTCTTTGTTTTCGGAGAAGAAAAAAAACATTTTCTGGCATTTTCTTGATGTTTGGTAATTTTCTTAAATTTTGGGAAAATTTCTTTCATTTTGGGGATATGGCCCATTTCCAGATTTTACCCAAATTTCCAATAAGTTTACCAAGATTTCCAATAATTTTAACAAAATTTCCAATAATTTTAACAAAATTTCCAATACTTTGAATCAGGTCATGAAAAAACAATCCCCTACAATGTGGAGAAAAAGTATGTTCCTCCCCCCACCCCACTCAGGGGCCATAATTCTTATACGAAAGTGTAGGGGACATGGCCTCTTATAAAAAGTTGGAGGGGGACGAGACAAATTTTCTCCAAAATGTACTGATTTCTAAGTTCTGCGGAGAAGTGGGGGGCATGTCCCCTGTCACCTTTTCGGAATTACGGCCCTGCGTCCCCACCCCCACTTTCTGAAAGAGAATTACGGCTCTGCATGCATTCCCTCCCTTTAGAGCAGCAGATTAAGCTCTACCGGACTCAACATCAATCAGAAGCGAAGCTGGATGTGATATTCCCCATTCATATGATATTCCCCATGCATATGATATTCCCCATGCATATGATATTCCCCATGCATATGATATTCCCCATGCATAGCAGAAGAAAATGACGAACTTAACTGGGCGGCAATATTATTAATAAAGTATGACTTCAGTGAAACAAAATAATCAGATTTGGGGGTCACTTTGAGGCGGTGGGGGATGGACTCGGATTGGAAGGTCACTTTGGGGCAGTGGGGGGAGAGACTCAGATGGGGGTCACTTTGGGGCAGTGGGAGATTCACTAGTATTGGGGGTCACTTTGGGACGGTGGGGATGGACTCAGATTGGGGATGGACTCGGATTGGAGGTCACTTTGGAGCGGTGGGGATGGACTCAGATGGGGGTCACTTTGGGGCAGTGAGGGATTCACTAGCATTGGGTGGTCACTTTGGGGCAGTGGGGGGAGAGACTCAGATGGGGTCACTTTGGGGCAGTGAGGGATTCACTAGCATTGGGTGGTCACTTTGGGGCAGTGGGGGGAGAGACTCAGATGGGGGTCACTTTGGGGCAGTGGGAGATTCACTAGCATTGGGGGTCACTTTGGGACGGTGGGGATGGACTCAGATTGGGGATGGACTCGGATTGGAGGTCACTCTGGAGCGGTGAGGATGGACTCGGATGGGGGTCACTTTGGGGCAGTGGGAGATTCACTAGCATTGGGGGTCACTTTGGGACGGTGGGGATGGACTCAGATTGGGGACGGACTCGGATTGGAGGTCACTTTGGAGCAGTGGGGATGGACTCAGATGGGGTCACTTTGGGGCAGTGGGGGATTCACTTGCATTGGGGATTCACTAGCATTGGGGGTCACTTTGGGACGGTGGGGGATGGGGTCACTTTGGGGCAGTGGGAGATTTATAGCATTGGGGGTCACTTTAGGACGGTGGGGATGGGGTCACTTTGAGGCAGTGGGAGATTCACTAGCATTGGGGGTCACTTTGATACGGTGGGGGATGGACTCGGATTGGGGGTTTTCTCTAAAAAAAACGCAGAGGAAGATGTAATAAGTGAGGGGGGAGTAAAGAAGCTTTCCCTGATGAGATATTTGGTCTATCCAGACTATATCCATTTCAACTCCTTTTCAAAACATCTCACATCTGACAAGCATTAATGGACAAATTATGTGGTCATATTTCCTACCCTTTAAAGGTCTATGGACATGTAGCTGAGCTGTTGTTTTGGTTGAAAGATATTTAAAATTTGAGCAGATCAGTTTTTGAATTAAGAAAAAACTCTAGTTACGGTTGATCAATGGAATTTTATTGGAGCAAAGTAAAAACTCAAAAGCCTTTTGTCAGAATTTCCTGCACCACTTCAAAGAATTATGATAGACATCTAGAAACCAAAAGATTTACACAAAAAACTACCAAAGATCAATTTGTAATACACTACAAGATTTGCATAGAATACACAAATTGTGCTTGAGATTAAAAAATGCTGTAAAATGGTTTCAATTTTATCGATTTTGACCAAATTCTAAAGCAATTTTGCTAATGCTGCCTCTACACGTCCATATACACGTACTTTCCAAGTTTAAGACATGACCTGAACAGGCCCGTCAGAGCCGGTGTGGCTGATGTGGCTCTCGCCGCACCATTTTGCACCTGATTATGACAATGCGAGGGCTTTAGAGGGCTTCACCTCTGCTCCTCGTATACCGCTGCACCACTATCAAGACCATCGCCGCACCACTATCAAGACCATCGCCGCACCACTATCAAGGCCATCGCCGCACCACTATCAAGGCCATCGCCGCACCACTAACAACTCCGGTGCTATAGCCCTGGACCTGAACACAAATGAAGTAAAGACAAAAGATGTAACATTTCATAAATGGTACAAATATATTCAAAACTCACTCTTGAAAAACATTAGTAATTGCACTAACCCACTTCAATGAATACACACATCAAAATACTGTACATAGAAAAATACAAAACGCCAATAATCTGAAAGGGGTCAAGCAAGTCCATCTTATATAAAAAGGACTTCAAAAGAAACAAAATGGTGAAGAAAGTATTCAAAAATCTTATTCCGTTGAGGAGATATTTAAGTTTAAAGTTTGGTGTTATTTGTGTTAAAACGACTGAAATCAGACTAGTTGTGATGTCATAACCTCAGAAACATTTTAGGGCTAACACCAGCACTTTTTTTCCCCTTGGTGAACCCCTAAAGGCTGGCTAAACCCTTCGTCATCACGAAATACCTGTGGTCAATTATTGCTAACACTCTTCCATGACATAACTGAAATATACCATCTACAGATTATTAACAGTTAGAAAAAACAAGGAAAAAAACTATTATGTGAAGTCACTCTTCTGCAGCAAATCAACCTGGATACCAACGTGTCTGCCAGACATGTAACCAGCGGTGTGGCCAGGGTAAAAAACTTGCTAATCATTG
>JAIGNY010001123.1:25000-33796 GCA_020152595.1 Chiridota heheva
TAGGCCTAGGCCTTATAGGCCTAGGCCCTATAGGCCTAGGCCCTATAGGCCTAGGCCTAGGCCCTATAAGTTAGGCCCTATAGGCCTAGCCTGGGCCTAGCCTAGGCATACTTAAGTTCCCTTTTCGTTTCATTTCCACCAAATTCCACAGACAGAGGGAAACATGTGATTAAATCTAAGCCTTCGAGTTCCACTGCATATTTCCCAAGAAAATAAAATGCAATTTGTACTTTCTTCCCGTTGCTATAATTCAAAAGGGTGCTAAAAATTAATTAAAAACTGCAAAAATGCAGAGGCATATATTTTCGTGGAACCACTACGTTCGAATCACTATAGTACACAGAATTTCGAGAAGAAAAAAAACATTATAAATTGTAAATAAGCTAGGCCTACCTTTTAATAATCCCCACATAGATCTGAATGAAATTAACATAAAAATAAGAAAGTTTGTTGTTCTTTGAAACAAACTTGCAGACTTGTTACCCTACCTAATTATGGACTCAGTTCAATTCTGAGGCTTTTTTTTCGGACATCGAGGTGGATCTCCAATGTCTTTATTTAACCGGCTGTCTGCAGATTTGGACGACGCGGCCGGGCGTCGTAGGTAAAGAAAGATATAGATTAATTTCAAATGGCCGGGGGATGACCTTTTAGGGGGAATTTTTCAAGTCATATGTCCCCCATCCCAATCTGCAGATGGAATAAGTGAGCCCAAAACAACAAACTCAAGTAAAAGGGGCACTTTATTTTTAGAAAGGGGAACTTTTCCAATAGGGACACATTCCTCCCATACATGGGACTGACAAAAATTGCCAGTTTCCTACTATTGGGACAGTAATTGGGGGGCACTTTTCATTTTCAAATGGGACACTTTTGCAGGCCCGTAGGGAGGAGTGTGCGATGGGATTCCCCCCCCTCCCCCTCCCCCCTCCCACCCGACCCCAACGCACGCAAATCTTATATGAAAAATTTACTGTGGAAACGCATCCCTCAATTTGCTTTTACATATCTGATCAAATTTATGCTGTAAATAAGATATTTGTTCTACATATATCGACAGCAAAATTTCTTGCAGAAAAGCTAGGCGCCTGAAGCTCTCAAAAATATTTTCCAAGGTTATTTTTAATGCAATATATGCTGCAAATGACGCGACATAGAAGTTGATACATGTATCAACTTAAGACCGCGAAATGTCACGTGGGGTCCAGGGGGCGAAGCCCTCGGACGCTCTTGGAAGTCAATTATTTACCAAGGTTATGACATCATTTTCTACATGAATTAACCACAAAATTTTATGTGAGGGTCCCCTGAAAGCTCTCAAAGTTTCAGTATTAATAACAAAATCCTTTCTGATCATATTTCTGCTGCAAATGGCATATTCTTTATATAATTCAACAGAAAAATTTCATACTTCTTCGGCAATTGAGGAACGGCGAAAGTAAAGGGCCATATCCCGGGGATATGGTTAAATTTCCCAAACCCTTACTTTTAGTTTGAAAACACTATAGCTTTTTAAGCTTACTACTTACTCAAGCTCACTATACTTTTCAATCATATTTTGTCTTTAAATGCTAAATTTAAATATGTTGATGAAAAGGAGTGGGTTAGGCGCAGGGGCGTAACTTGACTTCGATCCAAGGGGGTGTAAGTCAAATTTTCCCAACGAAAATTTGCATTTTCCCGACTTAATAAAAAAAGATATACATGTGTCTAGCAATCACAACATAGAACAGTTGGAGACAGATCACCCCTCCCCCCTACCCCCCCCCCCTCTCCCTCTCACCTCCACCACCACCGCTACCAATGCAGTCAAACTGTCAAACGTGGCACTGCGTTACACCGTGTGCCTGTTTACGGGCCTCTGTCGAGGCCTATAGGGCGAAGCTTTGCTTGGGGTCCAGGGAGAGAAGATCCGAAGATTCCTTGTTTTTGATACTCCAAAATGGCTGAAAATCAATACAAAGTTCGATAATTTGATTGAAGAAAATAAAACAATTTTTATTCTAATGTTAAAAATCTACTAAGATAATCATTTGAGTTACGATTTCTCAATAGGTAGAGGGGAAATTGTCCCTGCAAATTGAGTAAATTCGGGCAAAATTGTGGAGCTCATGGGCGAAGCCTTACCATTAGCTTGGGTCCGAGCTCTGAAGATTTCTTGATTTTTATGCCCCACAATGGTTTAAATCAACACAAATTTCCAAAATATAAGGGATGAAAAGAAAACAATTTAATATTTGCTTAATTCTATTCAGATAAGTATTGGGCAGAATTTCCCTGCAGCTTGAGAAAATTCAGGGTAAATTGTGACGTTCATGGGTGAAGCCTTGGAAGCAGCGGCGTGTGAAACTTTTTAACATTAGGGGCCAGATTTTATCATTTGCCTCAACAAACCTCAGTCTGTCAGTACCAAAATGTATGAGTCTTATCACGGTCTAAAACTATTTGTAAAGGAAGGGGGGGGGGTTTCTTAATTATTAGGAAATATAGTTAAAATTTGGCATCATTTACCAAAAGTTGAAGAATATTGATAGAAAATGAAGTAAATTTCCCGAAAATTGAAGAAAATTTAAAAAAAATTGAAGTAAATTTCACGAAAATGGAGGAAATTGCACAAAAATATTTTTAAAAAAATTTCCCGATCAATTGAAAGAAATTGAAGGAAAATGGAGAAAAGAAAAATTTTAAGCAAAATTCACGAAAATGGAGGAAATTGCACAAAAGTTGAAGCAAATTTTTCGAAAATGAAAGGAAATGTTGGGAAGAAATTTAAAACAAATTTCCCGAAAATGAAGGAAATTGCACCGATAATTGAAGCAAATTTTACGTAAAAATTTTCACGGAAATTGAAGGAAATTTTACGAAAATTTAAGACAACTTCTCCAAATTGGAAGATATTCTTCCAAATATGAAAGAAATTGCACACAAATTTAAGCAAACTTCTCAAAAATTTCCCCAAAATAGAGAAAATTGCAAGAAAATTGAAGCTACTTCCTAAAAATTAAAGATTTCCGTTCAAAGAAATATGCGGCATGATGGAATCTGACTGCACTCATCAAAATCAATTCATTCAATTCGTTATAGCCTTTATCATTGAGGGAGAGAGAAGGTCGGGGGAGCAAAATGTTACGTATTTTTTTTTTTTTTTTTTGGGGGGATTTGATCCCTGGTTCCCGATTCCTACGCCCCTGCTCTGAAGATTAGGTCCGGGGGTGAATCCCCGAAAGCTCTGAAGATTTCTTGCGTATGGTACCCCATAATGGTTACAAATTTCCGACTTAAATTTCCAAAATGTAAGTGGTGAAAAGAAGACAGTTATTGAGAAAATTCGGGCAAAATTGTGGGGCAAAAGTCTTGGTCTAAAGTTTTTTTTTTTTTTATTCCCTGAAAGTGGCTCAAAACCAACACAAAAAGCCGAAATGTAAAGAAGAAGAATTTTTGATGAAAAGAGGAAAAAAGTCAAATTCTGATGTTAGAATCTACTCGGATAAGCATTTGGGTTACCATTTCTAAACACTGTCAGGCAGAAGAGATTTTCCCCTAAAACTTCTTCCCCATTTTTGTTGGGTTCATGGATGCAGCTCTGATAGGGCTCAAGAGGCGAATCCCCTAAAAATGTATAGTTTTTGATGCCCAAAAATGGCTCTTTACTTTAAAAGTGAGTTTGGGGAGGGAGGGGGGGCCTTTTTCTATCTACGTCTGCTGCAGTATACCAAGCCCGAGACTAATCATAATCATGCTGAGTCGAGTCCAATCAACAGTCAACTGGTCAAACCTATGATAAAAGAAATTGGGTGGATGATTATTAGGGACACAGAGGATTGAGAGAAAATAAATCTTCTTTTTAGAAGGGAAACTCGACACCACACTGAATCATCTACAAAGAGATATGGAAACCAGAAATACAGCAGCAAAGTACCAATAATAAAAAGTGGAAATAAACAAAGAAGAGGAAAAAGAATTAAAAATCAATTAAAAAGCTTTAACAAAATGTATACCAGAACATAACAGGAATAAAAGGGAAAAGAGAAAGTTTGAATGAAATAATAGAGGAAATAAATTCAACAATCATTTGTTTAGCTGAAAGCTATTTAGAAGAAGAAGAAGAAGATGTGTCTGAACTTCATGGGTACCAGGTTTATAAACTAAATAAGAAACATGCACGTGGTGGTGGAGTTCCGATAGCTGTGAAAGACTATTAAAAACATTGTGGTTAAAGAAGAGGAAGAGGAAGAAAATGCAGAAATGTTATGGATAGTAATTTATAACAATCATTTTTAATTAGAAATTGGAGTAGTCTACTTCCCACAAGAAAACAAAACTAAGAAAGACAAGCTTGATAGTATATACAGTTCGGTTCGTACCGCCGATCGGGGGACTCAATAAGTCCTCCGATCGGGAGACTCAAGCATGCGCACTGAGCTTTACAGTGATATATGGAAGCTGTCATTTCTATTGGAAAGTTTGAGTCATAGACGCTTATCAGTCGTTTTATCGAAGGTTGTAACAAAGTTTGCTTTATTCATGTTTAATTTTGCGAAAGTAAAACAACTTTGTTGCTATCACGTAGTTATTGCTAAATAGTTTTCAAAATTCCACAAGTTATTTCTCATAATTTCAGAAAACCTTGTTAAAGCGCGACTGCCTAACAGTAACACATAATAAGAATTAATCACCTTTCGAAAACCGCACGGTGAATTATAAGATAATTCATATACCATTATTTCAAATCGTGAAGAAAAAAATGAACGATTCGCAGTGGTCGAGTTCCCCGCGCTCGAAATGTGTCTGATTCTTATGTTATTCCTATACAAACTTTGAATTTAGATAGATGCATTGTGGGGTACTTCTGTAAAGGATCCCCCGATCGGAAGAACAAAACTGTTCTTCCGATTGGGGGTACGAACCAGACTGACTATATGGGGAAATAAGAGAGCAAATTTAGAAGTCGAAAGATGATAATCAGCATGTTTTATAATTGTAGATTTCAATTGCAAAATTAAAAGGACATAAGAAGAAGACAACCAAAGGACGGAAAATCCTACTTGAGTTGATAAAGGAACATAAGCTACATGTGATGAGAAATGCACAGGGACTTAAACTAGAATGCAGGGACAATGAAAAAGCTGTGTTAGATCAAAGAGCTTCTACACGTTAGATTATGTGTTAATAAAGGAAAGTGACGCCAACCAAAGAGGTTCTACATAAGCTCTTTGCGCCAACAATGTTTGCCAAATGTTTGACCACTAAACAAAATCAAACACCTTTGTAAAGTAACCAAGGACATCCCTTCCGGCAATCTCGCGGGACGCATAAAACAAACCTTGAAATTATTATTACGCTTATTTTCTTAGCCCCCCATATTTTCTTATCACCCCCCCCCCCCCTCAACCCCAGGGGACTATAATAACGAGCATAATATTACTCTGAACACGTATACACGATCGGCATTCTTACCTATCTTATGCATGCATGAGTAGGCATTAGTGAATTCTAACGGGGAAACAGGGAAACTTGACCCGGCCCAGATATTGACTGGCCTTGTTGAAATTTTTTTGATGATAAAAAAGTAAAAATGTTTCGGTTTATAACTTATCAACATTTGATATTACATTACGCATGAATGATCTCACATCACGCATGAATGATATTATTCAGGGACAAATTGACAGATATGATAAAAGGTGAAACTCTCATTCAGGAATTAGGATTGCAGCCACTGGCGTAGCTACAAGGGGGACCACGGGCCATGCCCCCCACCCCCTAATCCCATATTAACAACAAATAAACTACACCTATATGCCTATGTGTCGTACAGATACGCATACATGAAATGCGAATCTCCCTGCATTCTCTGCAATGTAAATTCGTTGTATCCCTGTATAAAACAAAACAAAAAATATTTCATTTTTTTAAAGAAAATTTTGACGCAATTTCTAATTTGTCAAGAGCCGTGAACTTTGCGACAACAAAGTACTGGAAGTGCCCCATTATTTCGCTTTAAACTTTTCACAAAAAGAAATCAATTTGTCTGAACTCTAAAGGCGATAATTAAGTTCGGTTAAACTTGAATTTTGAAAATGTCACTTTTCGCATACGGTTTTTTAAAAAGGAAAAAGGAAAACACGGATAAAGGTAATGTATGCACAGTTCAGTACATATATCAATGATATGTACACATAAGTGACCATTTGTTGTTCTTCTATCGTCTTTAATATAGGCTTACCTTAAATTAGTTCCACGAGTTTTATAAAACTATTTGTTATCGTCAGTGTGGGTGAAGCAAACACATTTTTTGTATATGTTCACAGTCCAGAAAAATAGGATGGCGGGAAGTGCTCTAGACAACCTAGCAATATCATGATTCTCCCGTCAACTCCAGATTATACTTGAAGGAAAATATGTGTGCCTAAAATTATGAAAATTGCTTGCCCAGGCTACAAGTACAATAACGTCATTTTCCTATTGGAATTCAGGGCTGTTGCTAGTCAGATAAACAACTTGACCATATAGGCCTACTAGCATGTCGCTGTATGATGGTCAGGAACCAGCCTATACAAAAATAGAGGGGAAAGGACTGCTATCGACTAATCATATTTGCGTTGTGTGGTTTGGCGGGCGCACGGTAAAACGCTCAGTATTTTTTTGCCTACGTATTAGAAATGTTTAACAAACTAGTCAATTTATTTTCCACCGTGAAAACAATAATTTAAGAGAATAAACATACCTCAGGTAAACGTCCGATGCTTGCAAATAAATATCCGTTTTCATTTTACCGATTTACAGAACATTGGCTTGAATATAAACAATTCTACACTGCGTACTGCGCGCAGTGTTGATTTTGCTTCATTTTTTTTCTTCATAATTTAAACGAATAACGAGCGTCAAATTGTTACGGAGCGTACGTAACTTTAACCATTGTTAAAAATAGCTATGTGCGTACAAAGAACACCAGAAAGAATGAATGCGCGCATATTGAGCTTGCGTAAACTACCGGTAGTTGTGTGCACGCAAGGCTTTAGGGTTTGTGGAGAAGGTAGTCAATTTTGCTAACATGTTTCATAAATTTCACTGTATTTTTTCAATGTTTCGGAGGAAATTGTTCATTAAGAAGAGAAAGTATCAATTAATAAACACTTAAATTTTGTATGATTAAACAATTTTAGAGTTTTGAGGTAACTAGATGTTGAAAATAAACCGCGGAAATTTACATGTCTTTTTCTGAATAGATTTGTCCTTCTGAGCCTCTCTTGAGTCTTAAGAAAATAGTGACAGACTTTTATTTTTATATCCAATTGCAGGTCGTGAAAATGAAGAGGCAATTGTCTATGTTGACATTCCTTCGACTAGCGGAGATGATACTACACCTGTTTCCACCGGTGAAACTGGAGCTGGCATTACATCAGACCAACCACTCCAACAATGTAGCACTGATACCGCTACCGTTTCTACAAAAGCAGCTGACAATGACATTGGTTATGCTGTACTTTAACAAAGTTTAAATAAAGAAGACCGAGCTCAATTTTTATCCCCATGGCTGCATGGAAACCATCAAGGGAAGAAAATGTTCCTTCTTCATCTCATATGAAAAATGCGCAAGAAGCGTTTGCTTCCCCATCATTGTGAGAAGTTCCCATGGTTGAGCATAAGCAAAGTTGAAGGGATGGAAGGAGCGTTTTGTATACCATGTGTGTTATTTTCAGGTTAGTGGGGTTAGGTGGTAGAAGTAGAGGAAAAGGTCAGCTACCAGGAAAATTGGTTTCAAGACCCCTTGCACAATTTGATGATCTAACCAGCAAAAACGGAGCTTTATCAAGTCATCAGGCCACTGAATACCACCAAGAAAACGTAGCTGCAATGGAACACTTTTGACAAACAGTGATTCAACATGGAACAGATATCAGAGGACACATTAACAAATCTTACAAGCAGGAGATTCAGCAAAACAGAGATCGCCTTCGTCTAATTATTGATACAATTCTCACCTGTTCTCGACAAAAAAAATCCCCTCAGAGGCCACAGAGGTAAACTAGGGACAATTTGTATCAGCGGAGATGAACCAACAGAAAATTACGGAAATTTTAGGGCTTTACTTCGTTTTCGACTTCGTAGTGGGGATTCACTTTTGAAGGACCATATCAAAGCTTCCCATGTTAATGCAACCTACCTATCATCCTCGATTCAAAATGAACTTATTTGCGTTGCTGGTGACATGATTAGGGAAAGTGTTGCTGCTAACATAAAAAAAACACAGTTCTGGTCTATCATAGCTGATGAAACAATGGATCGCCAAAAAAGGGAACAACTGGCAATTGTTATAAGATATGTTTTCCCAAGCGATTCTGGAGTTTGGAGATTACATGAGGACACGGTAATGGTATTGGACTTGATTTCTGACATCAAATCTGATAATCCTGGTGAAAATGAGCATAATGAAACCAAGTTGAGTGGCAAAGCTATTGGAGAAACGTTGCTAAGAAAGATTTGTGAGCTCGGTTTAGATCTGTCTCTTTGTGTGGGACAAGGCTATCATAGGGCAGGAGCCATGGCCAGTGAACGGGTTGGTGCTTCAGCAACAATAAAAAAGGCATCTCCATTGGCCTTTTATTTTCATTGCGCCATGCACTGCCTAAATTTGAGTGCTTCCGCTGCAATCAAGGTACCTCCTATTCGAAATGCAGAAATGTTGTGCAAGAAATTTCATCGACTTTTCGAGCAAGTGCAAAAAAAACGGACCTGTTAAGAGCCTCTTAGAAAGTGACTCATTTCCATGACCAGAAGCACCTGATTACGTTG
>JAIGNY010001124.1:0-20000 GCA_020152595.1 Chiridota heheva
CTGGTGAAAATGGAGAAAATAATATCATCTTCTGTTGCACAATCAGAATCTAAATATTTTGCATGCATTTTCTTACCTTTGGCATAAACTTTTTTTTTTACCGTTATGCATTTCTTTAAAGAGATTTGATTTTGGAAAAGAAATTTGAATTTGGAAAGATGCATTGTGGGTTATAATAACACAACGTTTCTGATTGGGAGATCTCCCAATCGGGATCGTGGACCGGACTGCTCACGGACTGCCTATGATCATTGTTCTTATACCATGAGATATTTCATAAGTTATGGTGTATGATACATCATGCCACGTGATCAGATTGTATTGATTGATTGGCTGGTGGTCAAAATACTTCAATGCTTTTTGGACTGTCTGACGTTGGCGCTGGCCGTGATCCCTAAAGTTCAAAACTCAATGTATGTTAGCTGCTCACGTTTAAACAAGTGTATGTGGGTATCTACTACCTTTTGACTTTGGGCTCAAAAAGGAGCCAACACCTAACTTGATCCCCAAGTGGAATTACTCTCATGAGTCATGGGAAACTATATCAGATCTTTCTTTTCAGAAAACGTCACGAAAATTCCCCAAATTTCACCGTTTGGTACAATATTGACTCCGAATGCTATGCTTTTATCACAGGTTTGAATGAGGAAGTAATTTCCAAGTGGTCGTTCCTCCGACCCAGTGAGGGTGTTTAGAAGGGGGAGGCAACCACTGCCCTCATATATGGTGGGTTTTTTCTTTCCCCGTATATGACTGAATCACTAATAGTCAGTTTTTGACCGAAAATGATATTTTTTAGACAAAAAGAAATCTTAAATTGAGTGGACCACAAATTTTCAAATTTGGACCACAATTTTTCAATTTTGTCCACGGACTTTAGTTTTGTTGACCGAAAATCTGCAAGTTTCTACCAAGCATCTGCAATTTGACCACAACTGGACCACAACTCTTCAACATTTGAAAAATAATATTCAACTTACAGACAGGGACGTAACCGAAAAGGACCGCTCCTCCTCCTTTTGGTACCAAAAAAAGAGAAGCTTTCTCACTCTCGATTAAATTATCTTAATGGAGGAGCGATGGAATCGACCGCTGCCTCCCTCATCCATTTGGTGTCGAAGAAATAAGAACGAGAGAAAGAAAGTGACGGGTGGGTGACCACAAATTAAATGAAATACCACTTGAAACAAGCAATTCTTTCCCTATCATTGCTATAAATAACCTCTCATTTTGCTAGTCAGATCGTCGTGTGAAACATGCCGCAGCTTTTTTCACCAGTGCCACAATAAAATAAAATGGCAAGCATATATGCAAAAGCCCACTGGTCCGAAGGCCCATTAGTCCGATGGTTTAATAGTCCGAAGTAAAGGCCCACTAGTCCGAATGTTCAATAGTCCGAAAGAAAAGGTCACTAGTCTGAAGGTCAGAAGGTTCACTAGTCTGAAGGTCCAATAGTCCGAAGGTTCGGGTTAGGGCATACTTTCTGACTTTTGAACCTTCGGACTAAGGGCCTTCGAACTATTGGGCCTTCTGACTATTGGACCTTCGGAGTAGTAGACCTTTGGACTAGTGAGTTTTTTCTTTCGGACTATTGAACCTTTGGACTATTGGGCCTTCGGACCAGTGGGCTGGCACCGCAAAAAGCATGCGGGGCAAATACTATAGGCTAAAGTATCAACACATAATGAAAATTGTAGGCCTTATGGTCAGATGGTTCGAGGTTCCTGTTAACGTGTCATTTAGGAAAGTGTGAGACACTAAGATAAATCAGACAGAAGTGAATGGTTTGATCAATGATCACCTGTCAGTCTGTATTTTGTAAATAGTGGGGCTTGCAAGTTGTTTTCCTTTTCAAGTTAAAGAAATCACTTTGGTCTCTGGTCAAAACAAGAAGTGGTAACGTAATTCCAGTGCACATTTGATTAATCTGCCTTAGTTTTTCAAATGATGAATAAACGAATTTTATGGGCAACTTTGCCAATTGAATGGAAGGGACCCACGTGCAAAAGAGTGTGGGTGAATACAAGAGATGGGTGAACTTCCCTCAGTTAGATCAAAGGTGAATACAAGAGATGGATGAACTTCCCTCAGTTAGATCAAAGGTGAATACAAGGGATGGGTGAACTTCCCTCAGTTAGATCAAAGGTGAATACAAGAGATGGATGAACTTCCTTCAGTTAGATCAAAGGTGAATACAAGAGATGGATGAACTTCCTTCAGTTAGATCAAAGGTGAATACAAGGGGATGGGTGAACTTCCTTCAGTTAGATCAAAGGTGAATACAAGAGATGGGTGAACTTCCCTCAGTTAGATCAAAGGTGAATACAAGGGATGGATGAACTTCCCTCAGTTAGATCAAAGGTGAATACAAGGGATGGGTGAACTTCCCTCAGTTAGATCAAAGGTGAATACAAGGGATGGATGAACTTCCCTCAGTTAGATCAAAGGTGAATACAAGAGATGGATGAACTTCCTTCAGTTAGATCAAATAGATCAAAGGTGAATACAAGAGATGGGTGAACTTCCCCTCAGTTAGATCAAAGGTGAATACAAGAGATGGATGAACTTCCTCAGTTAGATCAAAGGTGAATACAAGAGATGGATGAACTTCCTCAGTTAGATCAAAGGTGAATACAAGGATGAACTTCCTTCAGTTAGATCAAAGGTGAATACAAAGGGATGGGGATGAACTTCCCTCAGTTAGATCAAAGGTGAATACAAGGGATGGATGAACTTCCCTCAGTTAGATCAAAGGTGAATACAAGAGATGGATGAACTTCCCTCAGTTAGATCAAAGGTGAATACAAGAGATGGATGAACTTCCTCAGTTAGATCAAAGGTGAATACAAGAGATGGATGAACTTCCCTCAGTTAGATTAAAGGTGAATACAAGAGATGGGTGAACTTCCCTCAGTTAGATTAAAGGTGAATATAAGAGATGAGTGAACTTCCCTCAGTTAGATCAAACTTGTCAAAAGTCCAAGCATTAAGGACCAGTTGGAAAAATTGCAACCGAATTTGTTCTCCTAGATACATGCAAGATTTCTAATTCAAATTTCTGTGAAACTGCATTAAAGGCCATATATCGTGATTACAATGTTGCGGCGTACAATTTATTCCAAAACGATACTGATTGGCCTGTCAATGTAGGTGCATACTGTACCATTGTGTTTCGACCAATCAAAACATAGAATTTGAATTTCATTTATCTCGTACGTAAGAGACTACAATTGGCTTTTAAATCACAAACTTTGAATTCAAGCTAAAAGAATGCAGACGACAGGATGTTATTTTCTTTTACTTTTATGTATACGTCCCTGATCTCAGACTGAAAACCTTCCATTTATGATCAAAACTCTTCAATATTTGACGCACCCCAGATCCCCTTATCCCTGCCCCTGTCACACTTATGCTTTACGTACACACCTAATTCACAAATTGGCATGTGAGGCACTCTGCATAAACACTAGACCAAATTGATGTTTGACCCGTTACCTCTGGATGCTCAAAGCTGTACAAGCCACTGCCCTTTGTCACGCCACTATTTCCACATTTATATATGTTCTATTAATGATGACAAAAATGTTTGTGAAACCCGTCCATCGATCACGGGCTTAAGAAGGTTCCGCTGGAGATGGGAGATGAACTGATAAACAAATTTTCGTTTATGAGCGGAAAATTGCACTGGTTAAGTTTCATCAAAATGCTGCTGCTAATCGGGGTACTATCTCTTTCAACACTGTTCATTTTCCGGAAATTTTACTTCAATTTTCAGGACATGTTGCCAAATCTCCCGAAAATATCAATCTCCTTCAACTAAAAAGTTTGGTCAATTATACCAAAACTTCCTTCCAAGTTCTTTTCTTCTCATTTGTTGTCAAATAGTTCCCCCAATTCCCAACCGGGAAGGAAGCAGGCAATGAAGAAGGTGAAATATGTTTCCTGTGACTCTATCTGATCTCTGGTTTGGTATGACTTGCCCCCCCCCCCCCTTCCCCTTCCCCCCCCCCCCACACTCCTGATTCGAGCCTGGCTCTGCCCCTGGGTGAATGTATAAATTATAACTTATATTTTAATACATATCACGGAATATTATATATGGTATTTTAAGTTATGAGGTCCTTTGTTGTGGACAAAAAATATAAAAATCTTCTGAGCGGAGACCTAATATTTTTCTTTTTAATTATTCTGCGCGATGGTGACAATATTTGTAGGTAACAATAATACAATTTGAAACATTTGCACTTATTATGGCTATTTTAGTCAAACACCAATACTTGCTGTTATGTTGATGTAGACATTCAAAATTGGAAAATGGCATTATGGGTAATGGTTGCGAAATATCTCCCGAGTGATATCCCGATTTAGAAACGTGCACTAGACTGTTTGTTTTGATATAATGAATATTCATGAAGTATATCCATTGTTAGTTATGAATGGATGTGCTACAGATAAAGCAACAATTATTGGTGCGAAAGTATCTTTAATTCATACATTCCGTCCTGTCGAACACAAAGAATGCACAGAGGGAGATTTACATGAAATAATTATGCAAAATTCCTGAACTGTGCAGTATACCACAAAACTGGGTTTGACCGGTGAAATTGATTTAAACGTTTGTCGAAATGTCTGAAATTCAAATCATTATATTTTTACAACTTTTCAATGTGATGCTGATATGCATCCGCATATAAACCGCAGGGGTGTAGCTATGAATGGCAATTCCTTTGACCCCTCTCCTTGAACCGGAAATTTCCCGAACTTGTCTTAATTTTTTTTTGCAAAATAGAGACTCCGTCTGTTTTTAGCTCAGCATCCCTTTAAGGAAATTGAGCTTAAGCGATGATGACTAACTTAAGAGCCAGGTTTTCGCCCGGATACGTTCAGATTTTTGCAGCGTTTATCAGTTTATCATATCCTATGCGTTTATCATATCCTATGCGTTTTTTTATTTTTTTATTTAGCTGTGTTCCTATGTTTGCCTTAAATAAATGGATGTGTTGATGCAATAACAGTTTAAATTGTTGTGTAGTTTTAACGAATTCTGCATTCCAAAATTCACTAAAAATGTTACAAATACTCGGATTTCACTCGGCGTAATCCGAAGGAATTTGGCTTATATAATGACATTGGCTCGGGAAATACCACCGAATATCTCCGATTGAAAAAACCATGTTTTCATTGGCTGGAGCGTTAAAATACCGCCTGGCACATATGCTAATCGAGCTTGATATCTTGTTTACAATGTGTAATGATATTATGGTATACCTTTTGTAGTAGATAGTTCGTTAGGGTTTAAAAATCCATTAAAAGCTCAAGAATAGCTTAAATAGGTTATTTAAACCATAAAACGCGATTTAATCTCTGGCTGTAAAATCACCAAAGTGTTAATAACTCACTGATAAAAAAAAAAAAAACATAAAAAATGAATAAAAAAACACCTTTGGAAATCAGCTCGAGACCCTTGTTGCATTAGATGCATGACTTGGCTTGCAGCCATCTTATCCACAACAACTTGCCTCACAAGAAGTTTTTTGTTTGCGTTTAGGCTATTACTGTAACTGATGCATAAATTCAGTGCCTTTTAAAGAAATTCTTAATGGTAGTGGGACGGGGAGCGGGGGTGCCATGCACAAAAGGAACTTTTTTGTTAAATGACTTGTTATATGCCCCCGACCCCGGGTAAATTTTGCTTTCGTTTTGGAAATTTTGCTTCATTTCCGGACAATTTTCTTCGATTATCAGAACATTTTTGTGAAATTGTTTTTGATTTTCGGGTAGTTTTCTTCAATTTTCGGGAATTTTTTGACCAATTTGTTGGTCATTTCCTTCATTTCCGGACAATTTTCAAAACCTTTTCGGGAAATTTTCTTTAATTTTTGGGTACTAGTTTTTAATTTCTAAGATGATTTCTTTAATTAT
Organism: Chiridota heheva; assembly: GCA_020152595.1. Classification (NCBI taxonomy): domain Eukaryota; kingdom Metazoa; phylum Echinodermata; class Holothuroidea; order Apodida; family Chiridotidae; genus Chiridota; species Chiridota heheva. The sequence goes on from JAIGNY010001124.1 coordinate 5,923, forward strand.
TGGTAAATTTTGCTCACTTTCGGGATTTGTTTGGGGTAATTTCTTTCATTTCCGGACAATTTTCTTCGATTTAAGGAATTTTCTTTAATTTAAGGAACATTTTCTTCCATTTTCGGAAAAATCACCGTTATCTGTGCTGGGCATCTTAGAGGACTAGTTCAGGTCAAGTAAATCCATCCTGTAATAAAGAGGACTTCAATAGAAAATTTAAAAATCGTTTTAGTTATATTTTGTTATAATGATTGCCACTTGGAAGTGTATTTGTGGGATACAATTAGGCTATGCTATTACTGATTAATTGTAATTCATTAATTGCTATAATTGATTATTTGCTCAGAATGGCTAAAATATTAGCAATATGAGGAAAATATGCCATAGTTAATATCATGTCTTGTTGCAAGGATACAAAATATTTTGCTGTTGGTATGTCTTTTTCGGCATGATTTCTATTCTATTTCTAAGCAAACATTGTTCATCAAATTTGCATCATATGAGGCGTAGGCTTTTTCAGGCTTACTTGAAAAACAGATTTCAAACAATATTAAATCTCGCATACCCAGGGCAACTATAGATTTCTGGGGGCCATAGGGATTTTGGCCTCTGCAGCGATGTCGGAACCACGGAGGCAAGTGGGGGGCACTGCCCTGGCCCTAGAGTAAGGGACAGAAGGTGCCCTTTTGAAATTGTGTGGACGCGGGCAGGAAGTGCTCCGTTGAAAGTTGTGGGCGGACCAGTCTAGAAACTGAAGGCGCCCTTTTGAAACTTATTTGAAGTTATTTTGGGTCATTCTTGAAGCATGAAAACAAATAGATATCCACTCACCCACAAATACTACATAATACATAGAGGTTGTCACATATATTTAGTATTCATTTGACTCAATTAAAACAATATTTTACCAAGGGTACCGACACCGAGGGCCATGGTGGGAGGAGGTATGCCCCCAATAATTTTCTAAGCAGCAATTTTCAAAAGAAGCCTTTTACTTGTTCGCCTGATGGGTTAATTGTCAACATTGGTCCTGGCTCCCCAATCTTTGAACCCATAGGCGGAATGTGCCTATGGAAAGTGTGGGAAAGTCAAGTAACAAGCAAAAACTGTCAACTGACAAGAGTGCCCTTTTTTAAAATGAAAAGTGCCCCTCAATTACTGTCGAAAAATACATGAACTTGATTTTCTGCTCTCTCCTCTTTCCCTTAGTTCCTTCCGACACCCCTTTGGGGATGACAGTGGCCTAGTGGTTAAGGCGTCGGGCTCTGGTGTGGAAGGCACTGGGTTCGATTCCCGGCCAGGCCAGTGTGTTGTGTCCTTGAGCAAGACACTTTATCTTCATTGCTTCAGTCCACCCAGCTGTAATGGGTACCTGTGAGGGCAGTGACAGTTCTATGTGTTTGGAGCCCGGCGCCTGTATATGGCTGCTGATAAAACGGGCTTGTGACTCCCCAGGGAGTGAGAAAGTTTTCAGGAGAGTTAAGGCCCAGTGACCAGGATAATAATTGTAAAGCGCTTTGATACAGTCTATGACAGTCTAAAGCGCTATATAAGCAATACGATTATTATTTGGGTCTCATAACAAAGATATTGCAGTGTCATTGTTCACGGCTAGACCCAAATCGATTTTGCCCAGGGCCTGTAAGGTTTACTCACCCTTCAGGGCATTCCCAACCTTTTGTTGCGCGCCACTACTTATCAAACTTGTATTCCTTTCCTAACAATCCCAATCTTATACCCACCCCCAAAACATCTATTGAGCTACTACATTGTGGTAGTATATGTTATGCAATACATCATTACAACGTACTTAATCTCCATCTTCTTCTACCATGGCTGACTTAAAGGTATGCACTTATAACGCTCGGGGCTTAAAAATAATAATAAAAGACGTAAAGTTTTGCATTCTTACATAATTTAGACCCTGATATTGATTTTATCCAAGAGTCCCGCAGCATTGCAAACAATGTAACTTTCTGGAACAATGGAATGGGGTGGTGGGCGATTGTTTTCCCATTGTACATCTATGAGTAAGGGGGTTGCAATTCTTTTTAATCCTAAGCTTAGTTTTTCTGTATTATCATCTAAGATTGACACAGAGGGTAGATTTATTATTGTGGATATTGTTGTTATGACCAAAGCTTTCACTTTAGCTAACATTTATGCTCCGAATCTTGACTCTTCCAATTTCTTTGATTCCCTTGCCGTAAACCTCAACAATTTTGCTGGTGATAACGTTATTATTGGAGGGGACTTTAACTTTGTGTTTAACGGTGATAACTTTATTACTGGAGGCAGGGAGTTGCTGGAGGGGACTTTAACTTTGTGTTTAACTTAGATAAGATAAAAAGGGTGGGATCAATAGAACCAACTTCCATGCCCGTAGGCATTGTATAGACTTAATGAATACAATTGACCTTTAGCTGTTTAGTTGGCGGGAGGTAAATCCTCGTAAAAAGCTTTTTACATGGAAGTCGAACATTACCCCTGGTATTTTTTGCAAATTATATGTTTTTCTTATTTCTAGTTTTCTTGTTAACTCTGGTGCTTTCTGTAATTTCATCCCCGGGCTTGAATGTGACCATTCTGTGGTTTCATTATTAGGAACTCTTTTTGCTGATAGAAGAGGCCCTGGTATGTGGAAGTTTAATAGTTCTCTTCTTCGTGATATTACTTACGTTAATCCAAAGAGCTTCTTTGGTTAATCGTATTTCAGATATTATTACTAATGAGTTTATGGATATTAATTTATCATTGTCCCCTTCTCAGTCGTAAGTGGGAGTATCTTAAATATAGATTCGTTCCGAGACTATCTCCTACGCCAAAATCAAAGCAGAAAAAATATGAGCATGACCTTTTAAATAACATTTCTGATCTCGAGCAGGCTTATTTCTGGACCCCTTCCCCGGTTATTTTCAGCTCCCTTAAGGATTGCAGAGATAAACTTGGCCGTCTGTATGAGTATAAGTTAATGGAATAATATTTAGATCTAGGGCGAGGTGGGTAGAACAGGGGAGAAGAATTGTAAGTACTTTCTTAATCTCGAAAAGCGTAACAGAAATTTCAATGTCATTCGTTCTTTAAACAATGATGTTATTCTTTTAACGGATGGTCATGATATTTTAAATGAATGATGTAATTTGTATTCTTCTTTGTATTGTAGTGATAATCTCATCAATAACTGTATTTTTGATCAGATTTACAACGTTAATCAATTAGATATAGAGAGTTGTAATATTTGTGAAGGTTATTTTACGTTTGATGAATTACATAATGCTCTTACTTCTATGCCTAATGGCAAATCACCCGGTAGTGACGGCCGTTGATTTCTATAAATATTTTTGGCCACTTATTGGCACTATTGTTACGGATGCTTTCAATTTTTCTTTCAACCAGGGTATGTTATCTGATGAGCAAAGACGTGTTATTATTACCTTAATTCCTAAGCCGGGTAAAGATCTTAAGTATGTAAAGAACTATCGCCCCATCCCATTACTTAACACTGATTATAACATCATTATGTACAAAATCCCTCACTATTAGAATTAAGCATGTACTTTCTCGTATCATTAGTTCACATCAGACTGGTTTTATCAAGAACCGTTTCATTGGTGAGAATATTTGTTATGTATTAAATTTGATTGATTATTGTTCTAACACTGAGAAAAATGGCCAGTTATGTATTAGATCTGATTGATTATTGTTCTAACACTGGTAAAAATGGCCAGTTATGTATTAGATCTGATTGATTATTGTTCTAACACTGGTAAAAATGGCCAGTTATGTATTAGATCTGATTTTTTTTTTTTTTTTAACACTGGTAAAAATGACCCGTTATGTATTAGATCTGATTGATTATTTTTCTAACACTGGTAAAAATGACCAGTTATGTATTAGATCTGATTGATTATTGTTCTAAGACTGGTAAAAATGACCCGTTATGTATTAGATCTGATTGATTATTGTTCTAACACTGGTAAAAATGGCCAGTTATGTAGTAGATCTGATTGATAATGGCCAGTTATGTATTAGATCTGATTGATTATTTTTCTAACACTGGTTAAAATGACTAGTTATGTATTAGATCTGCTTGATTATTGTTCTAACACTGGTAAAAATGGCCAGTTATGTATTAGATCTGATTGATTATTGTTCTAACACTGGTAAAAATGACCCGTTATGTATTAGATCTGATTGATTATTGTTCTAACACTGGTAAAAAAGGCCAGTTATGTATTAGATCTGATTGATAATGGCCAGTTATATATTAGATCTGATTGATTATTGTTCTAACACTGGTAAAAAAGGCCAGTTATGTATTAGATCTGATTGATAATGGCCAGTTATGTATTAGATCTGATTGATTATTTTTCTAACACTGGTAAAAATGACCAGTTATGTATTAGATCTGATTGATTATTGTTCTAACACTGGTAAAAAAGGCCAGTTATGTATTAGATCTGATTGATAATGGCCAGTTATGTATTAGATCTGATTGATTATTTTTCTAACACTGGTAAAAATGACTAGTTATGTATTAGATCTGCTTGATTATTGTTCTAACACTGGTAAAAATGGCCAGTTATGTATTAGATCTGATTGATTATTATTCTAACACAGGTAAAAATGACCCGTTATGTATTAGATCTGATTGATTATTGTTCTAACACTGGTAAAAATGGCCAGTTATGTATTAGATCTGATTGATAATGGCCAGTTATATATTAGATATGATTGATTATTTTTCTAACTCTGGTAAAAATGACTAGTTATGTATTAGATCTGATTGATTATTGTTCTAACACTGGTAAAAATGGCCAGTTATGTATTAGATCTGATTGATTATTGTTCTAACACTGGTAAAAATGACCCGTTATGTATTAGATCTGATTGACTATTGTTCTAACACTGGTAAAAATGACCCGTTATGTATTAGATCTGATTGATTATTGTTCTAACACTGGTAAAAATGGCCAGTTATGTATTAGATCTGATTGATTACTGTTCTAACACTGGTAAAAATGGCCAGTTATGTATTAGATCTGATTGATTATTGTTTTAACACTGGTAAAAATGGCCAGTTATGTATTAGATCAGATTGATAATGGCCAGTTATGTATTAGATCTGATTGATTATTTTTCTAACACTGGTAAAAATGGCCAGTTATGTATTAGATCTGATTGATTATTGTTTAACACCAGTTCTGATTGATTATTGATTATTGTTCTAACACTGGTAAAAATGGCCAGTTATGTATTAGATCTGATTGATTATTTTTCTAACACTGGTAAAAATGACCCGTTATGTATTAGATCTGATTGATTATTGTTCTAACACTGGTAAAAATGGCCAGTTATGTATTAGATCTGATTGATTATTGTTCTAACACTGGTAAAAATGGCCAGTTATGTATTAGATCTGATTTTTTTTTTTTTAACACTGGTAAAAATGACCCGTTATGTATTAGATCTGATTGATTATTTTTCTAACACTGGTAAAAATGACCAGTTATGTATTAGATCTGATTGATTATTGTTCTAAGACTGGTAAAAATGACCCGTTATGTATTAGATCTGATTGATTATTGTTCTAACACTGGTAAAAATGGCCAGTTATGTAGTAGATCTGATTGATAATGGCCAGTTATGTATTAGATCTGATTGATTATTTTTCTAACACTGGTTAAAATGACTAGTTATGTATTAGATCTGCTTGATTATTGTTCTAACACTGGTAAAAATGGCCAGTTATGTATTAATTAGATCTGATTGATTATTGTTCTAACACTGGTAAAAATGACCCGTTATGTATTAGATCTGATTGATTATTGTTCTAACACTGGTAAAAAAGGCCAGTTATGTATTAGATCTGATTGATAATGGCCAGTTATATATTAGATCTGATTGATTATTGTTCTAACACTGGTAAAAAGGCCAGTTATGTATTAGATCTGATTGATTGATAAAAATGGCCAGTTATGTATTAGATCTGATTGATTATTTTTCTAACACTGGTAAAAATGACCAGTTATGTATTAGATCTGATTGATTATTGTTCTAACACTGGTAAAAAGGCCAGTTATGTATTAGATCTGATTGATATTGGCCAGTTATGTATTAGATCTGATTGATTATTTTTCTAACACTGGTAAAAATGACTAGTTATGTATTAGATCTGATTGATTATTGTTCTAACACTGGTAAAAATGGCCAGTTATGTATTAGATCTGATTGATTATTGTTCTAACACAGGTAAAAATGACCCGTTATGTATTAGATCTGATTGATTATTGTTCTAACACTGGTAAAAATGGCCAGTTATGTATTAGATCTGATTGATAATGGCCAGTTATATATTAGATATGATTGATTATTTTTCTAACTCTGGTAAAAATGACTAGTTATGTATTAGATCTGATTGATTATTGTTCTAACACTGGTAAAAATGGCCAGTTATGTATTAGATCTGATTGATTATTTTTCTAACACTGGTAAAAATGACTAGTTATGTATTAGATCTGATTGATTATTGTTCTAACACTGGTAAAAATGGCCAGTTATGTATTAGATCTGATCGATTATTGTTCTAACACTGGTAAAAATGACCCGTTATGTATTAGATCTGATTGATTATTGTTCTAACACTGGTAAAAATGGCCAGTTATGTATTAGATCTGATTGATAATGGCCAGTTATATAGATCTGATTGATGGTAAAAATGCCAGTTATATATTAGATCTGATTGATTATTTTTCTAACACTGGTAAAAATGACTGATTATTTTCTAACACTGGTAAAAATGGCCAGTTATGTATTAGATCTGATTGATTATTGTTCTAACACTGGTAAAAATGGCCAGTTATGTATTAGATCTGATTGATTATTTTTCTAACACTGGTAAAAATGACCAGTTATGTATTAGATCTGATTGATTATTGTTCTAACACTGGTAAAAATGGCCAGTTATGTATTAGATCTGATTGATTATTTTTCTAACACTGGTAAAAATGACCAGTTATGTATTAGATCTGATTGATTATTCTTCTAACACTGGTAAAAATGACCCGTTATGTATTAGATCTGATTGATTATTGTTCTAACACTGGTAATAGATGGCTAGTTATGTATTAGATCTGATTGATTATTGTTCTAACACTGGTAAAAATGACCCGTTATTATTTGTTGACTTTGAAAAGGCCTTTGATAGACTAGATTGGAGTTTTATTATGAAATGTTTAGATTTTTTCAGTTTTGGTGACATGTTTAAAACTTGAAGGTGGATAAAAACAATTTATTCTAGCTGTGTTGGTAGGTTTTTAATAATAGTTTTACCTGTGCCGATTTTGATATCTCAAGGGGTGTGCGCCAAGGCTGCCCCCTGAGTCCGTACCTGTTTATCATTTGTGCCGAAATTTTAACTCTGAATGTTATCGATAATCCACGTATTCTCGGTATTTCTATTTCTGGTATTGATAGTAAAAGTTTACAGTACGCCGACGACACCACCATTTGTATGGATGGTAGTTTTGAGTCCCTCAAGGAGGTTATGCATATTTTTGAAGCGGCGTCGGGTTTAAAAGTTAATAGAGATAAGACTTCGATTTTTCCTTTGGGTAATTTAAAGAGCAGCTTTCCGTGTTTTCATAATATTTTGGGTCTTAATTGGAATCTGGACCCCATTACCATGTAAGGTGTTACATTTGATCACAATAGTGATAATTTATTCAATCTCAACTATCGTCCGAAGCTTTCTAGGTTAAACGTATGCTCAATCTTTGGTCTCAAAGAGACCTCACCCCAATTGGTAGGATTACATTTGTTAAGACTTGGTTTATTCCAACTTGTGTTTCTTGTTCAAGTACTACCCCCTCTACCAGTTTTATTAAAAGTCTAGAATCCATTCTTTGCCGTTTTACCTGGGGTACCGTTGCAAGCATGATGCAATTAAACGTACAACTCTTATCAATACATTACCTTTTGGTGGTTTAAATGCAAGCCATATTATAAGCCTTATTCACAGTTTGAAAGCTACATGGGTTGACAGGTATGTCTCAGTTGATAGCGCACCTTGGAATATTTTCTTTAATTTATATTTAAAGAAGTATGGAGGTCCTTTTATTTTCTCTTGTAATTTTATGTGTAATGATGTTGTGGTTGATAATGCTTTTGTAAATGATGTGTGCTCTGTGTGGTCAAAGTTTACTTACCGTGTTCCTACTCATAATTTTGGTAACAAGATCATTTGGAATAATTCTCTAATTAAGATTAATCATAACTTTGTTCATTATAATTTTTTTCACTCTAAGGGTGTTCTCCGGATTATTGATTTGTTTGACAATCACAAACACTCTCTTTCATATGACTCTTTCATTCTTACGTATGGTATTGATAATTGTCCTTTCACCCTTTATTATGGTCTTTTAGATGCCATCCCACAGGATTGGAAACATCACTTAAGCAGTGACACGACTAATAATGATACCTCTAATGCTTTAACTCACATTGTGCAAATTTCCAAACCTTCTCGTTATGTTTACCGTTGTTTAATTAAGTCTATTGTTACCTTGCCCTCTTGTGTGATGCGTTGGATGATGAGTTTAATTTAAGCACTTCACAGTGTTCAAGTATTTTTCTTGCTCCTTTTTGTAGGATAAGAGACAGTAAACGTCAGTTCTTACAATATCGTTGCATTCATCGTATCTTAGGCACTAATTACCTGTTAAATCGTATGTATACGATACCTCGCTTTGTACTTTTTGTAAGACACATGAGGAAACAATAAGTCACCTTTTCTGGGAAAGCCCTTTCACTTTAATTTTTTGACTAGACGTTGAACAAGCCGTTTTAGGTAGTCAAATTGTTTTTTCTCGTAGAGATCTGCTTTTCAGCTATAATATGACTAAATGCCATCCTTACAACTTTTTGATTTTTCAATAAACGTAGGAATGATAATCTCCTAAACTGCAATGAGTTCTTGTTTAAATTGAAATTCTTACTTAGAGTTGAGAAGCATATTAGTGATTCCCCGACTAAAAGAAAGTGTATCAGTTATACTACCGTAGAGAATGCCTTTTGCCCTATGCTAGTATGCTGTATGATAATACTTAGTGCCTATTGTATCTCTTCCAATTATGTATCAGTTATACTACCGTAGAGAATGCCTTTTGCCCTATGCCAGTATGCTGTATGATAATACTTAGTGTCTATTGTATCTCTTCCAATTATGTATCAGTTATACTACCGTAGAGAATGCCTTTTGCCCTATGCCAGTGGGCTGTATGATAATACTTAGTGTCTATTGTATCTCTTCCAATTATGTATCAGTTATACTACCGTAGAGAATGCCTTTTGCCCTATGCCAGTATGCTGTATGATAATACTTAGTGTCTATTGTATCTCTTCCAATTATGTACCAGTTATACTATCAGTAGAGAATGCCTTTTGCCCTATGCCAGTATGCTGTATGATAATACTTAGTGTCTATTGTATCTCTTCCAATTATGTATCAGTTATACTACCGTAGAGAATGCCTTTTGCCCTATGCCAGTATGCTGTATGATAATACTTAGTGTCTATTGTATCTCTTCCAATTATGTATCAGTTATACTACCGTAGAGAATGCCTTTTGCCCTATGCCAGTATGCTGTATGATAATACTTAGTGTCTATTGTATCTCTTCCAATTATGTATCAGTTATACTTCCTGTATGATAATACTTAGTGTCTATTGTATCTCTTCCAATTATGTATCAGTTATACTACCGTAGAGAATGCCTTTTGCCCTATGCCAGTATGCTGTATGATAATACTTAGTGTCTATTGTATCTCTTCCAATTATGTATCAGTTATACTACCGTAGAGAATGCCTTTTGCCCTATGCCAGTATGCTGTATGATAATACTTAGTGTCTATTGTATCCCTTCCAATTATGTATCAGTTATACTACCGTAGAGAATGCCTTTTGCCCTATGCCAGTATGCTGTATGATAATACTTAGTGTCTATTGTATCTCTTCCAATTATGTATCAGTTATACTACCGTAGAGAATGCCTTTTGCCCTATGCCAGTATGCTGTATGATAATACTTAGTGTCTATTGTATCTCTTCCAATTATGTATCAGTTATACTACCGTAGAGAATGCCTTTTGCCCTATGCCAGTATGCTGTATGATAATACTTAGTGTCTATTGTATCCCTTCCAATTATGTATCAGTTATACTACCGTAGAGAATGCCTTTTGCCCTATGCCAGTATGCTGTATGATAATACTTAGTGTCTATTGTATCTCTTCCAATTATGTATCAGTTATACTACCGTAGAGAATGCCTTTTGCCCTATGCCAGTATGCTGTATGATAATACTTAGTGTCTATTGTATCTCTTCCAATTATGTATCAGTTATACTACCGTAGAGAATGCCTTTTGCCCTATGCCAGTATGCTGTATGATAATACTTAGTGTCTATTGTATCCTTCCAATTATGTATCAGTTATACTACCGTAGAGAATGCCTTTTGCCCTATGCCCTGCTAGTGTATGTAATACACTTAGTGTCTATTGTATCCTTCCAATTATGTATCAGTTATACTACCGTAGAGAATGCCTTTTGCCCTATGCCAGTATGCTGTATGATAATACTTAGTGTCTATTGTATCCTTCCAATTATGTATCAGTTATACTACCGTAGAGAATGCCTTTTGCCCTATGCCAGTATGCTGTATGATAATACTTAGTGTCTATTGTATCTCTTCCAATTATGTATCAGTTATACTACCGTAGAGAATGCCTTTTGCCCTATGCCAGTATGCTGTATGATAATACTTAGTGTCTATTGTATCTCTTCCAATTATGTATCAGTTATACTACCGTAGAGAATGCCTTTTGCCCTATGCCAGTATGCTGTATGATAATACTTAGTGTCTATTGTATCTCTTCCAATTATGTATCAGTTATACTACCGTAGAGAATGCCTTTTGCCCTATGCCAGTATGCTGTATGATAATACTTAGTGTCTATTGTATCCTTCCAATTATGTATCAGTTATACTACCGTAGAGAATGCCTTTTGCCCTATGCCAGTATGCTGTATGATAATACTTAGTGTCTATTGTATCTCTTCCAATTATGTATCAGTTATACTACCGTATCCCTTCCAATTATGTATCAGTTATACAGTGTTTATTGTACCGTAGAGAATGCCTTTTGCCCTATGCCAGTATGCTGTATGATAATACTTAGTGTCTATTGTATCCTTCCAATTATGTATCAGTTATACTACCGTAGAGAATGCCTTTTGCCCTATGCCAGTATGCTGTATGATAATACTTAGTGTCTATTGTATCTCTTCCAATTATGTATCAGTTATACTACCGTAGAGAATGCCTTTTTGCCCTATGCCAGTATGCTGTATGATAATACTTAGTGTCTATTGTATCTCTTCCAATTATGTATCAGTTATACTACCGTAGAGAATGCCTTTTGCCCTATGCCAGTATGCTGTATGATAATACTTAGTGTCTATTGTATCTCTTCCAATTATGTATCAGTTATACTACCGTAGAGAATGCCTTTTTATGCCAGTATGCTGTATGATAATACTTAGTGTCTATTGTATCCTTCCAATTATGTATCAGTTATACTACCGTAGAGAATGCCTTTTGCCCTATGCCAGTATGCTGTATGATAATACTTAGTGTCTATTGTATCTCTTCCAATTATGTATCAGTTATACTACCGTAGAGAATGCCTTTTGCTATGCCAGTATGCTATGCCAGTATGCTGTGCCCTATGCCAGTATGCTGTATGATAATACTTAGTGTCTATTGTATCCCTTCCAATTATGTATCAGTTATACTACCGTAGAGAATGCCTTTTGCCCTATGCCAGTATGCTGTATGATAATACTTAGTGTCTATTGTATCCCTTCCAATTATGTATCAGTTATAACCGTTATGTACTTAGTGTCTATTGTACTTCCAATTATGTATCAGTTATACTACCGTAGAATGCCTTTTGCCCTATGCCAGTATGCTGTATGATAATACTTAGTGTCTATTGTATCCCTTCCAATTATGTATCAGTTATACTACCGTAGAGAATGCCTTTTGCCCTATGCCAGTGGGCTGTATGATAATACTTAGTGTCTATTGTATCTCTTCCAATTATGTATCAGTTATACCAGGGAGTTGTGCCTTTTGCCCTATGCCAGTATGCTGTATGATAATACTTAGTGTCTATTGTATCTCTTCCAATTATGTATCAGTTATACTACCGTAGAGAATGCCTTTTGCCCTATGCCAGTATGCTGTATGATAATACTTAGTGTCTATTGTATCTCTTCCAATTATGTATCAGTTATACTACCGTAGAGAATGCCTTTTGCCCTATGCCAGTATGCTGTATGATAATACTTAGTGTCTATTGTATCCCTTCCAATTATGTATCAGTTATACTACCTTAGTGTCTATTAGAGAATGCCTGTTGCCCTATGCCAGTATGCTGTATGATAATACTTAGTGTCTATTGTATCTCTTCCAATTATGTATCAGTTATACTACCGTAGAGAATGCCTTTTGCCCTATGCCAGTATGCTGTATGATAATACTTAGTGTCTATTGTATCCTTCCAATTATGTATCAGTTATACTACCGTAGAGAATGCCTGCTTTGCCCTTAGTGTCTATTGCAATTATGTATCAGTATGCGTAGAGAATGCCTTTGCCCTATGCCAGTATGCTGTATACTTAGTGTCTATTGTATCCCTTCCAATTATGTATCAGTTATACTACCGTAGAGAATGCCTTTTGCCCTATGCCAGTATGCTGTATGATAATACTTAGTGTCTATTGTATCTCTTCCAATTATGTATCAGTTATACTACCGTAGAGAATGCCTTTTGCCCTATGCCAGTGTGCTGTATGATAACACTTAGTGTCTATTGTATCTCTTCCAATTATGGTGGTGAGGAGGTCGGTATCTTTCTTCTTCTTCTTCTGTTGACTAAATACAATCCGTTAGAAGCTATAGTTACGCTATATGCTTGTAATTGTTTCATAATATGTTTATAATTGTTTGTTCATTTTTTTCTATATATAGATTACATATCAATCACATGGTGATAGGTTTTTAGTTTTTTACAAGCAATTTCACGGAGTGTTGTCAGGGATTTATTATATACCATTACTATATTGGTGTATTTTTTTAATTAAATGATTATACAAGGTCAGATTAATTTCACTATTGAGTTCATGATTTTTATTTTATTTTTCTGAGGTTCATTTTCTTTTCTGTTTTTGCTGAGGATATAAGATTATTGTCATTTTTTTTTGGTTTCGTTTTGCAAATTTCATGAGGATATGCTGAGTGTTAGTCTCGTATATGTATAAAAATATAATAGGCGTTTATGTTATTGTTTGAGATTTATGTTTGCATGAACGATGCCATTCTTTAAAAGAATAACGACTTTATATTGCAAAACTTTCTTTTAATAATATATTCGAAAAGGATTGTTAATTATTATTATTATTTTTCTGTAAATGATGTATGGTTTATTTTGTATGTATACATATATACAAATGTGAATAAACTGTAGAGGGAAAAAAAATATGTTCTAGCATCACAACGACATTAAAGCTCCCTCTTGCATTTCCCCAAAATATAAACATCAAACATGAACAACCCCAGCCTACTCAAAATAACAACCCATCAACAAAAGACAGGTTTAAACTGCCCCAAAATGTATGTTGAGCTACTACATCATTGATGTTCTATTTTGGTAAACCTGATGAAAGCAATCAGTTTTAGTCAGTTGTTCGGCAGAAATCTTGGGCAAATAGATTACAAAATTGCGAAAACGGAACCAACCAACTGGAAAGGTGCGTTCTGATATGTGCATTACAAAGCCTCAAAACGGGTACCAAAGAGGACCCTAAAGATTGCGGTGCCAGATAGGGATGGTGAAATTACACCACAACAGTCAATAGTTAACAAGATGAAAGTTCTAATAAAGGGAGAACTGAAACACCAACAGTCAAGCTATACAACGATGTGCGAATATTGAGGGCTAGGGTTAAATGCACGTGGATGCATGCAA
>JAIGNY010001124.1:25000-37500 GCA_020152595.1 Chiridota heheva
ATAATAGTCATTAAATTAGGGGTGCGTGTTTTGTACCATGTTAAAAGTAAAGGTATGCCTACTAAGAGATCGTTAGATTGAATCGAGATAATTTACAGATTAAACTTAAGAGCTTTGAAAGTTTGAAGGCCCTTTTTCAGTTAAAGATCGAGGCTTACATTTTATGTCGGGAAAATATTATGGTTATAACCTCGTAAGAAAATAATGTTTCCAAAGTAATTACACATTCTTGATAACTGAAAAAATATATACTATAAGGGCTGAAGCCTAAAGTAGTAATTTTCATATTCCTCAGAATAACAGCGTTTGTCATTGCATTGTGTTTGTCACAGTGCTGTTATGCTTAACCTGGGACCTGTCAGAATAGCAGCGTTTGTCATTGTATTGTGTTTGTCACAGTGCTGTTATGCTTAACCTGGGACCTGTCAGAATAACAGCGTTTGTCATTGTATTGTGTTTGTCACATTGCTGTTATGCTTAACCTGGGACCTGTCAGAATAGCAGCATTTGTCATTGTATTGTGTTTGTCACAGTGTTGTTATGCTTAACCTGGGACCTGTCAGAATAACAGCGTTTGTCATTGTATTGTGTTTGTCACATTGCTGTTATGCTTAACCTGGGACCTGTCAGAATAGCAGCATTTGTCATTGTATTGTGTTTGTCACAGTGTTGTTATGCTTAACCTGGGACCTGTCAGAATAACAGCGTTTGTCATTGTATTGTGTTTGTCACAGTGCTGTTATGCTTAACCTGGGACCTGTCAGAATAGCAGCGTTTGTCATTGTATTGTGCTTGTCACAGTGTTGTTATGCCTAACCTGGGACCTGTCAGAATAGCAGCGTTTGTCATTGTATTGTGTTTGTCACAGTGTTGTTATGCTTAACCTGGGACCTGTCAGAATAGCAGCGTTTGTCATTGTATTGTGTTTGTCACAGTGCTGTTATGCTTAACCTGGGACCTGTCAGAATAGCAGCGTTTGTCATTGTATTGTGTTTGTCACAGTGCTGTTATGCTTAACCTGGGACCTGTCAGAATAACAGCGTTTGTCATTGTATTGTGTTTGTCACAGTGCTGTTATGCTTAACCTGGGACCTGTCAGAATAGCAGCGTTTGTCATTGTATTGTGTTTGTCACAGTACTGTTATGCTTAACCTGGGACCTGTCAGAATAGCAGCGTTTGTCATTGTATTGTGTTTGTCACAGTGTTGTTATGCTTAACCTGGGACCTGTCAGAATAGCAGCGTTTGTCATTGTATTGTGTTTGTCACAGTGCTGTTATGCTTAACCTGGGACCTGTCAGAATAGCAGCGTTTGTCATTGTATTGTGTTTGTCACAGTGTTGTTATGCTTAACCTGGGACCTGTAAGAATAGCAGCGTTTGTCATTGTATTGTGTTTGTCACAGTGCTGTTATGCTTAACCTGGGACCTTTTAGAATAACAGCGTTTGTCATTGTATTGTGTTTGTCACAGTGCTGTTATGCTTAACCTGGGACCTGTCAGAATAGCAGCGTTTGTCATTGTATTGTGTTTGTCACAGTGCTGTTATGCTTAACCTGGGACCTGTCAGATTAGCAGCGTTTGTCATTGTATTGTGTTTGTCACAGTGTTGTTATGCTTAACCTGGGACCTGTAAGAATAGCAGCGTTTGTCATTGTATTGTGTTTGTCACAGTGCTGTTATGCTTAACCTGGGGCCTGTCAGAATAGCAGCGTTTGTCATTGTATTGTGTTTGTCACAGTGCTGTTATGCTTAACCTGGGACCTGTCAGAATAGCAGCGTTTGTCATTGTATTGTGTTTGTCACAGTGCTGTTATGCTTAACCTGGGACCTGTCAGAATAGCAGCGTTTGTCATTGTATTGTGTTTGTCACAGTGCTGTTATGCTTAACCTGGGACCTGTCAGAATAGCAGCGTTTGTCATTGTATTGTGTTTGTCACAGTGCTGTTATGCTTAACCTGGGACCTGTCAGAATAGCAGCGTTTGTCATTGTATTGTGTTTGTCACAGTGCTGTTATGCTTAACCTGGGACCTGTCAGAATAGCAGCGTGTGTCATTGTATTGTGTTTGTCACAGTACTGTTATGCTTAACCTGGGACCTGTCAGAATAGCAGCGTTTGTCATTGTATTGTGTTTGTCACAGTGCTGTTATGCTTAACCTGGGACCTGTCAGAATAACAGCGTTTGTCATTGTATTGTGTTTGTCACAGTGTTGTTATGCTTAACCTGGGACCTGGGACATGTATTGGTTTGATGAGGGTGATAGAGAAGAACTTTCGAAAAGAAAGACTGAATGAAATATAACTTTTACATCAGTCAATAACGTGCTTCTTTATTGCTTTTTAGCGGGAAGATCCGGAATCCAGCAGCGAGGAAAATGATGAATATTCATCCTGCACCGATGAAGATGAAGATCGTGTTTAGCGTGAAGCAAGACAAGAACAAAATGGTGCAGTGGTCAGGTGGTCATGTGTGGTGAAGGAACCTGGCGAACAAGAACCTCTGAAGGCGGTCGTGGATGAGCTGTTACGCCTTTTTTGTAGATGTTGTTTTTGACAGGCTTTGGCGATTGCAATGCAATGGCATCACAGTTTATGATCATCGTAAATTAAGACCCTTAAACCCAGTTTATGATCATCGTAAATTAAGACCCTTAAACCCAGTTTATGATCATCGTAAATTAAGATTCCTAAACCCAGTTTATGATCATCGTAAATTAGGACTCCTAAACCCAATTTATGATCATCGTAAATTAAGACCCCTAAACCCAGTTTATGATCATCGTAAATTAAGACTCCTAAACCCAGTTTATGATCATCATAAATCAAGACTCTTAAACCCAGTTGATGATCATCGTAAATTAAGACTCCTAAACCCAGTTTATGATCATCATAAATTAAGACTCTTAAACCCAGTTTATGATCATCGTAAATTAAGACCCTTAAACCCAGTTTATGATCATTGTTAATTAAGATTCCTAAACCCAGTTTATGATCATCGTAAATTAGGACTCCTAAACCCAGTTTATGATCATCGTAAATTAAGACCCCTAAACCCAGTTTATGATCATCGTAAATTAAGACTCCTAAACCCAGTTTATGATCATCATAAATTAAGACTCTTAAACCCAGTTTATGATCATCGTAAATTAAGACTCTTAAACCCAGTTGATGATCATCGTAAATTAAGACTTCTAAACCCAGTTTATGGTCATTGTAATTTAAGACTCCTAAACCCAGTTTATGATCATCGTAAGTTAAGACTCCTAAACCCAGTTTATGATCATCGTAAATTAAGACTCATAAACCCAGTTGATGATTATTGATACATTTGATCAGTTTAACCGATTCATTTCTATAAGTTTGTTTAGGAAAATTATTATTCCTACCAGAAGAATTTGGTAATTTCCTAGAATTTTGGTTGTAAGGTTTTAATCCAAACCTACCTTACCTTGCAGTTTCTGTTGCATCAATGCATATAAATCAGTGTAATGATCATTAATAATGGGGAGGGGAGGGGGTATTGGGATATACCCTGGCCGGAAATTTGATATTTTTAAAAAAATTGGCTTATTTCCTTATTACACGCTTTTGCACACAGAAAATATGAAAAATTTGTTAAGAAACGGATCGGACATCTCACCGTCTCCTCCATGATCTTCATATATGTTTGATCACCGGCATAAACTAATTACTAGAATCAGTGAATGGTCATCTTTGATGACTTGCTCAGAGCAGCGACGTGGCCAAGGTGTATAAACTAATTACTAGAATCAGTAAATAATCATCTTTGATGACTTGCTTAGTGCAGCGACGTGGCCAAGGTAAATTAAGACGTGTAGGTGGGGTGGTGGTGGGGTTAACATAAGTAAGTAACAGATGAAGTGATAGACTAAATAAAATAAATCAGAATCTGAAGGAATTTCTTAAAAAGTAGTGCGGGGAACTACCTCCCCATAACCCTCGTGGCCTGCACGACACTGGATCAAGGGCATTTTAAGCACGAGCCACCCCGTTATTTGTTAGCACGGGATGGTGATGTTCATCAAGGCGGAAGTGACGTTTGTTGAATCATATTCAGAGATCAAATCTTTAAATATTTATAATTTAACTTGAGGAAGTGGGAATGACGTCATAGTGATGCAGTTTCACTTGCCGGAAATGTTCACCCCTCAAACACAGCTGCAGTGTTGTCACAAATATCGAATTTATATTTAAAAAAATGTTCAATTTCTTTAGTTAAGGAGACATAAAGTCTGACAGAATCCTATTTCATATGATAGAATTAAAAATAATAAAGTTTTCTGACCAAGTTTCATACCCCTTAAGCAGTCTAACACAATTTGTATCATTATTAAAAACTTTAATTCTATTACTAAATAGTACTATGAGAGCCGCCATTTTGATTTAAAAACATGCAGATTATGATGTCATCAGCCTCAGCAGGATGTTGGAATGCTTTGCATTTCTTTATAATCTACCTCAAGATTTCTAGGTTATGAAAAAAAAAATTCTTCCCTATGTAAGGGTCAAGGAATGTTTGTATACACATGCAATTAACAAAATATTCTGTTAAAACTTTGTGTCACATCATTTTGGAATAAAAACTTTAATCACATTTATAAAGAAATACATTAAAGTCTTTATGTCCCTATTGGGAAAATTATGTCATCATGCACAATATCTCAATACAGAATTGAACAAAATGGTAGCTTCCTTGTGTCAACTTCAAACATGAATAACTTGAGATAGAAATATGATTTTGACTTGCTGTTTTTAGTAGTTGGTTAAGATTTGTATCTTCTATCATATGTAATAATGATTGTATCAGACTTTATGTCTCCTTTAAGGTGAAAGCATTATTCGTGAATTTGAGTTTCAGAGTATAAATTGCTGAAATCGATTAAACGTTGGGTGGTCATGAGCAGGGGCGTCACTGAGGTCCGATGACTGGGGGAATTTTACCAAACAAAATATATATGATTGTCCTAGCAGAAAGTCTCTGATGCCATAACGACGACTCGCATATCGTCATGTACGCTAAAATCACACTACGTAGCGATCCTCAAATTCAACACATCTAAGACCAGTTCTTCTTATATGGTGACGTCGCAAGAGTTTTTGTTTTGGGCAGTGGTGGCACTATGGCGTGCATGGGGAATTTCTCCCCACAAGAATGTTTTTTACCCCCTCCCTCCCATATTGTCATGTATGCTAAAATCACACTATGTAGCGATCCTCAAATTTAACACATCTAAGACCAGTTCTTCTTATATGGTGGCGTCGCAAGAGTTTTTGTTTTGGGCAGTGGTGGCACTATGGGGTGCATGGGGGATTTCCCCCCACGAGAATGCTTTCCTCCCCGCCCCATACGCGTAAATGAGTGGACTCAGCTCGGGCCCCTGGTGGGGTACAGGAGGAAGCTCTGTTGGGGTTTTCGGAAGCTCTTAAGATTAATTCCCTGGACCGACCAAAAGAGAAAGTCCCCAAACAACCTGTGCAAGGATAGGCCTACCTTGCCTTCTAACGGCTGAAGTTATATCTCTGATATATCGAGGATCACATTTGCTGTTGGTTAAAATTAAGTTTGTAGTCCTTCCCTTCTTTAAAGGAGCTCTTGGCCGAATAGTGAGGGCGTATTTCCTATGAGTCTATCATTTAATGGAATACATGTGCGGTACAGAATATCATAAACATAACTAAATCCCGACCCGAGTTACTCAAAATTTGTACGTGTTTTCCTATTTACTTTTTGGAATTTGTTTGCTTGCGTCCGATGGGTGAACATTTCTGTAAAAAGCAGACCGTGTGATGCGACTTTTATTGGTTAAAATCTGCAGAAATTACCCACAGATATGAAAAATATCTATGAAATTAGCAAAACCTAACGCCCTCATTTTTGGCCGAGAGCTCCTTTAACAATTCCCGTTTATCTTTTTATGTTACAACGCTACTAGTATGACGTTACTATGACGTTACTATTACATTTTAAGACTATATTTAAACAATGATCTTACCGTATATACTGTACTCACGTTATCATTCACGCCACATTATCAGATCCAGGAAAAGCAGTTTGATGTGATTGGGAGAGCGACCAGTGGTGTGGTGGGTCATGTTTCCCCCTGCAACCACGCCACATGGGAGGGACTATTAGGGGAGGGACCAGTGGCGTGGTGGGTCATGTTTCCTTCTGGCTACCACGCCACTGGGAGGGACTATTGAGGGAGGGACCAGTGCCGTGGTGGGTCATGTTTTTCCCTACCACCACGCCACTGGGAGGGACTGGTGTATGAGGAGGGTATTTCAACTTGGTGAACACTCTTAACATCGACACGGGGCATATTTGAGGTAACGTCAATATCGTATGCATTTTGAGAAGGTACCATGGATCCGTGCCTCGGTCAAACAAATTGTAATGTAAAATAAACAAACTGAGAGCTCATGTGAACCCAAATTTTGTTTTATTGTGCTGGGGCCGCCAAGTGCGCCAGGTAGCAGGTGATTTGGCTAATTTTTGGGAATTTGAACATTTTTCGGGTAATTTCCTACTTTTTCGGAAATTTCATTCGTTTTCGGGCATTTTTTCAATTTTCGGGAAGTTTTCTTTAACTTTTGGGTCTTGATCTGATTGGCGATGGTTTTAAAAACTTAGCCCGATGACCTCAAGGTGCGTCGAATGCCAAGGGGTCCATGCCTGTCTGGCAAGGGGGAGGGGAATGCAATTTTTCCACTGCTCCACATTGATGCCACCACTGAATCCACGGAGTTGCTGAACTTGGCACAACACATAAAGCAAACATACGCCTACCTTGCTTAAACCTCTATGCATTCAGTGTATGCATTCAATATATGCATTCAATGTATGCATTCAATGTATGCGTTCATGCGTTCAATGTATGCGTTCAACGCGTGCGTTCAACTTGTGCGTTCAACGCGTCAATGCATGCGTTCAATGCATGCGTTCAATGCATGCGTTCAATGCATGCATTCAATGCATGCATTCAACGCATGTGCATCCAATGTATGTGCATCCAATGTATGTGCATTCAGTGCATACATTCAGTGTATGCATTCAATATGTGCATCCAATGTATGCATTCAATATATGCTTCAATGTATGCATTCAATGTATGCTCTCAATGTACGCTCTTTCAAATATTTTTTCATAGAAAACCATGGGAATATTCCTTGTACTATATCAAAGAGATGAAATTCTGTTGAATATTTAGGGGAATATATGATTGATTAAGATGTACGGGAATATATGATTGATTAAGATGTACGGGAATATATGATTGATTAAGATGTACGGGAATATATGATTGATTAAGATGTACGGAATATATGATTGATTAAGATGTACAGGAATATATGATTGATTAAGATGAATACGGGAATTATGTACGGGAATGATTGATTAAGATGTACGGGAATATATGATTGATTAAGATGTACGGAATATATGATTGATTAAGATGTACGGAATAATATAGGGGAATATATGATTGATTAAGATGTACGGGAATATATGATTGATTAAGATGTACGGGAATATATGATTGATTAAGATGTACGGGAATATATGATTGATTAAGATGTACGGGAATATATGATTGATTAAGATGTACGGGAATATATGATTGATTAAGATGTAGGGAATATATGATTGATTAAGATGTATTAAGGGAATATATGATTGATTAAGATGTACGGGAATATATGATTGATTTACGGAATATATGATTGATTAAGATGTACAGGAATATATGATTGATTAAGATGTACGGGAATAAATGATTAAGATGTACGAATATATGGAATATATGATTGATTAAGATGTACGGGAATATATGATTGATTAAGATGTACGGGAATATATGATTGATTAAGATGTACGGGAATATATGATTGATTAAGATGTACGGGAATATATGATTGATTAAGATGTACGGGAATATATGATTGATTAAGATGAATATACGGATTGATTAAGAATATGATTGATTGAATTAATTGATTAACGGAAATATGATTGATTAAGATTAGATTGATTAAGATGTACGGGAATATATGATTGATTAAGATGTACGGGAATATATGATTGATTAAGATGTACGGGAATATATGATTGATTAAGATGTAGGGGAATATATGATTGATTAAGATGTACGGGAATATATGATTGATTAAGATGTACGGGAATATATGATTGATTAAGATGTACGGGAATATATGATTGATTAAGATGTAATGGAATATATGATTGATTAAGATGTACGGGAATATATGATTGATTAAGATGTACGGGAATATATGATTGATTAAGATGTGGGGAATATATGATTGATTAAGATGTACGGGAATATATGATTGATTAAGATGTACGGAATATATGATTGATTAAGATGTACGGGAATATATGATTGATTAAGATGTACGGGAATATATGATTGATTAAGATTACGGGAATATATGATTGATTAAGATGTACGGGAATATATGATTGATTAAGATGTACGGGAATATATGATTGATTAAGATGTATGGAATATATGATTGATTAAGATGTACGGGAATATATGATTGATTAAGATGTACGGGAATATATGATTGATTAAGATGTACGGGAATATATGATTGATTAAGATGTACGGGAATATATGATTGATTAAGATGTAGGGGAATATATGATTGATTAAGATGTACGGGAATATATGATTGATTAAGATGTACGGGAATATATGATTGATTAAGATGTAGGGAATATATGATTGATTAAGATGTACGGGAATATATGATTGATTAAGATGTACGGGAATATATGATTGATTAAGATGTACGGGAATATATGATTGAATTAAGATGATTAAGGGAATATATGATTGATTAAGATGTACGGGAATATATGATTGATTAAGATGTACGGGAATATATGATTGATTAAGATGTACAGGAATATGATGTACGGGAATATACGATTAAGATGTACGGGAATATATGATTGATTAAGATGTACGGGAATATATGATTGATTAAGATGTACGGGAATATATGATTGATTAAGATGTACGGGAATATATGATTGATTAAGATGTACAGGAATATATGATTGATTAAGATGTACGGGAAATATATTGATTGATTAAGATGATTGTAGATGGGAATATATGATTGATTAAGATGTACGGGAATATATGATTGATTAAGATGTACGGGAATATATGATTGATTAAGATTACGGGAATATATGATTGATTAAGATGTACGGGAATATATGATTGATTAAGATGTACGGGAATATATGATTGATTAAGATGTACGGGAATATATGATTGATTAAGATGTACGGGAATATATGATTGATTAAGATGTACAGGAATATATGATTGATTAAGATGTACGGGAATATATGATTGATTAAGATGTACGGGAATATATGATTGATTAAGATGTACGGGAATATATGATTGATTAAGATGAATACGGGATGATATGATTGATTAAGATGTATGGGAATATATGATTGATTAAGATGTATGGGAATATATGATTGATTAAGATGGGAATATATGATTGATTAAGATGTACGGGAATATATGATTGATTAAGATGTACGGGAATATATGATTGATTAAGATGTACGGAATATATGATTGATTAAGATGTAGGAATATATGATTGATTAAGATGTACGGGAATATATGATTGATTAAGGATGGGAATATATTGATTGATTATTAAGATGTACGGGAATATATGATTGATTAAGATGGAAATATATTGATTGAATATATGATTGATTAAGATGTACGGAAATATATGATTGATTAAGATGTACGGGAATATATGATTGATTAAGATGTACGGGAATATATGATTGATTAAGATGTACGGAAATATATGATTGATTAAGATGTACGGAATATATGATTGATTAAGATTAAGAATATATGATTGATTAAGATGTACGGGAATATATGATTGATTAAGATGTACATGGAATATATGATTTATTAAGATGTACGGAAATATATGATTTATTAAGATGTACGGAAATATATGATTGATAAAGTTGTACGGGAATATATGATTGATTAAGATGTAGGGAATATATAAATTGATTAAGATGTACGGAATATACATATTCTGTGGGATTCACAGTAATGTTAAACATCAGTGTATTTGGCTATTGTTGAAGCTCATTGTTCACGTCTATGTACAAGTTTAACATTCAGTATGAAATCTGTTGAACAAATATAGGTATAGAATGAGATTACTATATATTAATTTTCTTGATTTATTTCCAGTGTAAATTATGTACAAGTTATAAAATGGAAAATACAGTAATATACAATACAGAACAATAAACAAAAGGAAAGAATGTAGAAAATGATTAAAGATATGAAAATGAATACAAAATGATAAGTTACAAAGGGTCATGATAAAGGCTCTTAAATTCCAAAATAATTTAAAATGCAGCTTTATATACAAATGAATTTTAAAAAGTGTTGTTCTAAAACTTGGGATGGTGGCTGGGTATCTCAGATTATAATTTGTTTTATTGCACATGGACATTATTTCTAAATTTAATGGTTGGTCTTTCCTTGAAACTATGTTTTGGGCAGTCTGCCAAATTCTTTCGTTGCTGCATCGTGTGCTTTATGTATAAGCAAATCATGGTCTAAACAGAATATATTGGCGCAATATCTCACAAAGCTTTTAATTCTATTTTTATCTTTTACTTTTAAACTATAACGGTATATACCGTCATGGTTCGCATGCTCATGCAAATTGACACCCATGTCATATGACCCGGCCAATTATAAAAATGGCATCTTACACTAAGTCCCACATGGCATCCCATGACCCACATGGCATCCCACCCTATGTCCCACATGGCATCCCATGACCCACATGGCATCCCACCCTATGTCCCACATGGATCCCATCCTACATGTATGTCCCACATTAATCCAACCGTATGTACCACATGACATCTCTCCCTATGTCCCACATGGCATCCCTTTCTGTGTCCCACATGGCATCCCTTCCTGTGTCCCACATGGCATGTCCCCTATGGTATCCCACCATATGTCCCGCATCAGTGGCTTCCCACCTTATGTCGCACCATATGTTCCACATGGTACCCCTCCCAATGACATCCTACTTTGTCCCACATCATCACATCCCATAGTCTCCTACCTTATGTCCCACATGGCATCCCACCCCATGTCCCACATGGCATCATATCCCATGTCCCAAATGACATCCCATGTCCCACATGACATCCCATCCCATGGCATTGCACCCAATGTCTCGCATGGCATTCCACCATATATCCTACATGGCATTCCACATGGCATCCCACCCCATGTCCCACATGACATCCCATAGGCTCCATAAGAATTTTCATCCAAGCTATCAGTCCCTGATGGAGCATACTATGTATGGAAGTCACTTCATATAATAACTCCTATGCAAATGAGTTGTTGAATTAGAAAAAAAACGGAGTCAAATAATTATGCCTGATATTGGTGTATACCACATGATATATATTATATCATATGGCCCCCATCCATGTCCCACACGGCATCCCTCCCTATATCCATATGCAGTCACATCCTGTCACACTCCCTGACTAAGCATACTAAATAAAAAAGTCTGGTCAATTCATATACCGTAGCAACTTTATGCAAATGACCACAATAATAAAGGCGGAGTTTAATAATCATGCCTGATGGTGCCCAAATATTTTGAAGAATCTTAATCTCCGGTGCTACGAGACGCTTGGGAATCTCTGAAGAATATTGGAAAATTATATCATTTTACAGTTATCTTCTAAGGAAATATCAAATGTTTTGTAGACTTTTTAAGGAAACTACGTCTTCAATTTTGTCGTAAACCTTAAATACCCAGACCAAGCGTGTCACGCTCGATTGGAGACATACTTATTAAAAAACATATTGTTCTTTGTCAAATATGCCCACAGCAGTGATCCTGGTATCATTTGAAGGAGCTCTAATAGTTCTTTTAAAAAATATTTTTTTTTGATGGGGGGTTATGTTGAAGAAGTTTGCGAAAAAATGGGCTTCAAAAAGAGAGAATTAAAATAAATACACAAAATTCAACACAACAAAAAACTTCTTTTTTTTACAGATGCTTCCTTGCCATACTTCCGGACCTAGCTTTTGCTTGAAAAGCCGTGAAAAACTGTCAAAAACCATCAAAGTATCCAATTCCGGTGGAATTTTGACTGCTCCTACCATCAATATCTTTTTTTTGCAGCATTTGTGCCAAATTTGATGATTTTGAGACCAAAACTTTGAAAAAATCATAAGTTCTGATCGCAATCCACCTACCGTATGCGAAATGTATCGTAAGAAAGGCCAAGCCATGAACTTTTGATTGATATCAAAAAGAGCAAGTATCCCCTCTCTAATAACATTTAATTAAAGTAATCTTAAAGCACGCGGATGACATTCAATCCCCGCACCGGACGC
>JAIGNY010001125.1:0-20000 GCA_020152595.1 Chiridota heheva
AAATAATCATACGTTTGCTGCTAATTCAAGTTACCGTATGTATACTGCTTACTTAAGTTACCAAACGTATGCTGCTTACTTAAATTACTGTATGTATTATGCTTACTTAAGTTATCATACGTTTGCTGCTTACCTAAGTTACCGTACTTATGCTGCTTACTTAAGTTACCGTACGTATTATGCTTACTTAGGGTATAGTAAGTATTATGCTTACTTAAGCTACCATACATTTGCTGCTTACTTAAGTTATCGTACGTATGCTGCTTACATAAGTTACCATGCGTATACTGCTTACTTAAGTTACCGTACGTATTATGCTTACTTAGGGTATAGTAAGTATTATGCTTACTTAAGTTACGGTACATATCATGCTTACTTAAGTTACCATATGTATGCTTCTTACTTTAGTTACCATATTTATTATGCTTACCGTACATATGCTTACTTTAATTACCATACGTTTGCTGCTTAGATTATAGTTACCATACATATGCTGCTTAGATTATATTTACCATACATAAGCTGTTTAGATTATAATTACCGTACATATGCTGCTTAGATTAGTTACCATATGTATGCTGCTTAGATTATGGCTACCATACGTATGCTGTTTAGATTATAGTTACCATACATATGCTGCTTAGATTTTAGTTACCGTACGTATGCTGCTTACTTAGTTACCGTACGTATGCTGCTTACTTAGTTACTGTACGTATGCTGGTTAGTTAAGTTACCTTACGTATGCTGTTACTTAGTTACCGTACGTATGCTGCTTACTTAGTTACTGTACATATGCTGCTTACTTAAGTTACCGTACGTATGCTGCCTAAGTTACCGTACGTATGCTGCTTAGGTTACCGTACGAATGCTGGTTCATGAAGTTACTGTACATATGCTGCTTACTTAAGTTACTGTACATATGCTGCTTCAGCTACCGTACGTATGCTGCTTACTTTAGTTACCATACGTATGCTGCTTACTTTAGTTACCGTACGTATGCTGCTTACTTTATTTACCGTAGGTATGCTGCTTACTTTAGTTTCCATACGTATGCTGCTTAAGTTACTGTACATATGCTGCTTACTTTAGTTACTGTACATATGCTGCTTAAGTTACCGTATGTATGCTGCTTACTTTAGTTACCGTACGTATGCTGCTTACTTTAGTTACCGTAGGTATGCTGCTTACTTTAGTTACCGTAGGTATGCTGCTTACTTTAGTTTGCGTACGTATGCTGCTTACTTAAGTTACTGTACATATGCTGCTTACTTAAGTTATCGTACGTATGCTCCTTACTTTAGTTACCGTACGAATGCCGCTTACTGAAGTTACCGTACATATGATGCTTACTTAAGCTACTGTAAGATAATCCTAATCTATTCTTTGTTTGCATAATTTGTACATGTATGTCACATGTACATCAGTTGTTAGACTTCATCTACATACATTTACCTATTTAGATACTTTAGTCCAATAGGTAAAGCAGGGTTAATCATGGGATCTTTGACATCCAATCACCATAAAGTGTCACCATTAGTTTGATTTACATAGTATAATACTTTCCTCCAATCAGATGGTTAGATCTGATCAGGTGGTCAGGTCTATCCAATCAGGATAGTTGTTTACTTAGAAGTGCATATGATCTATCCACTTTGAGTCAGTCTCATCCGTGTGGTTCTTCTGTGAAGTGTGTGTTGTGGCTTCTCTTACTTATTACTTATCATCTGTTGTATTTTCCTTTCAAAGAACTGTCAATCATTTGTAAAAGGCATTAGAACTTAAAGCATGTTGAGGATTTAATAAACTTACGACCAGAAATTGAAGAATCTTTCTATTGATGTTTCATTTTATCCCCTGAGTGCAGTTTGTGTTGCCTTTGTTATACAATTAAGCCTAGTGTTATCAACCATAAGATTAGGACTATCTTACATCAGTGGCAGTGATGGGGTAGTCAAAATCTTACAGTTTATATTGCTAGGCTTGATTATATAACAAAGTCAACACAAAGTGCATTTAGTGGATAAAATGAAACATCAGAGAAAGATTCTTCAATTTCTGGTTGTGTGTTTATTAAATCCTCAACATGCTTTAAGTTCCAATGGCTTTTACAAATGATTGACAGTTCTTTGAAAAGAAAATGCAACAGATGATATGTAATGAATAAGAGAAACCACAACACCCACTTCACAGAACAACCACACAGACGAGACTGACTCAAAGTGGATAGATCATACGCACTTCCAAGTAAACAACTATCCTGATTGGATAGACCTGTTCACCTGATCAGATCTAGCCATCTGATTAGAGGAAAGTACCATACTATGTAAATCAAACTAATGGTGACACTTTAAGGTGATTGGATGTCAAAGGTCCCATGATTAACCCTGCTTTACCTTTTAGACTAAAGTATCTAAATATGTAAATGTACGTAGATGAAGTCTAATAACTGATGTACATGAGTCAGACATGTGAAAATTATGCAAACAAAGAATAAATATTCAAAGCCTAATGTCATCAATTCTTAGACGTACATTCGTGACGTTAATAACTCAAGAAACTTCCGTAATTATGATTTGGTAAATTTGGAACTATGACTATAACACCAATTTATATAACTAAAATACAATTTCAACTCATAAACAATCATAACAATGTAACTCTGCTTAATAAAATCAATCCTCATCAAGGATAGAACATTGATTAAACATCTCAAGGTTTACGATTTACACGCCAAAAATTTCAAAATATATGATTTATTATTATCCATTCGGAAGACATCAAATTCAAGACTCTTTACATTCAAGATTCTTACATTACTGTGCGTATGCTACATACTTAAGCTACCCTACGTATGCTGTTTACCTAAGTCAACCTACATATGCTGCTTACTATAGCTACAGTATGTATGCTGCTTCCGAATTATGCTTACTTAAGTTACCGTACATATGCTGCTTACTGAAGTTACTGTACGTATGCTGCTTACTTAATTTACCGTACGTATGCTGCTTACTTTAGTTACGGTACGTATGCTGCTTACTTTAGTTACCGTACGTACGCTGCTTACTTAAGTTACCATACATTTGCTGCTTACCTAAGTTACCGTACGTATGCTGCGTACTTTAGTTACCGTATGTATTATGCTTATTAACTGTAAGTTACCGTATGTATTATGCTTACTTAAGTTACTGTACGTATGCTGCTTACTTAAGTCACCGTACATATGCTGCTTACTTTAATTACCATATTTATTAGGCTTACTTAAATTACCATACGTATTACGCTTACTTAAGTTACAGTACGTATGCTGCTTACTTAAGTTACCGTACGTATGCTGCTTACTTAAGTTACCGTAAATATGCTGCTTACTTTAGTTACCGTATTTATTATGCTTACTTAAATTACCATACGTATTATGCTTACTTACTTATGCTGCTTACTTAGATTACAGTACGTATGCTGCATACTTAAGTTACCGTACATATACTGCTTACATAAGTTACCATACATAAACTGCTTACTTTAGTTACCGTATTTATTATGCTTACTTATTGTAAGTTACCGTATGTATTATGCTTACTTAAGTTAGCGTATATATGCTGCTTACTGAAGTTACCATATCTATTATGCTAACTTAAATTACCATACATATTATGCTTACTTAAGGTACGGTACGTATGCTGCCTACTTAAGTTACCGTATGTATGCTGCTTACTTAAGCTACTGTACATATGCTGCTTACTTTAGTTAGCGTACGTATGCTGCTTACTTAACTTACCATACTTATGCTGCTAACTTTAGTTACCGTATGTATGTTGCTTACTTAAGTTACCATACATATGTTGCTTAATTTAGTTACTGTATACTTTATGCTTAGTGAGGTTACTGTACGTATTATGCTTACTTACGTTACAATACATATGCTGCTTACTTAAGTTACCGTACATATGTTGCTTACTTAAGTTACCATACATATGTTGCTTAATTTAGTTACTGTATAGTTTATGCTTACTGAAGTTACCATACGTATTATGCTTACCCACTTATGTTGCTTACTTAAGTTACCGTACGTATGCTGCTTACTTAAGTTACCGTACATATACTGCTTACTTAA
Source organism: Chiridota heheva (assembly GCA_020152595.1). Taxonomy (NCBI): domain Eukaryota; kingdom Metazoa; phylum Echinodermata; class Holothuroidea; order Apodida; family Chiridotidae; genus Chiridota; species Chiridota heheva. The sequence continues at coordinate 4,112 of JAIGNY010001125.1, forward strand.
GTTACCATACATATGCTGCTTACTTAAGTTACCGTACATATGCTGCTTATTTAAGTTACCTTATGTGGCTGCTTACTAAAATCATCGTACGTATGCTGCTTACTTTAGTTACCGTACATATGCTGCTTACTTTAGTTACCATATGTATGCTTACTTACTGTAAGTTACCATATGTATTATGCTTACTTAAGTTACGGTTACCGTACGTATGCTGCTTACTGAAGTTACCGTACGTATGCTGCTTACTCAAGTTACCGTACGTATGCTGCTTGCTTTAGTTACCATACGTATGCTGCTTGCTTAAGTTACCGTACGTATGCTGCTTACTTAAGTTACCGTACGTACGCTGCTTACTTAAGTTACCCGTACGACGCGCGTACTTAAGTTACTGTGCTTACTTAAGTTACGCTGTTTTAAGTTACCGTACGTACGCTGCTTACTTAAGTTACCGTACGTATGCTGCTTACTTAAGTTACTGTACTTATGCTGCTTACTTAAGTTACCTTATGTATTATGTTTACTTAAGTTACTGTATGTATACTGTTTACATAAGTTACCATACTTATGCTGCTTACTTTACTTACCGTATTTATTATGCTTACTTAAGCTACCGTACGTATTATGCTTACTTAAATTACGATACGTATCATGCTACTTAAGTTACCGTACATATGCTGCTTACTTTAGTTATTGTACATATGCTGCTTACTTAAGTTATTGTACGTATGCTGCTTACTTAAGTTACCGTACTTATGCTGCTTACTTAAGTTACTGTATGTATTATGCTTACTCAAGTTACCGTACGTATTGTGCTTACTTAAGTTACTGTACGTATGCTGCTTACTTTAGTTACCGTACATATGCTGGTTACTTAAGTTATCGTACGTATGCTGCTTACTTAGGTTACCGTACATATGCTGCTTACGTAAGTTACAGTACGTATCATGCTACTTAAATGACCGTACATATGCTGCTTACTTTAGTTACCGTACATATGCTGCATACTTGAGTTACCGTACGTTTGCTGCTTACTTAAGTTACCATATTTATGCTGCTTACTTAAGTTACCATACATATGCTGCTTACTTAAGTTACCGTACATATGCTGCTGACTTTAGTTACCGTATTTGTTATGCTTACTTAAATTACCGTACGTATTATGCTTACTTATGCTGCTTACTTAAGTTACCATACGAATGCTGCTTACTTAAGTTACCGTATGTGTTATGCTTACTTTATTTACCATAAGTATGCTGCTTACTTAAGTTGTGGGGACTGACCTTATAGTCCACCGGTTTGGATAACGTGGTGTGGCCTGGAAGCTGCTGTCACCCTGGGGGTCCTGTAGATGAAAACATAAGAGGATCCCTATGAATACACGCGTAACTAAGTAAATAGGCAGAGCGTGTGTGGTAGTATAAGAATATGCTACAATACAATAAAGATGTAATGGTAAATAAATAAAATGGGGCCCATGTTGGTATACCTAAATTACCGGAGAAGCAAGATGTCGCAGGTAAAGTAGTTGAATATGCCAGCACTAGTGTTAGGAGTGGGATATACCAACAATCCAAGTAAGTTAGGAACATTCCAAGTAAGTTTGGAATGTGTTGCTGGTTGGTCGATTGACCGAATAAGTAAATGAGCAGACAAGACTACCCGAGTGGTCCGCAAGGCAGGTGATACTCATGTGCTGGGCAGAAGATACTCCGTGATTAATTAGGTACACAATATGCATTGGCTTTACCGTAGGCAGTAATGCCGCGGCCAAAGCACGGGACCTAATGAATGCAATAAGTAATGTATTATGGCGAGCTAGCTTTGGCATACAATGCGTTGATACAATAGATAATGTACATGTATATTATAACTTGTAACGGTAATAGAATCACAAGGCAAAGGTGCATGGTATAAAGACATGATAACCATAAGTACATAGAAAGGTACGAAGCGAATATAAAGGTACTTAGATAAAGTAAAGCAACTTAGCAGGCGAAATGGTGCCATGTATCCTACTCTACAAAATAAAATTGTTAGACCTTTATCTATTGGGGGAGGCCAAAATGGTACTAAGCCACCCAATAAAATTATGGGGAAGGGGCAGGGCCCTGAGGGCCCCACAACACCACACCACAAAACCAGAAGAACATATAAGGCTTAGCAGGTCTTAAATTTAACCATGAAGAGAAGGAAGGAGAGGGGGATGGGTATGTATAGAGAATAGTCATTTATGGTAAAAGATTATGAAAAGCATTACAGGAGAAGACATTAGGGAGAACAATTAGGATAACAAGATTTCATCTTTGACATACAAAAGCAGGTCCAAGACTCAGGCTGGTGGGGGTGGGGGAAGGGGGAGGGGAAATGGAGATACTGTGCCCAACTATATACTGAAAAAACCCCATCTATGGTGTTGTTGCTATGGCAATGTTCGACAAATTGCCAGTCCAGAACCAACTAATATTTATGTCCGGGCTAGTTGATTTACAAGTTGATATGCCCGCCAGACAACCATAAATTGATTGAAACTTAATAGAGTGAACTTCTCTTTAAAAATTGAATTTATTACACAGATTAAACTTACTACAATATAACTGATAGAAATGCCCAGAAACTTATTTAAATCAGACTAATATTCCATTCATTTGAAAGCCCAAATATTTTGTTACAAACCTCACCATAACAACATCATACATGTACATGCACCCATACATAAGTCTTTGTTAAGACTGGAAATCAGTTAATTTTCTCTCTAAATTTTCCTCTTATATTTTCATCTTATTCTGTTAAAATTTGATACTGAGAAATTTTCTGAGGTGAGGAATCCAGAAATAGACATTCATAACAGTCCAAGGACAATTCTTAATGGTGCAAGGAATGTGTGAGCTTGAAATTTGAATACCATTATATTCATAGAAATTTAAAAGATCACTTTTCACATGGTTATGTCCATAAATAAAAAGCCTGGTAGAAGCCTGTAATATTGTACATATATGTACCTCAAAACTAGATCCCAGTGAAACATGGGAATGGTAACTTCTTTAGTTTTCATTTTACAACATTTTAAACTTTGACATGGATTTGCATACAGGACAAGTATAGCTAAAATAATTAAGAAAATGAAAATGTATTGAGCTTCAGTAATTGTATTTCTAAGTCCCAGTCTTACAACAAAACTGAGGAAAAGACATCAAATGTCTTCCAAAATAGCTGACTGAGAATTGTCATCATAAGGTGGCCAAAGAAAATCTTGGATGCACTAACACAAATACTGAAGTGAGAAAAAGGAGATAGAACTGGATTGGGCATATTCTCAAGAGAGACCAAACAATTTAGGTAACACTGCTCTCACATGGCAACTTGATGGTTTGGTTTGGTTTGTAGATATCTAATGACACCGCGGCAGTCAGAGTCAAATGTGCCAAGAGGGTGTTAATCAATTATGGTGTAAGATTTAGGATAGTGAGGAAAGGAAGGTTTGTAAGGGAGAAAAGGGGGAAAAACAGAAAGAGGAAAAAAAAAAAAAAAAAAGGAGACAAGTAAGGTTAGGTGTAGAAAGGGGGTGAAGGGAGAAGTTAAATGTGGTAGAAGAGGTCGTTGTTGCGGAGGAAGTTGATGATGTTTGAGGAAGAACTGTTTTTGAAAAGGTCCGAGATTGAGGATAGTGAGGAGAGAAGAGATCTGGAGTTCTGGTATAAGGGACAGGTTACAAACATATGCTTGATGGAGAGATCGGTGTTACAAGTGGGGCAGAGAGGGGTGGGAGCCAGATAAGAAAGCGGAGCCGGATAAGAGATGGGAGTGAGTGAGAGAGGAGTGACCGAGGTAGATGCGGGTAACAACGATGTCTGCCCTGCGGTTGCGACTGTGCAAAGGGGTGTTGGTCCCGACTTTGGGTTTGATGGTGTGGAGTTTAATACTGGTTTCGTGATTTCAGAAGTTTTGTCAGTTTTTTTAATTTTTATATGTAGTTGGAGATGAAGAGACGGAGGTCTGAGTGTGGAATAGGAACAAGAGATGCAGAGAATGAGAGGGTTGGGCCAGAGCATCTTGAGGATGCCAGTGAGGACGTATTTTGAGTCAGAGAAGATGATGAAACGGGGGCGGAAAGAGAGTTCATCAAGTTTAAGGATAGGAGGATGGCTTTCGCTTTGGCAGATTAGATAGAGGTGCCATCGGGTAGCCTTAAGGAGAGGGTGAGGCCAGGACAGGCGGTGGCAGAAGAGCCTTCCCATGTGGAGTCGTCGGTGAAGAGGAAGGAGTAGTCATGGAAATTTCTACTGAGTTGGCAGTATTTGGAGTGGAAGAAGGCTGGGTTGTGAAGAGCTTGAGGAAAGACCAAGGTACACCTTGGCGGGGGAGTGAATAGTCAAAGGTGGAAGGATGCGTTTGTTGAGATTGAAGAGGTTGGTGAAGGAGAGAGAACGGATGGAATGGAAGCAAGGGTTACGTGGATCGGTGAGGATGCGGAGAGCAAAGGAGAGGCCGGCCTTCTACATCGGAGGTCGAAGCGGAGTTCATTGGTCTCGACATGGCGACTGGTGATAAGGGAGGTGTGAGTGGCGCCAAGGCAAAGCCTTAGGGCAGTATTCTCAGTGACCTCCAGGTGTTTTAATTTAAATTTACGGGCAGATGCTAAGAGAAAATTGCCATAATCCAGTCTGGATCTGAGGAGGGAGCAATATAAGTGAGCAGAGTGAGCTGGTTTGCTCTCCAGTCAGTGCTTGAGAGGACCTTGAGGAGATTGAGAATTTTGTGGCATTTTATTTTGAGGGTGTTGATGTGGGGGAGATAGGAAAGTTTGGAGTCAAGAGTGATTCCGAGGAAGCAAGAACGGTCTTTACTGGGGATTATAAAATCTTTGAGGTGGGGAATGGGGTAGAGGAAGAAGGAGTTGCTGTTGTTAAAATGGATGAGAACAGTTTGTCTTTTGAGAAGTTGAAATCGTTGGAGTTGCTCCAGTGAGCTAGACTATCCAGACAGTGTTGTAGGTTATTTTGGAGAATATGGAAGCATAGAGAGGATGAGTAAATAGTGAAATCGTTGACAAAGAGAGAGCTTTTGATGTTGGGAGTGAGAGTCTTGGTGATGCTGTTCATTTTGAGGATAAAGAGAATGGGGGAGAGGATGCTGCCTTGGGGGACACCCAGGTGTTGGGTGTACCTTTGGGAGTAGGTGTTACTGATGAGTAAAACCTACTCAGAAGTGGCGGGAGTGGAGGAAGTTCTGGATGAAAGTGGGGAGGGAGACTTGGAGGCCAGAGGAGTGGAGGTCCTTGAGGAAACCATAAGACAACGTGGTGTCGAAGGCCTTTTTGAGGTCAAAGAAGATGATTTCTGATAAAGGCTTCATGGATGAAGGTGTCAAGTTTAAGGATGTGGTCCAGGCAGTTTCGGGTTTTTTCTGAAGCCATTTTGAGTGGGGGAGAGGATGGAGTTCCTCTCAAGGTACCACCAGAGTCTGTAGAGGACCATACGTTCCACGATCTTACAGAGGCAGGGGGTAAGAGCAATGGGTCTGTAGTTTTTTGGGTTGGATCTGTCTTTGTTAGTTTTGGGGATTCGGGTGATGATGTAATGGGGAAAGAATTTGAGGACCACAGGTAATTGTAACTTGATGAAAAGAGAAAAAGAGAACCCCCTAAAACAACATGAAGGTGCACAGGGCTAAACAAATAGGGTATGGTTGGTTGGCAGTCAACACCAGAAGTGCTGTCAAAGACAGAAATGACTAGAGGTCAAGCACTCTGGCTTTATGTGGATAGCTTCTGACACAAATAGGATATGTACAGTAAGCCAAGGTAAGGGACTCTCTAGTTCCATGTTGTTTAAGAATTGTAGAAGAAAAGTAAAAGCTTTCAACACATGGAATTGGAAACATCTGTAAATGGACTACCTGTAAAACTGACAAGACTATACTGAAGAAGAAAAACAGCTGATAATTTGGAGATAAGTTAAATGTGTCTTTACCATGAGCAAGTCTATTTCTACCATGAACAAGTCTTTCTACCATGAACAAGTCTACTTCTGCCATTAGCAAGTCTACTTCTGCCACGAGCAAGTCTACTTCTGCCATGAGCAAGTCTACTTCTGCCATGAGCAAGTCTACTTCTGCCATGAGCAAGGCTACTTCTCATCCGAAAACGAAGATAATCAGGAATTGGCAGAATTGGCAGGAGGCAGAAAGCGCACTCATTGACTGGCAACCAGTAAATGAAAGAATTATCAATGTCAGATTATATTTCAAACACATCAAGATGATGATGGTCCATGTGTATGTACCCACAGTAAAAATGCAAAAAAACCAAGGGTGAATTTTACACCAAGCTACAAGGAATGTTAGACCAGGTGCATAAACAAGACATGCTAATTGTGACAGGTGACATGAATGCAAAAGCTAATAACAACAACAATCACGTCTGCTTTTACCACAAGCAAGCACTGTATTGCTATGAGCAAGTCTGCTTTTACCATGAGCAAGTCTGCTTTTACCACAAGCAAGTACTGTATTGCTATGAGCAAGTCTGCTTTTACCATGAGCAAGTCTGCTTTTACCACAAGCAAGTACTGTATTGTTATGAGCAAGCCTGTTTTTACCATGAGCAAGTCTGCTCTTACCACAAGCAAGTACTGTATTGCTATGAGCAAGTCTGCTTTTCCATGAGCAAGTCTGCTTTTACCACAAGCAAGTACTGTATTGCTATGAGTTAGTCTGTTTTTACCATGAGCAAGTCCGCTTTTACCACAAGCAAGTACTGTATTGCTATGAGCAAGTCTGCTTTTACCACAAGCAAGTACTGTATTGCTATAAGCAAGCCTGTTTTACCACAAGCAAGTACTGTATTGCTATGAGCAAGTCTGCTTTTACCATAAGTAAGTCTGCTTTTACCACAAGCAAGTACTGTATTGCTATGAGCAAGCCTGTTTTTACCACAAGCAAGTACTGTATTGCTATGAGCAAGTCTGCTTTTACCAAGAGCAAGTCTGCTTTTACCACAAGCAAGTACTGTATTGATATGAGCAAGTCTGCTTTTACCATGAGCAAGTCTGCTTTTACCACAAGCAAGTACTGTATTGCTATGAGAAAGTCTGTTTTTACCACAAGCAAGTACTGTATTGCTATGAGCAAGTCTGCTTTTACCATGAGCAAGTCTGCTCTTACCACAAGCAAGTACTGTATTGTTATGAGCAAGCCTGTTTTTACCATGAGCAAGTCTGCTCTTACCACAAGCAAGTAATGTATTGCTATGAGCAAGTCTGCTTTTACCACAAGCAAGTACTGTATTGTTATGAGCATGCCTGTTTTTACCATGAGCAAGTCTGCTTTTACCACAAGCAAGTACTGTTTTGATATGAGCAAGTCTGCTTTTACCATGAGCAAGTCTGCTTTTACCACAAGCAAGTACTGTATTGCTATGAGAAAGTCTGTTTTTACCACAAGCAAGTACTGTATTGCTATGAGCAAGTCTGCTTTTACCATGAGCAAGTCTGCGTTAACCAGAAGCAAGTACTGTATTGCTATGAGCAAGCCTGTTTTTACCACAAGCAAGTACTGTATTGCTATGAGCAAGTCTGCTTTTACCATGAGCAAGTCTGCTTTTACCACAAGCAAGTACTGTATTGTTATGAGCAAGCCTGTTTTTACCATGAGCAAGTCTGCTCTTACCACAAGCAAGTACTGTATTGCTATGAGCAAGCCTGTTTTTACCATGAGCAAGTCTGCTTTTACCACAAGCAAGTACGGTATTGCTATGAGCAAGCCTGTTTTTACCATGAGCAGGATTACTTATGGAAGTAAACTGTGATCCATTCAGATGACATGTTTTTGAAGCTACGGTATGTTATGTCAAAATAGTTTTCTTATTTTGTCAGACATATGCAAATTCTGAATAGTACTTGTAGCACTAATAGTTAATAGTTCATTGCAGTTTGCTTAAGAAACACAAATCGTCTCACAAAACAATCCATACACAATGGAACATATGGAATGATTTATACTGAGATGTATTTAAATGTTCATTGGTATTAAATCACACCAGAGCTGCAGTCTGAAATATCAAAGAACATGTGTCTTTACATTTAAACTATATTGAAGGTGCCATGAAAAGGCTGTATGGAAAGGAAAAGGTTGAACATGGAAGTTAATGAGCTTTACAGTTCATGTTCATCCATGGCTCTGCAATAATCTTCAAGTGTGAATGAGGCAAAGTAATATAGTAAGAAGAAGTTAAATTTAGTTGACTTATGCCAAGCAAGAAAGATAAACAGAGCTAATCACACCAACTTCAACTGTTGGCTAATTTATTTCAATGCTAGTTGAGACAAACTTGCCATTAGGGTCACTCATTTACTGCCAAGGCAGTCTTAGTATTCAAAGCAAAAAAAAGATGCACTGGCAAAGGATAGAGTACGAGACTGTAGAAATAACAGCTTTATGATTTTCAGTTTATAGTGACCAGTGAAATACCAAATACAAAGAAGCTGGAGTCAAAAGAGAAAAGACAATCAAAGAGACAAAGCAGAAAAGAGATATTGACAAAGCAGCTACTTTAATACTTGTATGAAGCTCAGAAATTTTGAAGATAAACAAACTCATGTCAAGAATCACTGGTGGGTGGACAAATTACTTTCATATTCATTCATCACACCCTGCATCACCTGGTAAATTTTCAGAAATGTTAGAAATAAAAGATAAAATAACAGATAATTCATAGAATACCACGTTGATTGGAAACAGTTAATACGGCTTTAGAAGGAAACAATCACGTGTAACAATTTTTTTGGAATAGTGAAATCACCTGACAAGTAAAATGGATAATGGTGAACAAGTGGATGTTCGTTATTTGGATATGAGCTTTTGATCTTGTGCTACTCAGTATAAATTTAAGGTAGAGGCTTACAGTGTAGAAGGAAAGCTATTGCCGTGGATAAAGGAATTGTTAAATAATCCCTACCTAAGGGATGTGATGAATAATCAAACTACTTTCAACAACAAAAAAGAAGAAAGAGGCCTACTGTAAAAGTTTATAATAGCACAACTCAAGACAAGCAAAAGTGATGGAAATAATCAAAAGGAACTTACAGAACAGAAAAATTATCATCAGTTTGCATAAATCATTTTTGAAATCAATAGTACACTACAGAGTTCAGGTATGGAAACCATATCTCAAAAAGGATGAAAATTTGATTGAAGGGATACTGAGCAGTACAGAACCAATGCAAGAAGTTTGACAATTACGCCAGTAAATTTAGCGCCGGTAAGAAAACACTGTGAACGTCCAAGCGTCAAAAGAATCCGCTGGCGTACACCACTAAATTGAACAACTAGCGTGCTTACTAATAATAACAAAGCTTGATGTTGAAAGTATGAACAAGATCTGACAACAATACGTAACATATACCACATGGTGAATGTAAACGAGAATATTAACCATATCGGTCACCAATGTTCATGAACACAGGCGGGATTTGAAAGGGAAATTAAAAGGAAGGCACCCCCACCCCCACCTTTCCTTCGACTGTTCCCGAATTTGAACCTTTTGTAAGATTATTTTTTGCATCTTAGCGTGATTTTGTCCTCCCAAACTTTTGACATTGCCCCACTTTCGGTAGGAAAATTCTGCCCACTTTTCAGGTTGGTATGCGTCATGAGGATGAATTGGTCCGGGGTAAAAAGTATGGAAATTACTGAGCCAAAATATATGAATTTTGTTTGAACAAAATATTTTGTTACAGGTCTACTGACAAAACATTTCATTTTTATTTAATAAATGAAGACACATCCCCCCCCCCTTCCCCAGTAGAAAAAATCTCTAAACCCAAGCAGCATTCATTTTAAAAAGGCACTTTTGTAATATTTGTTAAAATTGTCCGCAAATTCCGCCACAAAATCTCGCACCTGTGACAGTAATTGAGGTGAACTTTTCTTTTTCAAAAGGAGCACTTTATTCATTTTTTGTGTGGGCACGTTCCCCCTGCCCTCCTCGTTCCTACACTTATGTATTGAGCAGCACAACATGGACATGAAATTCATTAAAACAAATATGCAATAACTGCTAAAAGAACAATTATTGACTAAGCTAGACTTTCTTTTAGCTGTATAGGTCTAAAGTCTTTTCCCAAATATTTTTGAACCGTTTTGCCACATATATTTTAATTCGCTCAACTGATATTTTATTGCATGTCAACATGCTCCTCCATCGTGTAATATGTGATGTAAACTTTTTCTCACACTGGTAACTTGTTGTCTCTCGAAGAAGATCATAAGTGCAAATATCTGAAAACTTACACTCGCCAGCATAATCTGGCCTGAGCTGTGGGTTACTTGTGTACGCCCATCGCAAGCGGATGGACAAAGTTTTTAAGGTAAACAATTAGATCCGAAAATCATTCAATTTAATTTTTTTTGGGTATATAAGGAGATAAAAATATATTTAGTAAGTTAACAATATTATTGTCATCAAATTGGTAGCTCGTCAGTACTATTTTTAATGGTTTTGCCATTATATTTGTACAAATGTTGGTCATATTGTATGTAGGTCAAAATGAAAATCCCAATGGAAGTTTGTGTTAGGTTGTCTCACTCAGTATTGCAAGTAGTGTGTAGCATGTAGGGCATACTGAGTGAGATGTTTATCTCACTAATTGAGGCCAAGGTTGAAAGCTCACACAAATGTCTTCTTTGTTTAGGTGTGGAATTCATGGAATCAACTACTGTACCAGAATCAGCTAATTGGAACCAATTTTACTTGGATGGCTTTCACGAAAGAGTTGGAAAAGTCAGGATATTCAAAGGAAGGGCCTACTATCCCTATATGGTCGGTCATAGGCCTAGTGCCATACATACTTGAGGTCATTGCAGGTACTTCAGTTAAAGCTCTTTAATACACAGCTTATAAATTTATGATATTCATTTGAATAAAATTTTATTTGAATTCCATTTTATAAAATTTGTAAACATTTATTCTCTGTGTTTATGTCTGTACTTAGCAGAACTTGTATGCAAATCCATATTAAAGTTTAAAATGCTGTAAAAACAAACCACTTTGAAGTAAAATCTAGTTTGATGTACAGTATATCGTACTGTATAGGCCCCTACTGATAACGACCTTACAAAAGTGACCTTTTAAAGATCAGTTGTTATTAAACTTATTTCTTGATAGTCTGAGAAAATATCTGCCACTCATGTTGTAGGCCTACAGTATGTGATAGAATGCAAAAATTCTTTTGAAAATGGGCTTTCAATAACTAGCGGGTTTGTGACATATGGCTGAAGCATTGGAAAAGGTAAACATTAGGGTTTGCTTGATCGCACAGATGAGAATTAAAATACGTTTGAATAAAGCAGTTCTTTTTGCATAAATTCGCAGATACATAACACACAGAAATAAGAATTTATCTAGATGGAAGATTGTTGACCTATTGATAATTTGTAACAGGACACAATCTCCTCAACTATAACTCAATAATGGCTTGAGATATGATGCTCAATTTTTTTTAGGACTGTTTTTAATACCCATTAAAAATAATATTACCTGGTGGGCCTACATAATTTACAACAAAAACAATCCAAAATTAGAAATATATGCCCAAGGCCTTGATAAAATTAAATACATTTTTCATTACATCTAGGCCTAGCACTAAAAACGTAACCTTAGTTCCAAGTCAATTTGTCATCAACAATAATTGTAGGCCTAGACCTACTAACGAGTCATTTATGGCATACTAGCGCCATGTGGTAGGCCTAGTACTAATATGCGGTAGGTCTATGCCTAAATTTGCAGAATGCCCTGCATTCCTGTTGTTCGTTAATCTTGACCAAAGGGGCTACACTGGGTCAATGGTATTTAATATAGGTCTATATTTGCTTAGTGAGATAACATCCGTATGCCCTACATCATGCTACGCACTAGGCCTACATTATCATGCAATACATATTCGCAGTCATGATACTAGCGATACTAAATAGTACGGTCAGATGTTTATCTGACTAACATTTGCTAGGCGTCAAAACGAAAATTCGTGTTTTCTCCTATGACCGTAACGATAGTGCCCCTACTGAGGTGAGCCCAATTTATGTAGCCTAAGCTTAGTATAATTATTATAATATTATACTATAGCCTAAGGCCTAGGCCTAGCCTAGTCTAGCTTGCCATTAATGCTAGGAACGCCTGTGTGCTGTTGTTATGGGTCCTACCTGATAGTTCTTCTCACGTCTTAGTGTTGGATATTTGATTGCATCATACTGCGTTTTCACTCCATCCTCTCCTTTTACACCTTCTGTCAAACACGCATTGGAAATTAATTGCATACAATTTCAGTGTCACTCTCCGGCTCAAGCTACGCACTCGTAGTACTACTACTACTAGGCCTAGGCCTATATTACTTTATTTACCAGCCTCGCAATGTGTATGTTCAATCGACTGTACTGCACAATTAATTTTCCCGCGGCGGGTTAGGATTAAGATTACGTCATTTCCGCTTTTTAAATAAAGCTTTTTTTCAAAAACGTTTTATTGATGCTCAATCAGGGCCCATGCAGTGGTGTCGTCAGAGCTTTTGGTTTGGGAAAAAAGTTACTGCAGATCAGAGCAATGTGCCTTAAGATTTACTGCATGAATGGTTCCAATCTTGATCAAGAAAAGAGATCTCGGTGTTGTCTATTGCGATATTTTTTATTTGTGTTAATTGATGATAAACTTGTTTGTTTGTTTGTTTGTTTGTTTGTACATGATTTTTTTTTTTACTGTGACTCTTGGGTGCATAGTAAGTGTGCATGCATTAGTAATATAGCTTACAACACCCTTGCATCATCAACCAATGATTGATTTTGTTCGGCTCCTTGTGGCCTGTGTGGACTCCAGTGTAGGAGATCTGATAAAGCAGTACAGTGTGACAATTGTAATCAATAGATCCACACTAAGTGTTGGCGTCCATGTCCTCTAGAAGGATTTTTGCCGACTTAACCTATTCAGATTCAGAAGAGCTGCAACATCGATGACTCAAAATACAGCGACCTCATGCATTCTAGCTGTACCTGGATATGTGATACTTGTGACTTTATGAACTTCTCTGATTCTTTTTTCTCAACTAATAATTCCATCAATTGTACTAACTCATATGAGGCACTTCAAAGTTATTCTTCTGGCCTTGACTCAGAGTCCAACCACCATCCCGATGTCAAATTGAAAACTAATCCAAAAAAGGTAAAAAGGAAGGTTCTAAAATGTCTTGTTATCAACTTTCAAAGTGTTCGAAACAAGAAAGCCTCCATTGAAAGTCTTATAAAAGACAAAGACCCAGATGTCATTATTGGCACTGGAACCTGGCTAAATTCCGAAATCAACAACTCTGATTTTTTCCCGACAACTATACAGTTATCGCAAAGATAGAAGTACAAATGGTTATGGTGGTATATTAGGGGCAATAAAAAATGACCAAGAGCTCACTAAACTAGACTCTGACTGTGAGATCATCTGGACCAAATTCCAATTCCCTAAGAAAAAGAGCATGTATGTAAGGAACTTTTTACAGGCCCAGTCACAATGATCTTACTAGGCTTGTTGAGTTGAGAAAATCACTACAAAAGTTAAGGGAAAATGCTGACAAAAACAATGTTATTCTTGCTGGTGATTTCAACCAACCTAACATTGACAGGAACCAAAAAATTATTTTAGGTACTAACGCTTCCTCCGAAGCAGCCAAAGTGCTGCTTGAAGTGGCCGATTCATTCAACCTCACTCAAATGGTGCAGTCACCTACCAGAGATAACAACATTCTTGATCTTGTATTTACTAACAACTTACCAGCTGTTAGCTCAGCTAACGTCATACCCGGTATAAGTGACCATGATATTGTTGAACTGGCCTAAACATCTCCCCTCCTCGTAAAAAGTTGCCTAAACGCAAAATCTATTTAAGGAAAGAAGCTAACATAGAACGCATAAAAGAAGTCCTGTCTAAACTGCGGTATTATTCTAAATTCAATAGCTCATTCATTAATGTTGATGAAAAATGGAATTTCTTTGAAAAGGAAATTAAACTGATTATTAAAAAAAAAACACCTCACAAATTCATCTCAACTAAACCAAATCTACCTTGGTTCACCCATATTCAACGCCGTCTCTGTAAGAAAAAAACATAAACTGTTCAAGAAAGCTAAGAAAACTCAACAAATCCATGACTGCAATACTACATATAAAAGCGTTAAGAAATTTGTCCGTAAAAACATCAAAGAAGCTAGAAACAACTCCATCTGTAATAAACTTAAAAATTCCCTTACTGAAAACCCAAGGCATTTTGGCACGGTCCTACATAAAAAGACTTAAAAGTAATTCCGTGGGTGTATCTACCTACTGTGGTGTAGCGGTTATCATACCTGTCTACAGACCACGAGGCCCCGGGTTCGATCCTGGAGTGGGTAGACACGCCAGTGCACCACAACTGGTTATCAAAGGCCGTGGACATTGACTTGGTTGTCGATGTTATGTCTGTCCGTACGTCGTACCTGTGTTCTCGTCCGGGTCGTATTAAGCGTTTCGTGATAGCATTTGTACTATCATAACCGAATACGCAGGCGACGACCCCGTCATTGTAATTGTGTGTTCAACTCTCTCTCTCTCTCTTCCGTGTGGGTGTGTCAGACCCTATGAACAACGGTAAACTTTATAGTGACAGTACTATGACTAAAGCTAACGTTCTAAACAACCAGTTTTTCAGCGTTTTTACAGAAGAAGATACCTCTCAAATCCCTGTAACTAAACCACTTATCCCAAACAAGTGGAAAGAAGCATACATACAGACATATGAAGCGTTTTTAAAAAAGGTGATAAAGACGACCCAGCTAATTACAGATCAGTCTCTCTTACCTGCGTGTGTAGTAAGATCCTTGAGCATATGATCCACTCACATGTGATGCAATTTCTTGATGAGCATAATATCTTAACTAATTCCAACATGGCTTTCGAGCAAGAAGATCAAGTGAAACACAACTTCTCTTAACAATAAATGATATTTTTAAACAAATTGACCAAAACAGTACCGTCTCTGTGGCTATACTCGACTTCTCAAAAGCGTTAGATAAAGTCCCACACCAACGTCTGTTATCCAAACTTTCCGCATATGGCATTGATGGAAATCTACTGGCCTAGTTTGCATCCTTCCTCAGCACGAACCGCATTCAGCGTGTTGTCTGTGCTGGCGAAATCTCAAATCCTAAACAAGTTCTATCTGGTGTACCACAAGGTACCGTTTTATACTCTTCCTTTTATATGTCAATGACAGCCTGATAATATAAACAGCACGGTTAGACTGTTAGCTGATGATTGTCTTGTGTATAGAACAACTGATAAATCCTCTGTCCAACAAATCCTCCAAGATGATCTAAATAAACTTGAACAATGGTCAAATAAATGGCAAATGAATTTCAAGCCCTCTAAATGCTACATCCTCACAATATCTCCTAGAAAATGCTATAAATCACCAGTTTATACCTTGTGCAACCAACCGCTAAAACATGTCAACTCCCACCCGTACCTAGGTGTTGAAATTGATAACTCAGATGGGATAAACATATACACAACATCACCAACAAAGCAAACTCTGTACTTGGTTTATTAAGACGTAACCTCTCAAACTGTCCCACTGACGTTAAAACCACTGCATATAAAGCTCTAGTTAGGCCAGTACTTGAGTATGAATCAGCAGTTTGGGACCCCCATCACCAGTGCGATGTAGATAAGATTGAATCAATTCAACGCAGAGCAGCCAGGTTCTGTATGGCAGACTACTCTTATAAATCCAGTGTCACTAGCATGCTTCATACATTAGATTGGCCCCTGCTAATAACAAGAAGAAGGAACACCCGTCTAAAAATGCTATATAAAATCAATT
>JAIGNY010001125.1:25000-32500 GCA_020152595.1 Chiridota heheva
TATATATATATATATATATATATATATATATATATATATATATATATATATATATATATATATATATATATATATATATATATACTACTGTAGGCAAGAAGTGTTGCTACAGTAACACGATCTTGTCTGATACGTAACATCACGAGGTCATCTGTTTCTTAAAGGATTAGTTCAGGTGTCAAGAAAACATCTTATATGAATCTGTTTAGTTATATTTCGTATAATGACTGCCACTTGGAAGTGTTGTGTGATGCTAATAATTGTGATTCATTATCAGATTATTGCGATTAATTATTTGCTAATAACAAAATGGCTAATAACACTAGCAATATGAGGAAATAGTTAAAAACATGTCTTGTTGCAAGGATGTAAAATCCATCTTGAATTTATTTGAAGTACTTTGATGTTATGTCTGTTTATGATTTCAATTTCCCTCAATAGGAAATATTGTTATAAAAATGTGCATCATATTGCTGTTGAAGCTTACTCGTTTTTGCAGGCTTTCTTGAAAAACAGTTCCATTACGCAGTGCGGCAACTTAACTAGAGTCCAGGGGCCCATGGGAATTTTGGCGTTTTGCAGCAATGTTGGGGTGAGGCACTTCCCTCTTGACCTAAAGTATATAAGGGGCTGCTCAACTTTTGAAAGTTGAGAGCGGACCGGGCAGAAGATGCTCTTTTTAAGGTTGATGGCGGACCCGGCTGTACTGGAGACACCATTATGAATGTTATGTGAAGTCTATGTCATTCTGAAAGCTTTGAAAATAATATAAAAATTTACTCACTAACATATATTACATAATATATTGAAGTTGTTACATACATTTAGCATTTATTTGACACAATTAAGACATGTCATTTTACCAGAGGCACCGACACCGAGGACCGTGGTGGGAGGCAGCATGCCCCCAATATTGTGTAAGCAGCACATTTCTCAAGAAGTCTTTTTCCTATTCCCCTGTTGCACGGTACTGGTGAAAATGAGCACCGTTAGTACCGACGCAAATGGTACCGGTAGTACCGAAGTATCGATATTTTTTACAGGTGACTACCCAAAAGTGGCAAATATGAAATATAACGTAGAGTAACATAGAATTGTACACCAAAAGATATTCCCACATTACAAGGGCCTTCCGTTTTAAACATGAAAACATAAATATACACCTGATCTCTAAGTTAATATGATCAAACTAATCGCCCGATTACACCTCCAGAATCTCCGACATTCTGTTTGTTAATACAAGTTTGCAACTTGCGGTGAAAGTTTATTTAACTCTAAATCTACAACACTCTTTTTTTTTATTTATTTAATTTATATTCTATTTATTTCAGTGTGTGCGTGAGTGGGGGGAGGCGGGAGGGGATATCACAAAACCAGGGGATATCACAAAACCACGCTAAAATACAACACATCGCCATACAAAAGTATCCATTTGTACAAAAAGTGAGGATGGGGAAACCCTTGCTCTCCTCAAATCCCACCCATGCTCAAACCATATGAACCATTGGGCCACCAGGCAAGATTCCTCCACTTTTTCAAAAACTGACAAAAGCGCCTTTTTAAAATGAAAAGTGTCACTCAGTTACTGCCCAAGTTTATATCGATATTTACGAACGATCTGACTTGTACGTTTTACTGGTATACCTGCTGGGTATTTCAATGCAGGCATGTTGAACACATATGGTTGAAATTTGGGTCAGTCGCGGAAATTTCGAAATGACCAAAACAGTGATACATTTTTACCGAAAATTCAATAAAACGACGCCACATATTCCGAATCGATCATCATTTATTGTCTCAAAGGATTGGAGATTTTTTGGAACATTGATTAGTCAATGTTTTGAAAATAATCACAAATTTGTTGAAATTCGGCCCTGTATCATGTTACGTATGGCATATAAACAAACTCAGCTGATTTTGTTTTCACTTCCGCGGCGCGCAGTAACTATGCGGTCTGATGACCTCAGGTCACGAAGTTCTCGGATATCCAACCAAGTGAATAGGACGAATGACGTCACGCTCTCTAGCTATACCCAAAGGTAATACCACAGAGTGTGATGTCATTTGGCCTATATATTTTATATAACCCAAAGGCCGAGAGTAGAACCTATACTTCAGAGCGTGATACTTTTTAGTTCGTCCTCCACCTATGTTGGTTCCAAAAGAGGACAATAAAAATAGACAAACTGCTAATTTAACCTAAAAAAGTATGAATTGAAATTCTTTACACACTAAGATTAATTATATTTATCTTAGTTTTAATCATCAAGATTTAACTTTCATTTTATTTCTAACAAAAACCCCAAAACAACGAATTATTTTTACAGTACATGCAGGACGACAACACTTTAGCACAGCGCCTATAGATTGTAGACAGGCTGTATTGCGCTTACTAACTTAGGCCCAAGTATATTTAAAAAAAAATACTACGTAAACAACTTGCCAGTGGCGCAATTAGAGGTCTAGGGCCGTGTGAAATTTAGGGTTTGCGGCCCTATAACCAGATAACAAACATATTGCAGTGTCATTAGTTGGGCCCCCAAATCTTGAATTTTGCTCGGGGCCCGTGCTGTTTACCCATCCTATTGTTGCGCCACTGAACAATACGTATACGTGATTACCAGAGCGTGACGTCATTTGGCTATAAATCGGGAAAAAATATGTCACTTTACCACTTTTTGTGGAGCAAGTGGGGACAAAGCGATCTCATGGGAACCCCCCCCCCTCCCCACGTAGCGCCGACACTGCTTGTGAGACGGCTTTGTCCTTGCACTTTTGGCCATGATTGCCTACGACTTCACAATTATACACATATAATGATACGAAGAATTTAAATGTTTGCTTTTACAAACACTTTAACGAAATATCAAAAAAACTTTGATCACTGCTTGTGATACGAGTTTGTCCTTACAATATTGGCCATGATTGTCTACTTCACAATTATATAATACGAAGAATTGAAGTATTTGCTTTAACACACACCTTAACGAAATATTATAAACTTTGATCTGGCTTACAGCTCCTTCATCTCATTGGCATCGACGACGAGTGAACACACAATTACAATGACGGGGTCGTCGCCTGCGTATTCAGTTATGATAGTAATAATGCTATCACGAAACGCTTAATACAACCCGGACGAGAACACAGGTACGATGTACGGACAACCAAGTCAATGTCCACGGCCTTTGATAACCAGTTGTGGTACACTGGCGTGTCTACCCAACCCAGGCTTGAACCCAGGTCCTCGTGGTCTGTAGACAGGTATGATAACCGCTACACCACAGTAGGTTGATACTCATTGGCATACCTTATAATATCTTTATATAACCAAATGCCCCTTGAATCGTCAATTTACTTGTGGTCATGGTTACAAACAATGTTATGAACCGGTATAAGGGGTGAAACAACTATACGCGTGAGTCATTTCTTTTGAGTCAAACAATTTTCTACAAATCTGATATCAGTCTTTTATATTTATTCAAACAGCTACAAATGTTCAAGGAGCTCTAGACCGAAAAGTAAGGGCGCTTGTTTTTGCGATACATTATCCGCAACAGACACATAAACTTCATGTCTATAGCCCACATGAAACGTGAGGGCAGAGCGGTCACTTGAATATCCATATTTACCAGAATATTGCTGTACAGTTGCATGCTAGATAAGCATTTGATTTTTGAGAGACCCCTAAAAATACGCCCTCACTCTTCAGTCTAGTGCACTTTTAAACGGAAGAAATGATGTCATAAAATCAAAATATATTGATAGAGGTAATAACGTTATAGGCATATAAATATATATTTATATATATATATATATATATATATATATATATATATATATATATATATATATATATATATATATATATATATATATATATATATATATATATATATATATATATATATATATATATATATATATATATATATATATATATATATATATATATATATATATATATATATATATATATATATATATATATATATATATATATATATATATATATATATATATATATATATATTTATATATATATATATATATATATATATATATATATATATATATATATATATATATATATATATATATATATATATATATATATAAATATATATATATATATAAATATATATATATATATATATATATATATATATATATATATATATATATATATATATATATATATATATATATATATATATATATATATATATATATATATATATATATATATATATATATATATATATATATATATATATATATATATATATATATATATATATATATATATCTATATCTATATCTATATATATATATATATATAAAACCTATATATCAGTGTCGATTCAGCTCTTTCTTCCAGCAATTCATCGTAGATTCCAGCAGATATCCATTTTTATCTCATCATATATATATACATATATGGGGATCAGATTCTTGCAATTCACTTTGTTGTTTAGGCAAATAATGGGGATGCCTATAATTAGGCAAATAAGTGCCTATAATTCCTACAATACATGGTCAACCTCCCCCCCCCCTCCCTCCACCCCCACTCATATGATGACCTCATATTAGGGGTCATACGTTTTTGGAACGGGACAAAATTGTGTGATTTTTGCGTCAGTGTATGTGTGTTGTGTATGTGTTTTGTGTATGTGTGTGTGTCTACAATCACACAAATTAGAACGATTGAGAACAGAACCTCCCCCCCCCCTTCACCTTCTTGTGGCATCGCCAGATATCTGGCGGAGTCCAAGGTAATACCTTAGTATGGATCCAGTGGGAGAAACCACGGAAGATATAAAAAATTCTTGCTTTTGTTTCCTCAAAATGGCTGAAAATCAACACAAGTTCGAAAAATATAATTGATGAAAAAAAGACAATTTTAAATCATCATGTTCAACTCTAGGTTACCATTTTTAAACAGCTAAAAATCTAAAGGCTACAAATCCATTCGAGCCATTGTAAGCTCATTGGACCGGTGCTTATCCCCGGTTTCTATGGCGCAAGCAGATGAGAGTATATGACTTCCCCTGGATGGAACGCCAGTCCATCGCAGATTAACTCCTCAGCAGTGTTGGTACTCATTTTACAACTGAGTGGACTGAAACAAGTAGAGTAAAGTGTCTTGCTCAATGACACAATGCAGCGCTCACGACGGGAATCGAACTCTGTAGCTCTCGAATACGAGTATGACTCCGTAACCACTGAGCCACAGCATCTCTCTACCATTTCTAAAAAGGCAAAAGATAAATTTCTCCTGAAAATTGAAGATAAATCGGACAAAATTGTGGGATTCATGGTATAGCTCTGGTCTGACAATTGATTTTGATGCTCCAAAATTGCTTAATATCAATACAAAGCTCCAAAATGTAAATTAAAAATCGTGGGGTTCTGGGGCGAAGCAAGGGTATTAACCCAGAAGGGGAAGAGGTCCAAGGAACGAAGCCCCCATCTGCAGAAGCTCTGAAAATTTCGTATAATTGATGTCCCGAAAATCAACACAAACTGACAGTGAAGTTCGGAAAATACAAGTGATGTGATGAGAAGACAATTTTAAATTTTCATGCTAAAGTCTACTCAGATAAACATTATAGGCTTACCATATCTTACCGGGCAGAGGGATAAGTTCTCTTGAAAACTGAGAAAATGTTGCAAAATTGTGCCTAGGCGTTCATGGGTGAAACTTGGTCTGAAGGATTGTTTTTGATACCCGAATATGGCTTAAAATCAACAAGTGCACAAAACTCTAAACTCTAAAATAAATACATACATTTATATAGCGCTAATTTTGTAAAAACATTCAAAAGCGCTTTACATACAAGGAAATTAGATACGAAAACAAAAATAAGAATACAGAAATGACAACATAAAATACAATGGATTAAGCTGCACATTAAATTAATGTCTTTTTAAACAAAAAAAGTGTTAAGCTTAGTTTTGAAGGAGGTCAGGGATACATTATCAATACATTTGAGTTCAGTTGGGAGTGAATTCCACAACCAAGGACCTTTATAAGCAAAGGCCCTTTCGCCAAGAGTTGTATGCTTAATACGGGGAACAAATGGGGACTTGAAACGAAAGTCATAGCGGGATGGTTTTTCAACTACCATTTCACATTAATATTTTGGAGCAAATGGGGACTTGAAACGAAAGTCATAGCGGGATGGTTTTTCAACTACCATTTAACATAACTATTTTGGAGCAAGGCCTTTAATGCACTTGAAAATCAGCGAGCAGCACCATTAAGTATTCTTTGAATTCTGTAAAGTTGATAATCAGGTAGTCTAACAAGAAGTTAATTACAATAATCAATGTGACTTATAACAAAAGCATTAATAAGGGTTTTCATGTA
The DNA here is from genome assembly GCA_020152595.1 of Chiridota heheva. Lineage (NCBI taxonomy): Eukaryota > Metazoa > Echinodermata > Holothuroidea > Apodida > Chiridotidae > Chiridota > Chiridota heheva. The sequence continues at coordinate 31,374 of JAIGNY010001125.1, forward strand.
ATCTATAAACATATTTGGCTATCTGACGAATGTTATAAAGACTGTGATAAGCTTTGGAACAAGCTTTCCCAATATGAATATGAATAGACATGTGATTGTCCAAGTGAACACCCAAATTTGTTACACTAACAGATGGTTTTATTTCAGCATCACCAACTTTGATGGAATGGACTCCAGCTTTAGCTAATTGCTGACGAGTGCCAATTAGAAGAAATTCAGTCTTGGAGTCATTGATCATGAGATTATTCTTGGCCATCCAAGACCTTATTTCAGCAATAAGATATTGCATTGCCCCTACTGCCTCTTTCTCTGAGAAAGCTGAGTATCATCAGCATAGCTATGGGCTTGTGGGATATGCTCTGACACAATACTGAAGAGTTGAGAAACATAACACAAGAATAATATGGGACTCATAGCAGCTGCCTTGAGGTACGCCACAGTCCAACGGAAAGTTTTGGGATCTAGCACCTTTAACAAAAACATGTTGCTTTCTAGACGGTAGACAGGTAGATAGGATATGAGCCATTTTTGGATGTCACCAGCAATTCCAAACTGAGAGTGAAGTGTGTTGAGGAGAGTGCTTTGTAATTGTAAAATGTAATTGTAAAATGTAATTGATGAAAAGAAGAAATGTTGAAATCTAGTCAGATAAGCATTTGGCCTGGTTACCATTCCTAAAGAGACAGAGGAGAATTATACCCTGAACATTTTAAAACTTTGGGCAATTGAATTTGTTGTGTTTACAGGTTTATGGACCTTGTAGTCGAGTACATTATCGTGAGTACGAGTATAGGACTTGAGTACGAGAACTAGTCCCAAAGCCATGAGTAAGAGTACGAGTACTTCACATTTTTATTTCCTGAGTACGAGTAAGAGTACAAAAATGAAAATGAAAATTTCAAGGTTGCCTTCAAACGTCACAAACTTTGCATAAAATATGCAAATTGTTGCCTTAGATTGACAAAATGCTATAAATGGTCTTTGTTTAGCCCATTTTGATTAAATAATTTTGACTGAGGTATACCATGCCAATATTGTGCCCCAACAAAAGACATTGCTACTTGCAGCATTCTCATTCAACATTTCTCAACCACTGTACTTTCTATGTCCTCTTCAACCATTCCCGA